>JANBPO010004741.1:1208957-1735730 GCA_024336825.1 Amorphophallus titanum | reverse complement strand
TCAAAGGGAAGACCAAAATTCATCATTTTAAATTGCGCTGCAGAGTCATTTTTTCATAAACGCGAAAAAATGCCTAGCAAATGCTCGCCAATCATTTTCAGGTTGCTGCCGCTGCGGCACATCCACGATACCAGGCTCGCTACCGTTGTCATCCTCAATCAGATGCGCAAGATAGTTAGGTTGAAATGAATATAGTAACCCGTAATTCTCATTTTCGATCGGTAACATGATTACCTCCTAAATAGTAGGCCACAAATTTAATTTGTGTAAACAGTATAAATCATTTATACCGTATGTCAACTATTCAGGTCGTGCCGCTTTTGTCTCAGGGCCGCGCGGCTTGCATCTTCTCGATCAGTATTTGTGCGCTGGACGGCGCCATGGTCACTCCATAACGAAAATGCCCGGTGTTGAGCCACAGGTTTTCCAATTGCGGATGCCGCGCAATCAGCGGGATATGCCCGTCGGACGGTGAGCCGAGAGCCCGCACTTGCACACCTCATCTAGTGTGCCCACCGCGGAAGGCGAGAGAGTACCACCCCAAACCCATGCCCCCGGCGTGCCGGCCCCCACTCAAGTTGGGAATCCTAGACCCTTAGGGGTCAGCCTAAGCCAGCCAAGACCATTTGAACGATTGGGTTCCGCCTCGGACCCTCACCATCATCGCCCGGTCACCTTCAGGGGATCGTGTGCGCCGTGAGAGCAACCTGTACGCGTGAGTCCATGATCTTCTTTATAGGCTTGCTGGTCTAGGTCCTAGGGTTGTCATTGCATCCAACAACATCATAGGGCTGTGCCACATCCGAAGAGTTTCTCCTTCTTTGACCTTTTGGATAATTTCCTGGACCCAGTCTCGGAGGCAAGCTCGTTTCTGCATTTCTTCCCACGGGATGTAGCTATCGAGTGGGATAGGCTCAGTAGGGTGAAGAGGAATGTATTCCTCTAAATTGTCAATGAGCTGTTGGAACCTCTGGATAGGCGTCAGCTCTGCTGGTGGGGATTGCAGGGTGGCTGCTTGTTCGACCTATTTCTTGAGCCATCTCTTGAGATTCTTCCTTCTGTTCCTCTCTTGTTTCTTGGCGATGGCCACCTCCAGGGGAGTAGGAGGAGGAGGCACTGGGGCTGAGGCTGACAGATGTCTATGGGGATACGTCAAGCCAATGCGTTTGCAGGGCGAGGTCGATGACTCTTCTTTGCCCAGATCTCGATCCATGCACCTTCCAATTGGTGGTGTTGATCACCTGTTCAATGACCTCGAGTGGTAGTTCCTGGTAAGCTGGGATGCTAAGATTGGCGTCTGAGAACATAGGCATGGTTTGATGCCTTAACTACAGTGGCTGTGGGAATCTACCACGAACTGGCTGACTTGTACTGGCGTCCGAGGACATGTGCGCAGTTTGATGCCTTAGCCACGGTGGCAAGGGAGGCTTCTCCCATTGAGCCGACGTATTGGTATTGGCGTCCGAAGATGTATGCGTAGTTTTATGCCTTAGTCGCAGTGGCGAGGGCTTCTGCTGAGAAGTGGCCCGAGGAGCATGAGCGACGTCCTACTTCCTGGCCTGACCTCGGTGGTCTGGCTAAGGGCAGGGTCGGGTGACACTCAATGAAGTCTTGAGGCCTTGCTGCCCCCGTTGGCTGTCTTGATCTCGCGTGCCAGATGGCCTTTGTGATGGGAGACTGGGCTTGCGAATTGCGGGGAGGACCTAGTCCGGTCGAGCCAAAATCTTACCCAGCTTCTATTTTCCCTTCCTATCCTCGAGCATTGGAGTCGGAAGTGGAACGGGGGGAAAGTGAGAAGAGCTTGAGGAGCTCATGGTAGCCTCACCCACCAGGACATCCTCTCGGCCAAGAAGGACTCGTAGGAGTCTAGCAGTGTCTTCTCTGGAAAAGGGGAGAGACTCTAACTCCTGCCAGGGTCGCCACTGCGCGGCTGGAGTGGCAAGGGTCGGCTGACCGGCCTATAGTGCCGAGGAATCAAGGGAGACCGGGGGAGTAGGAGGATAAATGACATTGGCCGAGAAGGTGCTCGGCCCTGTCTCTTGGCTGGCATCTTGCTCACTGCGCCTCTGCAGTCGCTCGAGGGCTTCTAGATTGTCAGTCTAAAACTCGAGCCATTCTGGAGTGTGCTGGTATGACAGCCTGTGCCCATTTTCTTGGGGAGGATCATGCTACTCTGGCGTACTTCTGGTAGTGCTCAGAGTTTCTTTGATAGCTTGCCACAGTCAAACAAGTGCCATGGAATTCCCCTCAGCATCGATCTGCTCCCACCGGATCTATTCCTGGATGGCCGGGTTAAGCTTTGGCCAAGGGCGTGCCGAACCCGATTATTGTAGGGGTCTGGACGGCTACAGCTGAGGTGTTGACGCCATTTGGCCCTCCTGGCAGGACCGGCATCTCCGTCGAAGGCCCGGTAGGTGGCTGAGGATGAAGGTCATGTTCCTAAAGCAAGTCTTGTAGGAGGGCCTTCAGGTGCTAGTTCTCCTTCATGAGAGTCTCAAGAGTCACCTCTTGGACTTCATTGGCCGAAGGGTCATTGTTGATCGGCTCTGTGTTGAAGGGGGTGGCACGCTCCTCAACGGGGACTTCCTCTGCTCATGTCGATGCCTGAGGTCCGATAGAAGTACCGACATGACCGACTGAAGTCGACGATTGAGTCGGGTGACGAGGCCTCCTGAGGTGAGATATAGGCTGGTCCAGATCATCGGTCTAAACCTCAGGCTGGTGCCAGGTGGTATAGCACGCGAACACCGTGACTGCGTCACTGAGGAGCCAACCCGTCCGCCTTTTCTGGGAGTGCCTCTTGCAGCGGACAGGTGTCCCCAGCCTATAGAAGATCGAGGTGCATTGCAGAGGAGTCTCCATCGTGGCATCTGCCTGAGGAGGGCTCGGGGCCAGATGTTAAGGGGGCCCAGAACCAGCCCGTCTCTGTTTCCGCCTATTTGAATGAGAGGCGGGGAGTGGCTGGGCATCATCAGGCGATGCGACTATAGAATCAGTTGCACCTTGCTTGGCGTGGCGTCCTAGTGCTCGAAAAGGGTTGCTAAGATGTGTCTTCCAGATGACTTGAGCTTCCTCTGGGCTAACCCAGATTCTTCTCAAGTCAGACTATTGGTCTCCCTTATCATTGTCTCTTCGATGGGACTTGGGAGTTCAGACACCAAAATGGCGCTGGTATCTCTGGGCCACTGTGGGAGCGTCTGCCCTTCTGAGTTTCGCCTTGTCTTCTCGCGTTTGACACAGAAGGCTAAAGCGGTTGGTAGTAGGGACCGTGGAGACGATCCGCTCTGGGGGTGTGATGGGTTCGCCCCTGTCCAGGCGAATCTGTAGATTGCCGACAAGGATGGTCTTGCCAGAGTTACTGGTGGCAGCGACAGGTCACTTGCCTTTACGGTCACGACGATGCTTCTTCTGGGATGCCAAAGATGACTCTGCTCCAAGGTGTCAGATCGAGAAAACTCATCCCATGACTGTCGGTGGCACAAGGCCATCGACCAGTAATACTGGAATCGGTCCCCAAGACCCAAAGTCCATAATGGAGGCCGACGGCTAGGTGGCTCGAGTGTAAGCCCTCGCCCGGACCGACAATAGTGTCGCAGCTGCCTGCGATGATGTGCTTGTACTCGGAGTTGGCACTGCAGGGGGTGCCAGGGTGCCGGTGACTCGAGGCCTTAAGCCTGAACCGGGGACTGGCGGGATCGGAAGGTGGGGCACGGGGCCTTCGGTCCACACTGGGGCCGCCACGTCCCATAGAGGTAGACCCGTACTAGGAGTCAGCGTCGTCAGGTTGTAGGGAACATGCCCCCACGATGGAGCCGAGGGATGCGGAACCTGACGTGGATCACTCACGCCAGGCGTCACTCGCAAGAGACTCCGGGGTTGTATGCCCGGTCTAGATTTGAGCAGCCTCGAACTGGGGATTGATGGCCCAGGTGAGGCGGTTGCACGTCAAAAATTTGGGTCAGAAGGCCCGAATGAGATACTGGGGAGCCCTGCCCCTGGGTCAGGAGACCCGTGCGAGGAGCTGGCTCGGCTGAGGCTCAGGGCTGACGGCCCGAGTGAGGTGCTAAGGAGCCAGAGTGGAGACCCACACCAGATGCCGACTCAACCGAGGCCCGGGGCTGGAAGCTCGAGCGAACTGCAGTGGTAGGGACCGAAAAACCCCCATTTCGGTCGACCAATCCCCTGGGTCGGTCGACCTAAGTGGGTTGGTCGACCAGCCAACAAGGCACGATCGACCGGTCAGAAAGTGGTGGGGTCACCGCTTGCGTTCTCATGAACACGGTCGACCCACCAATTGCGACCTTATGGACGCGGTCAGTTGGCCGACTGCGATCATTGGCCAGCACCCTCCGTGGCGAATGGCTGTTCGGTTGACCGGTCCAACCGGATTGGTCGACCGAAAATGGCAGAAACCCGTCCGGACTCAACCTTGGAGTTCGGTTTCCATGCCCACTCGATCCCAATTGAGGGGGAAAACAATGGGGGCCATTCCCTGGGTCCCAAACCATGAAATGCACCAAAGAAAACTGTTAACTTGAAACACATTTACTGTACACAGCTACTTCAAACTGGACCGGAATGAAGACTTCTGGAATCTTTTTGCTGAACTGAAATTATAATGCAGATAACTGAAAAACAAACACCTAGAGCTAAAACTGCTTGCAGCAGTACACTAATCTGAATAGAAGCTAGAATGAAAAATATTGAACTAAAAATAGATTGTAGAATACTGAGGGGAAAGATTTTTCTCTGAAACCAATAAGCAACCAGATATCTGACAGACACAAACCAATAGACACCAACTTAACATTTATTGGTTTAGACAGAATCAATATCGAACACCTGGAAAAGTACCAGTGCTGAACTGATCAATAGATAAAGGACTCAACCAGAAATTGGTTCTTTCAAAACCTCTGTTGAACACTTTGTGGGTAATGGCTAATCTGATCAGAAATAAAACTAAGTTCAAACCAATTAGCATTCAGCAACCAATCAATCACAGTAAGGTCAACCAATTGAATTGGTACTAGGCAGAGGTTTGGGTCCAGAAACCCTCCTCACGCAAAGTGTGTAGGAACACACCTTCTGATATACCAATCAAAAGGCTTAACTTGAAACATATAATCCAGTAAATGTAGATTGAAGAAAAATAAAGCAATCATGTCAAGAGCAATCACACTGCACAACAATGTTTAGGTGATTCAGTCTACAACCAGCAGACCTACATCCACCCCCCACTCAACTGAGTGAGAATTCCACTGACTAACAGCTTGAAGAATGCTGATTCACAGATTTAGGGGACCAACCCCTTACAGACCATTGATTCAAAGCTTTAGGGAAGTAGTCCCTTACAAACCATTGATTCACAGCTTCAACTAACTAACAGCTTGACGAGGAACCAATCCTCACGAGGAAAAAATCCTCACGCTGACACACATTTTGAGGCGAACCCAAAATAGGGTATCGAAATTACAAGGTAGAAATGAGAAAGAACAAGCAGAAAACAAAAGCAAAGAAAAATGTAGGGACCACATCTCCAAGGGGTCACGAGGTCGGAGACGCCTCGTGCCATAGGGAATGCCGGGAGATGTCCTCATCACTATCCTAGGCCGCGGGACATTTGTACGGCCCTGTGCGGACCGCAGGTTCTCTGTGTGGCAGACAAACGGATGATCTTCGTGCGTTGCTTTCCAAGTCAAGGGCGGCCGTTCATGGGCCGTAGGGGGTTTGAACGGCTCGATGTAGGCCGCATGATCTATGTGCGGCCCCCTTAGGGACCGCCTTTCCTATGTCGGTTGGTGAGTTAAGGTGCAGCCGTTCCTAGGCCGCAAGGGGTTTGAACGGCCTGTTGTAGGCTGCATGATCTTTGGACGGTCCCCTAGAGACCGCCTCTCGTATGTCGGTTGGTGAGATGATGCGGTTATTCCTCTGCCACACGAGTGTTGTACGGCCTAATGTAGACCGCATAAGTTTCTGCGGCCACCTATGGTCCGCCCTTCCTGCGTCAGTTTTCAGATTTAATGCGGCCGTGCCTAAGCCGCTTGAGGTTTGTGTGGCCCTATGTGGGCCGCATGTTCATGGTTATACGGGTGATCGAGGACCACACAACCGTCGTCTTCCCCGACGACGGTGACAGCCCTCCCCGCCGATGGGAGCTATCCGTAGGCCCCCAACCGACTCCTAACTTTCGAAAAGAAACCCCCCCCTCCTAACAAGCATGCAAAAAGGACAAAAAATAATTTTTTGATGATGGAAGGGGGGTTTTTGGTGACCTACCTCGGGGTCCCGTGCAGTCCTCCCCGACGTCGCCAGCCCGGTGGTGAGCTCCTCTGACGGGGGTACCTCCTCGGCCCCCTCATCCGCGATGGGCTTGCCCGCGGTGGTCTCTTTCGCGACGACGGACGGCACGATCGCCGTCTCTTCCTCCAAGGCGGCGGGGGTGGTAACCGGCGTTCCTTCCTCCATCGGCGATGGCAGCGGCTCTTCCTCCCCGGTCGACGACGGTGGTCGGCGGGCTTGGGCTTTGGTTCTCATCGTTGGAGGGAGAGAGGGGGTGTTTGACAGAAAGAGAGAGGGGAAGGTGGGGGGCGTTTGGTGTGACCCTTCCTCTCTCTCTCCCTCTCCCTCTACCGGTTACAGTGGAGGAGGGGGGAGACGAAGGGTCGGTTGTGTTTAAAATTCCCAGGGTTGTGCGGTCTCACGATAGACCATACTACTTAGGCGGTCTATCATGGGCCGCACATCAACCGCACATCATCCTGCTATAATACAGTTGATGCTTGACCACTCTTACTTTTAAGCGGCTCATTTTGGACCGCCTATCTTTGGAATGCATCTTTGAGAACTCTTCCCATGCACATCATGCTTGCTTAATACTTTGGTTATTTTAATGATGACCGGGCCAACGTCAAGTCTGATGGCGTGACGACACCTCGCATCGGTCTCAACATCGATTTTGCCGATCAGGTGCCTACAGGTGCAGTTTCAACTGCCATAGCGGATATCATTAAGTGGGATGAGTTCAACTGGGATGAAGCTAACTGGCCGTCAGAGGTCGCCTTGTTCAACGACTGGCAGATGGCGAACGCGTACCCAGGCTATACGGCGGCTGTTCGCTTGAGGGTTGCTGCAAACGGCGCCGGCAGCCCTGTCTTGCTTCAAGTGAACGGTTTCGATGTCACCTATGAAGTCGGCGGCACGCTTTGACGCAATTCGTCTTTGCGCGCGATGCAGAGGTTGCCCAGTTCGTTTGCCACAAGCTTGGGGTGACGATCTGCCCGCCGTATTCGGCCATTGGCTTCGTCAGGGACGGCCGGATGATCGGCGGGGCGGTGTTCAATGACTTCAACGGGGCCAATATCGAGGTCACTTTGGTTTGCCCCATGCTTTCACGTGAAACAATTCGCGCCTTGGTGAAGTATGCGTTTCAGCAGGTTGGCTGCCTGCGCATGACGGCCAAAACGCGGCGCTCCAATACGCGCACATGCGCGGTCCTTCCTAAGATCGGCTTTATTCAGGAAGCCGTGCAACCCAGGTTCTACGGTCCTCAGACGGCCGATGACGCCATTCTTTTTCGTCTCGATAGGGAAGTGGCTCTCTCTCGTTGGTTGGGAAATAGCTAAATGGGCTCCGATTCTTCACCGCCTCCTGCACCAGACCCGTTCATGGTGGCTGCTGCTCAAACGCAGAGCAACCGCGATACGGCGATCACCAATGCGAACCTCAATCGATATGATCAGTTCGGCCCGCAAGGCTCGCTGACGTATCAGATCGTTGGGACAAATCCGGACGGGACGCCGAAATATCAAAGCACCCAGGCCTATACGCCTGAAGAGCAGAAGGTATTCGACCTTAATCAGCAGGCTCGAACCAATCTAGGTCAGATCGGCGTCGATGCAACGCAGCGCTTGGGTGGTATCCTCAATACGGAGTTCAAGCCCGATCAGGCTATTGCCGACAAGATCGCAGCACTTGGCGCGACCCGGCTAGATCCTCGGTTTCAGCGTGATCAGGCAACGCTCGAACAGCAGCTTGCCAATAAGGGCATTGGTGTCGGCACGACGGCCTATCAGCGTGCCATGGACCAGTTCGGGCAGACGAAAAACGACGCCTATAATCAGCTCTATCTGAACGGCGATCAGCAGGCGTTTCAGCAATCGCTTGCCGAGCGCAACCAGCCTTTCAATGAAATCGCGGCGCTCATGTCGGGCTCACAAGTCAGCAATCCGACGCTTGGTGCTCCGCAAAACACGACGCAGGCAAATACCCTCCATGTCCAGAAAATGGAGACTTGGTCATCTTACCCATGAGGCAAGATTCACAAGTTGTGAATGATTCATAATCAGCCAAAAGAAAAGGTTAATGGGAATAAAGACTTTTATTTTGATGGTTTATGTATATTGGTGTTTGGACATTTTCAATTGTTACAAGTTGGGCACTACCAGTCAATCTAAGGTAAAGCATTCGGTCCAGGTGGCAGGCTCTCACAAAGGGCAGGGCTGGTACACCTAGTAAGTCTATCGGCATGCGTTCTAAAAGAAATCTTACTATTGACAAAACTACCCAAAAAGCATTAGCCAGAGCATATGAATTATCAAAAGCCTCAAGTGTAATACACAAGTTGACTCATAAAGACCAAATATTCCTTTCTTTACACTTATAGACTGACTCCATATGATAGCAGAAGAAAATCCTCCTGACCGATCTGATGTAAATGTGCTGACCCTGACAGATGGGATAAAGCTCAAGATTGATTGTTTGACTGCAAAAATATGATAAGAATTAAAAGGCATTCTGATCGCATAGCATCTCTGGCACATTGCTTAACAAAAAAACATTCAGCTAGTGGTCTCCAGGCTGCCTTCATCTGCAGAAGAGCTTGACCAGTCAAAATGGAAAATACCCTTAAGTAATTCCCCTTTCATCTCAAAGTAGAGGAATATAACAAAATCCACTCCCAACTAACCAAGCAGATGACCTTAAAATTACAATGATTCATACAACTTATTTCCAAGGTTCTTCTGTTGATGTATATTTGTGGATCAAACACCGTGGTTTGAGTCTTAACACTGACTTATGCTTGAACATAAATCTTTTTGCATGGGTATATGACCAGATGCACAATTATATTACACACACAAATTTGTATAAAAGGTTCAAACATCTCTTGCGACAATTTCAATCAACTACAAGGATCCTAAATGTGCATGTGAATGCATGCACATAAGTATACAAGGAGATGTTTGCATGAATGAGGAAATGTACACGTGTATATAGTTGTATGTCTAGAGTCTATATATACTCAACCTTAGTGCTCATGTTTTTGTTAATAAAGAGCACAAAGGAGAAAGAGAGTGTTGAAGGCATTTGCTTTCTAACCATGACCCTTTCTAACTCGACACTTCTAACCTACAAGGAGGGAGTGAAAACTCACACTTGGGGAGCCATATAGAACACTTAGACCAGACAAGTATGACATCTACACCTACCTTGCCCTTGATCTAAAGTCGGTTCTATCCTTGTCCTACTCAGGAAATTACCTGCACAAGGTTCACAATTCTAGAATCCTCCTCCAATTTGACCTAGACTCGAGCTTCTCATGAAAAAGGAACACCCATTGTTCTCAGAAGGAACACTCTGTCAGTCACAAGACGGGGACTTCAAAAAGGCTTATGGCACATCAAGGGAGCTGTAGCCTGCTGTTCAGATGAGTTAAATTCAGCCGCCGCAGATCGGTCCAGCGCAGCCCGCGGAACGCCAGTTCCTTGCGCCGCTCCAGCAACACCGTGTCCAGCGCCTCCTGTGCCGAGGCTACCGTATAGCCGGGAAAGCTGCCGGTACGCCAGCGTTTGACGAGTAGCGTGTCGATATCTTTCATCGCGGAGCCGTAGTCCTGCGCCCTGGCCGCGCATTCCGCGCGGATCAGGTAGAGCTCGTCCGTGGCCAATCCGCCAAAACAAAAATTGGTGCCCGTATAACTGCCCTTGAGATACGAAGAGTCATTGGGTTTGTAGTGATAATAGACCACCCGGCGCAGATCATTGGGATCATAGGAGGAGATCAGCGAAGAATCGATGCGGGTACCGGAGAAAAAACCGCCGGCGATCGTACAATAATAGGTACCGATATATTGGTTCGAACCCAGAAAGTTCGCCTGGTAGATCGTCTCGTTGTTTAGCATTCCCACCGGGATCGCCGCCGTCGTGTCCAGGCTATTGTAATCGATAAGCGAATCATAGAACTGCAGCGCGCTGTCGGCATAGGCCCGCGCCAAGGGATAATTCCGCATGCTCAGATAGACCCGCGCGAGTAAAGCCTGCGCCGCTACCCGTACCGGCCGGTTCCGGGACGCATTGTTGGACGGCAGCATCACCGGTAGAAAGGCCTCCGCCGAATCCAGGTCATTGATGATCTGTTGATAGGTCTGGGGCAGGGTCGACCGGGTGGAGATAGATGAGATCTCCGAATGCAGCCGCAGTGGAATGCCTAAATGCGCCGTATCGGCTACCGTGCCATACGCCGGCGCAAAGACCTGCGAGAGATTATAAAAAGCGAACGCCCGTGCGAACAACGCGGCGCCTTCCAATGCCTCCCACTGGCTCAGGCTGTCCGCTTCCGGCTTACTACCCAGCCCATCCAGCACTACATTGGCATAAAAGACCTGTTCATAAGGCGTATTCCAGTCCAGCTGCCCGCCCTGGCCTTCGAAAAGATCGGGCGTCCAGAGAAAGGCATTCTGCTGCCGGAGACCCGCGGTTTGCCAGGCATTTTGCGTAAAGAAATAATCGTCGCACGATGCCTCACCCAGCGTCGGAACCAGGTTGAACACGGCATTGTTATCCAGCAGGGCCTGGAATTCGCTGAGCGTTGTCGGCACACTCAGGGTCGTGGACGGCTTAGCATCCAGGAAATTCTTATGACAAGCCTGCAAGAACACCGGCAACAGCAACAAGGTGATCAATCGGTTCCCGCGATGTAATAGAGCAATGCTCATACGAAAAATTTTAATATTTACCTCCTAAGTCGTGTTGGAATGATCAGCACGCCGATCAGAGCGATATTTTAGATTTTGGACCTCTAAGGTCGACTTCTTCAATTTTAAAGTAAGTGGATTTGAAGAATGCACTTCTGAGCGCCGGGCTCAAGCCGGGTATCCGATTTGGATTCTGCCAGTTCTCACAAGTCACTTTCGTCTCCCAGGTCATGTTGGAACAATCGGCACACCGATCAGAGCCATATTTTAGATTTTGGACCCCCGAACCCAGCTTCTTCAGTTTTAAACAAAGTGCATTTAAACAATGGACTTCGGAGCACCGGGCTCAAGCTGGGTATCCGATTTGGATTCCGTCAGCTCTCCCAAGTCAATTTTGCCTCCCAAGTTGTGTTGGAATGATTAGCACACCGATCAGAGCGATATTTTAGATTTTGGACCACCGAACCCAACTTCTTCAATTTTAAACTAAGTGGATTTGTAGAATGCACTTTAGAGCGTCGGGCTTAAGCCGGATATCCGATTTAGATTCTGTCAGCTCTCCCAAGTCAATTTTACCTCTACATTACCTCCCTCTTCCATTGTTTCTCCTCAAACACTTGAATTCCTACAATCATATGTACTAAATGAGTTCCGTCCTTAAAGTTGCAAACCGATCTCATTCATGCCTAATAGCAAAGAGTCATCCTTAGCTGTCTGTCTGTATGTTAGATTATGCATAGTTGATTTACTGCCATGATAAGAATTATTTCCTTGATTACTTCTTAGTTTAGCAGTAGTATTGGGCACTAGCTTGATGTAAGTATTGGCAGGAATATAAACATGAAACTTTAATAAACGGAAACCCCAGATAAGTGGGAGGAAACTTTGTACTTACCTAAGGTGATGAGGGGGGGGCAGTAACTTATTCAGTCTTTTTCATACTACATCTTCCTGGAAATGGTTATTTGAGTATCATGGGAATTGATCAGTTTCCATATGTTTTTTCATATTTACTAGTTAGCTAAGTGTTGGCTCAACTTGGCTAATGAAAGGAAGTCTAAACGAGTATGGAATTACTTGGCATGCATGGGGTTGATACCCATCCTGTAATTATGCCCATTGGTGAGAGTTGATACTGCAACCTCACAGTTGCATGTGAAGTGCATAACCAACTCTCCCAACCCTGAGGAATGAGGCCCTACAAGCTTTGGCATGCATGGGGTAAGTGACACGACAGCTTAAGAGTGTAACTGCATATGTTGGATCATGATTCAGTGGCTGCAGTTAAACCTGCGCCTGTGCAGGGGGTGCCGTGTTGATGTTGGTTTGACGCAATGGCTGAAGCTACAACCACGCCTGTGCTGGGGTGCTGTCGGATGTGGATCAAGTTCTAACTAGTTGTTTTGAAGGTACTGCCAGGGCATTTCCACCCCCTGGCCATATCATAGCAAATCTCACCTTATGTATATATGTAAACTTGTTTAATTGTCTTTAAGTGGGCCAGCTTGCATGTTTATATGTGATGCTGCATGCACTAAAGGTTGAAAGGGCCAGTGCAGAAGAGTTAAATCCCTGGCTTCTATATGAAGTCAGTGGCATGTCACGGACAGGTCTGCACTAATCTCTGGTCTGTGTTGGTGAAAGCCATTTAGTTCTGCACTAGGTATTCATGAGCCACTCTGTGCCCATATTAGTTTTGGGCCTCTCCACCTACTAGCTCGAGTTTTAGATTGACAGTTTGGTTCAGTAATGTAGTACGAGAGCCGGTTTGCTCACTGGGTTTCCCTTGTCTGCCTTGTGGTTTTAGGGAGTGCCACCATTTGCATACAACTTCATCGGGCTTGTCATATGGGGAGTGTTGGCGAAAGCCATTCAGTCCAACACTGAGTATTCATGAGCCACTCTGTGCCTATATTTCTGGGCCTCTCCACCCACTAACTAGAGTTTTGGGTTGGTGGTTCAGTTCGGTGACAATCTGATTGGTAAAAAAGAACAAGAAAATGAGTACCATGTGAAGGATGGCACCACTAAGATCATGCAGCTATGAAGAATCATGGGGCTGCCATCATTTTACATTTTGGACCCTCGAACCCCAAATTTTCTCAGTTCTTCTAAACTAAGTTACTTTTGAAAACTAACTTAGTTGTGATTATAATTTTTTTATAATTGAGTAATTCTGTCAAAATAAAAACATAATAAACACTCACCTGATGGACCTGTGCCATGGTGGTGGATCCATGAGGTAGAATTCCCGCCTGGGAGAGGAGGCCAGTGAGGGTCTGCAACATGGTTGCCTACTGGGTAGATATCTCCTCTCGGATATGCCGCTGCAACTGTCGCTGCCAATAATCTTCCATCGCCGATTGGACGATGTCTCTGATGTCAGTGGCAGAAGTACTGGGGGCAGGTGGAGGTATACTGAAGGCACTGCTACTAGTTTCGGTAGGTCCTGAACTCGCACACGATGATATCACCATGCTAGAGTCTAGGCTCTCCCCAAAACCATATAGCCAACCTTTCTTCGGTATGCCAGCTGTTGCCACCCATTCCGCCGGATCGAACTCCGGCTGCTGCGCGACTCCTTCCCCGTACTTCTTTGTCACAGCTCTGGTATATGTTTCCTACAAATTGAATAAAATAACTAGTCAATTTCATATGAATCAATTCAATTTAAATGAATAGTAGAAGTTGCATATGTAGATAAACTTACCGCTACTGACTGAGCTCTCTCACTCACAAATTGATCTATCCCCTTCTTTCTATGTGTTCTGTCGAACACCTCGAGGAATGACGGAGCTCGATTAAGTTCCACAGCCTATTATATAATTCATAGTAAAAAAAATGTCATATATATTAATAAAATGTATAAGGATATAAATTGAAATATTACTTACCATTTTTTGTTTATGTGCCGCGAAAGAGACGGACCCACTAGTATGCTTATTTGCGCCCGGTTGTGATGCCATGTTTGCTTTAGCTTTTTGGGACTTTTCTATCCACTTGGGGTCGACAAATTTGTCACACACTATGTCCCAATCCTCCTTCCTCATCCATAGGGGGCGGTGCTCCTTCCACAGCTCTCGGTCTTCACTCCCAGCAGTCATTTTTTTAGCGTGCTCTTGGGCCTCATGTAATTTCCTTTTGTAATTAAAAGAATACTAAACAACCAGGCACGACGATGTCTCACCGCGTCATTGCCACACGTGAATTGAAAAGTCCGCTGTAAATAAATTAAGTTTCACACTTAATATACTCTTGTGAATTGAGTTTGGAAAATACTTAAATCAAATGACGTAATTACTTACTAAGAACATGTCGAACAATCTATCGCGGATGGCCATCGGATATTCTTTGAAAGACCCTACTGGCCCGGGCACATGTGCCAGTACTAGTTCTATCGCATGATGGACAGCTTGGTAAGGTTCTAATTTAGAACTGCAATTGCAAATGTCAAAATATTCATATTAGACAGTTGAAGGCTAAATAATGAATGTAATAACCTTATAAAATTACCCGGAGATCCAGCACGAGCGACGTCCATCATGGGCCGTGCCTCCCTCGACTCGACTACCAGTATCGTCAAGTGGCTGATTGGTGGGGGTGTGCCCTGTACAAGTGAGAGGTGGTGGGAGGGCACTGGGACCTGTAAGAATTAATTTTCACAACTAAAATAAAAATTTTACTGAAAATTATAAAATACATACCCGCAACAGGAGGTGGTGGGGTGGCACATGTTTTTTTATTTTTATATTATTTTTATATTCTTTGATTTTTTATTTTTTTTGGGATTTTTTTGTTTTGATTCGGGATGTACTAGGACTCGGTGTGTTTTTGTTGCCGACGCCTGGTGACCACCCACATGGCACCTAACCTACATGAGGACGGGGTTTCTTACTAACCTCTCAGATATCTTGAGTGCACATCTAGGTCGATTTGTGCCTCTAGACTCCCCGAATGATAGTCTCGCCAGTTAAGTCTTATCCTGATGACAATACCGTCATGCCCCGCTTAGGCTCCCAGTTGCTTCCGATTACAAGGATACACCCAAAGAGCATTTGACGTAAAAGATTTACCTGACCCGGGTCTTTATTCTCACAACTCTAGATGGTATATAATGGAGCACCTTGGAACCCTAGTGACAAACCACGTGACTGTGGATGCACTTTTTGGGGGCACTTCATTTTTATTCGTCTATTCGTCTTTTTATTCATTTGTTCAGTTTATTGAGTACGAGGGCATGCCAGTCACCGAGGTGATGATTTATTTAGGCTTTGAGGAAGCCCATGGTGTGCTCGATCTGACTAGTCAGATGATTGTGTGTGTCGCATCGGGACACAGAACCCACCGTACCATAAAGGCTACGACTTTAATTACATCCCCTCAGAGAGGGAAAAATCCTTGATTAATCACCGAGAAAAGGGGCCCTATGGCCTAAAATTCATAATAATGAAGTGAGAGCAAAATCTCGGATTACGTTTAAACAAACCCCGCATTTAGGCATAAATGTTCATAGATACATATATGTCAGTCACTCATGGACCATTTGTTGTTCAGATGGAAGTCCGTCTTTGAAGCAAAAAGGACGGTGATAAAACCATACAAATGTCTACCGCAGATGCGGCAAGTTTAATGCAGATGCGGGATTGGATCCCGACAGAGACGGGTCAAGTTGATGAACTATTGGCCCGAAATGACTTCTGACCATGGCCATATCAGGGGCTCCCGAGGTCCACGTCCAATTCAAAGAGGGATTGTTACTTTTCTCTTTACACTCAGTCTGGGGAAGCAAGGGTCCCAAAATATTCATGGTCGTATCATTTTATTATCATCGTTCTGGTTATTAAGTTTTATTGTTTATTCATACCTACCAGTAGACCATTTTTTTATTTAATGGTTCCATCTCTTTCCTTTTACTTGGTTGATTATTTTTTTTACAAGAGTCACGTCGGTCTAAGGACAACATAGGGCGCGCCGATTTAGGCAATGGGAAGAGCGTGTCGATTTAGAGAAGAAAGGGGGGTGCCAGTTTCAGGGTTACATGAGGGCATGGGTGTTCAGGGTACAAGGTGGGGGGGCACGCTGTTTTCTAGCGAGGTGGTGGAAGGGTATGAGCTAAACCTCATAGCCTATAGTGATGTAGATTATAGAGGGTGCATGGTAGATAGGAAAAGTACTAGTGGATATTGCCATTACCTAGGTGATTGTCCGATGTCATGGGCTTCTAAAAAGTAACACACTGTTGCTCTATCTAAAGCTAAAGTAGAGTATGTTGCAGCTGGGAATAGTGCAGCCCAGGTGCTCTGGATCAAGCACCAACTTATTGATTATCAGATAAAATTGGGTTGCATTCTAATTTTATGTGATAATACTAGTGCTATATCTCTCACTAAAAATCCTATTCATCACTCTAGGACTAAGCACATAGAAATCAAACACCATTTTCTTAGAGATGAAATGAATAAAAATGAAATTGAACTACATTTCATTGAATCTGAAAAATAGTTAGCTGATATATTTAGTAAACTATTGGGTAATGACAGATTCAAATTCCTGATAAGAGAATTAGGTTTATGTAGATTTCAGCATGATGATTAACTTCAATTTAATTCATGAATAAGTCTTATGATGCGGTTTGTGTACTGGTTTTCTTTTGAATAATAGTCTAGCACATGCTCTGATAATGATGGTTTGTTTGTCAAGAATAAGTTCACTGAACTGAATAATTGATTTGATCTGCTTAAGAATGCTTTGATGATTGTCTGTTAGAGGCTCAGATCTTGTCTTGGGAAGTCTGAGTCAATTTAAAGAAAATCGAGCTACTGTAGCAGTCCGAGCTATATTGAAGGTGTCCGAGCATGTCTGAGCTATATTGAAGGCGTCCGAGCATGTCTGAGAATTCATGAGCACATCTGAGCATCCATGAGCTTGTCCGATCACTCTTGTTCCAACAATTCTGAGCGTCAAGGCTCAAGGGAACATATGCCGAACAAAGGTGGCAAATGAAACAGAAGGACAACGGGTAAAGGCAAATAAGGGTGACAAATAGATGGTTAGTGGTGACAAATAGGTATCTAAGGGTGAAAAATAGGCGGGCTGACTGAAATCAAGAAATCGTAGAAGGAAAGTCGACTCCACGAGGTGCTTGAGTCGACTCCAGTCCCGTTGAAGCTGATGAAAAGAGGAACAGAGCAAGGGCGACGGCTGACCAGCGGCTAAGGGTGAAAAATGTACACCTAAGGGTGAAAAATATACACCTAAGGGTGACAAATAGATTAAGGCGACGGATCTTCTGCCTAAAAGTAACAAATGACCAAGTTCGTAAAATGATCAAGCACGTCACATGATTTTGCACTCCAATGACTGACACGTGTTCCAAGGAAGTTAGGACGTTTGCAAAGGATTCCTTATGGGGATTATTTCCTCCTTTCACTTGGATAAATCAAAAAAAAAAAATCCTGGAAAGCGTTTGTCTAAACGTGGTCGCCGATTCTTTATTTCCTCATTTTGATATTTTCTTTATTTTCGTGCTAAAGAATTGGCTTCTGAACAAGCAGGCACCCATTCTTTTTTTCAAATTTTTCTTGATTTTCTTTTTGCTTCAAATATAAAATTGGCATCCATTCATTGCGTTGCCCATTCCTTGAATTGGAGCCTCACAAAGCAGGTGTCCATTAATTAGCGGCTGACCACCTGGTTGCAAATTCTTTTATTCAAGAAATGGTGCCCAGTCCCCTGGTCGCTTATTCCTATAATTCCAGAAAATATAAAAAATGATTTATCTTTAATATTAAAATGCATTATGATAGTTTGTGTAATTTCTTAAATATATCTCACATTGTCATTTTGACTCAAAATGATGTTCAATTCATGCAGACTCAAATTAATTGTGAGAATGTCATTTAATGCCCAAACATGATAAATGTGATGCTAATTATGATATAAAATATGATACTCATCACACGTCCCTCTCCCTTCATCCCTGCCTCTCTCGCTTTCGTTCCCGCACTGTCTCCTTCACACCACTGGCACGCCACCGCATCACCCTCTGTGTCTCCATCTCTCCCTAGTCTCTCCATCCTGCTTTCCCTCTCCACTCCCGTCCGTAGCTAGCGTTCGATGACCACTTCCTCTCTCTATCTGGCCACCGCCGACCATGAGCTCCTTCTCCTATCCCTCCTTAGCTCTTTCTCACTCTCTTATGGCACCGCAGCCTCCTCGTTCTCTCCTCCCGCCTACTATCCTCCCCCATCCATGATCACCTGCACTACTGCGGTGTCACTACTCAAAACAGGGGCACCAACAGCCTTCTACTCCCCACTGCCTCTCCTGCACACTCCACGGCCGTGGTATCCACTGAGCACCCCCCATGCACGTCGACCCAGCCTACACTCCCCCCCTTCACCTCTACACACACACCCTCTCGTTGGTCACTTTCTCTCCCGTTGCATGCATGCACACCTCCTTCCTTTACGTAGCCACCGGCAACCCCACACACGCACTCACACTCGGCCTTGCTTCACTCTCCTTCTCTCTCTAATCTTTGCACACACATCCCCCTCACTCTCCGTCCATCGCCTCCCTCTCCTCTCTCTCTAACCACTGCGATCCTCTCTCTCTCTTTCTCTTTCTCTCTTTCTCTCTCTTCTCTCTCTCTTTATATCTCTCTCTTCTCACCCTCTCTCTTTCTCTCACCACTCGCGACCTCTCTCTCTTTCTCTCTCTAACCACACACACACACTCTCCCTCCTCTCTCCATTCCCCTCTCTCTCTCTCCCTCTTGTTCTTGCTCTCTCTCACTTCTCACACACGCACACATCGTTTTCAATCTTTATCTTTATTTTTTATGTATAAGGGAGGGGTAAAGGGAGGGGAGAGATTCCGCAACAAGCTTCAAAGAGTATCGGGTGATCCGACTCCAAGGTTGCCAATCACATCTCTCGACTCCCCGGAACAAAAAAGGAAAAAGGGAGTGAGAAATCTCCTTGGAATCGTTCCAATTTTGATCGACTTACTATCTCAACTCTGAAGAGATCAAGGGCGAGGTCATCCGTGTTTCCTCAGCTAACAATCTTCTCTCGGTTTTCGTCCACGATTCTTTGAAGCTCCTTCTGGCTGGCTCCAATTAGTAACTTGACGGTGTCAAAAGTTGTCAACCTAACACTGTGAAAGCCCCGGATGTTCCAGGGCAAGAAGCGTCAGTAGAATGTATGTTTTTTTTCCCCCTAAAAAAGGGGTAAAAAAAGGGAACAGAATATATGTTCAGACATTAGAACAACAAACTGTGGGATGTACACACCATGGTTTACCGACTCGGGCGTACCGTACCATATCCGGAAAAATCCGATACACTGCGGATCACCTTCGGGATCGGCCGAGTTGGGTCGAGTCAAAGTGTGTGTGTGTGTGTGAGAGAGAGAGAGAGAGGGCCGAGTCGGGTCGAGTAAGATGTGACTCGACCGTAGTATACCGGATCAAGAGAATCCCAATCCAGTACGACTCAGCAAGTCGGCAAACCTTGGTACACCAGCACGTGGTGGTGGTGGTGGTGGGGGGTGTGTGGTTGGGTTCCGGGAAAGACGGTAAAAGTGGCCGTTTGCCAGAAAACCATGAGGTGTCTGGTCATAGTTTGAAGTACCCAAGTTCCACGTACTAATGAAAGATGTGAAGAACAAGTACATGGATGCAGAAAAGATAGCGGGGTCACCTGCTGTTGGGCAAGTTCTTCAATGCATTGGGCACAAAACCTCTATATAAACCAGGCACACCATCTCGCTCCACAATACCTGCATTTAGCATAATGTGGAGAATCATCAGTCGATTCTCTCTCTAACCCGATACCGCCGGGCAGAATTTTCATGCCCATCATTTCAGCTGGCACTCGTCTGTTCAACAAATGTTATGAAGCATCATTATCTTGGGTATCTTGGCTGCTAAGAGAAAGCAATATCAGAGCTAGTAGTTGTCAACAAATAGGAGCCCAAATCTCAAACCTACCGACCCCAGAAATCTTATTTACATCCACCAGCTCCATACCGAACATCATGGAAGCCAGAGAAAATGAAACCAGAGCATTCTGTGATTTCCTTTTTGAATCTCAGGTGGTAAAAGGTTAGGTTAGCAAGTCGTTAAAACATTGACAGCATAACATGGAGAACATGTGAGAATGAAAGAGAAGAAACATAAAAATGAAACATTTAAAACTGATTATGAAACCCCACGCTTGGTATAAGCTGAAGCGAGTTCCTGGTAGGGTTTGAGCTTAGGATCAATAGTGCGACATTTGACGAGCACTTGAGGGATGAACATTGGATTAATGCCATGCATGAGGAGCTTAGCCAATTTCAAAGGAACACGTGTGGAATCTGGTTCCCAGAGCTGCAGACCAACCTGTCATTGGGACTAGATGGGTATTTAGGAACAAGTTGAATGAAGATGGGGTAATAACTCGAAATAAAGCCAGGCTGATAGCTAAAGGATACAATCAGGAGATTAAGATTGACTTTGAAGAATAATATGCTCTTGTAGCAAGAATAGAAGCCATCAGAATTTTATTAGCATTTGCATGCTCATTAGCCATAAAACTTCAACAAATGGGTGTCAAAAGTGCTTTTCTGAATGGCTTGATAAAAGAGGAGGTGTTTGTAGCCTCTCGATTTTGAACATGTTGACTTTCCTAACCATGTATATAAGTTAAAGAAAACATTGTATGGACTAAAGCAGGCCCCTCAAGCCTAGTATGACAGACTCAGTGCACATCTGACCAGTAGGGGCTACAATAGAGGTAAAGTTGACTAAACTCTATTTACAAAAGTATTGAATGGCCATATCATTGTAATGCAGATATATGTACATGATATAGTGTTTGGTTCGATTGATTCAAATATGTGCAAGCATTTTGTTGAACTAATGACAAAGGAATTTGAAAGGAGCCTCGTGGGTAAACTCTAATTTTTTCTTGGACTACAGGTCACACAGACGAAGGATGGATTCTTCATAAATCAATCCAAGTACACATTGGAGATTCTAAAGAAATTTGGAATGAAGGATGTTAAACACATATCCACGCCCATGGTAACAAATGCATCTCTAGACGTAGATGAGAAAGGTAAACCTATAGATCCCAAGACATATTGAGGTATGATCGGGTCTCTCTTATATCTCACTGCTTCTAGACCTGACATACAATTCAGTGTGTTCATGTGTGCAAGATTTCAAAGCAATCCTAAAGAATTTCATCTGATTGCTGTGAAAAGAATCTTGAGATATATTGCTAGCACACATGATTTAGGGCTGTGGTATCCAGCATCATGCTGTTTTGAAATGATTTCATATACTGATACCGATTATGCTGGGTGTAAGCTTGATAGAAAAAGTACTAGTGACTATTGCCATTATTTGGGTGGGTGTCTAGTTTCTTGCGCTTCCAAGAAGCAGCACTCGGTGGCCCTATTGTAACGACTTGAGATCCGAGTACCAGAAAGGAACCGACGCGACTCGAACCTCAACCCGTCACCCACGAGCCCGAAGACTCGGAAGGGTTAAAGGATAGGTGTGGTATACATGGAAATAGGAAATAAAGGAGGACAATAAATCCAGTAGAACAGTTGGTAAATTTAGTGTAAGGTGGAGTAACTAATGTGATATCTCTGGTGCACGGGGTGGGGAAAAAAATAGAAATGGTAAGATTTGTGATATATTCACGAATGAACAAGTGCAGACCTTTCTTGCCATTGAATCTTTTCATGTCTGTTAAACCATCTCTTCTATACTGCGTCAACTGGATTTTCACTTCCTCTGGTGTAGCTTTATGTTTCCTCACAACAGCCTTTCCTTCATCGAATACACTACTGCGAGCACCGTGCTCTGAAATTGCAAGCACAGAATTTGTACGCCAAAGAAGCACCTCTAACACACCGAGTGGGTCTCTGCGAAATTGGGATTTTGAGTCCACCCATATTGAATACCTAGCTTGAGGGAAAAGGCGATGGCTCAACATCTGAAAGGATAGGAGGGAAATCATATGGACATCAGACAAAACGTAAAAGACATGAAAACAGTTATGAGAATTTAATTAACTTCTGGAACAGAGACCAAAAGTTGAAACGAATGGACACAGGAGAAGGCCACATAATGACACCCCACAGCATAACACTGAACCCAACACCAATTGAAAAGGAAAGATATGTCAAGAATTGGAGGTGCAGCGTCTGACCATATCTTAGAGTAATATTGCTATTAACCAAAATATCAAATCAGTTACCAAAATGATGTTATTATCGATTCAGTTTGGGAGGGGTTCCAGACACCCATTTGAAACAAAGGTCCATACCAACATGTTTGTAGAAGTTGAGGATTCCCGGTTGGCTCACTGCATTTATGGAAATACAACAGGAAAACCATAAAAGAATAAGAGTTATCTAGAAAGAAAATTAGTTTTATGTCAGAGCATGTATGCAAGAATTCTCCATTCAATCTTTCTCTTCTGCCTTTCTTTTGCAAAGTAGAACCAAAAGAAAAGCTAGAACCAAGTCTGAAATCCAAATGGAAAGGTAATAATTTAGCAATTATAAAGATGTGTACAACACAGAAGCACAACAAATTCTACCTTGGGAATTTTTCCGTTTAGCCGTTGATCGGAAAAAGGAAGATCCCTGACAACGATGATTCTCCATTTTCCAAGCATATGCTTATCACCAAGTTTCTTCCCCCCTGCTTCTTGAACAGAAAGCGTGATTTCATCCCAGAATGCCACATAACAGGCCTGCATTTGTGCCATAGTTCTTAGATATATAGCATAAGAGCGGATGACCACGCATGGAGTAGCATGCTGTGAAATAACCTTTTTAAGTGAAGCATCTGTCATTCCAATTGGTTGATAAAGATCATCCCCACCACCAAATGCACATGTAGATACAACAGCTTTGCAAGTTTGCAAGTAACTTTTATCAAAATCAGATATCAACTATTATTGTAAGCAAATTTCACTAGAGATAAATAATTATGCCAGCTCCCACCGAAGTCAATAGCACATGCCCTGAGCATATCTTTTATCACCTGATTTGTTCTTTCAGTTTGTCCATCAGTTTGCAGATGAAAAGCGGTGCTAAAGTTAAGTTGGGTCCCTAATGACAATTGTAGACCCTTCCAGAATTGTGATGTGAAATGAGGGTCTCTATAAAAAATATTGGTAACAGGGACACCGTGTAATTTGACAATTTTCTTAACGTATAATGGTGCTAGGATATCAATAGACCATCGACTTTTGATAGGTAGAAAGTGTGCAGATTTATTCAATCGATCTATGATTAACCAAATGCCATCATGTCCACCTCTTGTCTTTGGTAGACCCATGATAAAATCCATCCCTATACTCTCCCATTTCCACTCGAGAATTTCTAGGGGATGTAATTTTCCAACAGGCTTCAAATGTTCTGCCTTGACTTATTGATAAGTAAGACAACGTGAAACGAAGTTCGTTATTTCTCTCTTCATGTTGGGTCACCAGAAATTTCTCTTCAAATCTTGACACATCTTCGTAGCACCAGGATGAATTGAGTATCAAGATTTATAAACTTCTTCCATAATCAGCTTCTTACTGTTGGCATGATCCGACACACAGATCCGACTGTTGAATAATAGCCTTCCATTGGTCGAAATAGAGAACTCTGGTCGTTGGCCAATATTAGACTTGATCTCCATTAGAACAAGGTCATTTTCTTATAACTTGACCAAGTCTTCAATTAAGGTTGGTTGCGCCTTAATATTGGCGACAATACATCCTTCTTCTTCTTTATCCACATCTAAATTCAAATATGAGAAATCTTCTCTGAGACAGGTCATACCTTTCTTGAGGCTTGATAACTTCGCCATCGGCTTCCAACTGAGAGCATCAACCACAGTATTTGCTTTGTCAGGATGATATTGTATGGAAAAGTCGAAGTACTTTAAATATTCCTGCCATCTCCTTTGCCTCATATTCAGCTCCTTTTGGGTGAAAAGGTATTTAAGACTTTTGTGGTCTCAAAATATAGTGAACTTCTCCCCATAAAGGTAGTGCTGCCATATCTTCATGGCGAAAATAACAGCAACTAACTCCAGATCACAGACCGAATAGTTTTCTCCTTGCCGCTTTAGTTGTCGTGAAGCATAACAAATCACCTTGCCATTTTGCACGAGGACTCAACCAAGGCCAATGTCCAATGCATCCGTGTAGACTTCAAAACCTCCTCCTTTGATAGGTAGTGTCAGTATAAGGGTAGTGGTGAGATGTTCCTTGAGAGTTGGGAAACTCTCTTCACAATCCTTCGTCCAAACAAAAGGGTTTTCCTTCCGTCCAAAATAAGTACAGTCAACAAAAAGAAAAGTACAAGTACATGGGGCCGGCTCTGGCAACTGGCCACTAACCCTGACCATACAAACCACGAGGAATCTCGGACGCGTCTCTCGACAAACCCACCTCACCTAAAAATATGGGGGTGAGTCTCATTTCATCGGCTCAGTAAGGATCCCACGGACCCCCACCTCGCAACGAGAGAAATAAGGCCACAAAGTACACGCGTACGTAGAAAGTAATGCTACCTAGTAGGAGTACGGCAGAAGCAGCAAGCAACAATAAATAAATGAAAAATCTCCCTATAACTAACCGTACCGAACAAACCGACCACGGTCTGACAACCAAACAAGTTCGTACCTGTCAAAAGACAAGAGCACTACCCACTAGAAGCAAGGCCGGATGCATCCCCTAACGTCTTACACCGCACCCAGGTGTCTCCCTATACGGCCCAGAAGGTGACTGAGACACACACAAGCATCACGAAATAAGGACTAGTTGGGGTCGCGCTCGTCAACGCGGGTCCTCTACCCCCAACTACGCATGCACACACAGACCATCTCCTCTAGGTCGGATCCTCTAGCTAGTTTCCCCCCCAGTCGGACTCAGGCTACAAAGGTAAGGGGCCCTACGGTAACCAGCATACAAACTGTCTCTCTGAGTCACACTCTCCACCACTCCCAAGTGGGTCTGTACCCGCATGTGCAAGAAAGCTACGACTAGTGGACAGGTCACTCGAGGTAAGACTCAACTCATAAAAATCACCGATAGGAAGGAAATAGAGTGGCGGTCCATCCGAGACTGCCCCTCAGCTTGGCGGCCCTACCCAGACTGCAAAACGGGCATAGCGGTCTTCCTGAGATATCCAGGCTCAACCAAGCGGCCATGGCATGGCCGCTACCAGGCGAGCGACAAGGCTGGGTAGCGATCTATCGCCAGGCGGCTACGCCCACCAGGAGGTCCTCTGTGGACCGCAAAATGCTAGGAAATGGTCATGCCCTGACCACAACCCAGGGGACCACTCCCAACAGTCAAAAACATGCACCCCGAGGGTGCTGATCAGATGAGAGAAATGATCCGTTGCCGACCATTACCCCAAGGGTAACGGTCTATCGCGAGACCGCAACCCTGGCCTAGAGGTCCTGGGTGGACCGCTAAGCCCAACCCACATTCGAAAATGCTTGGCGGCCCCCTGAGGGACGCCAAAGGGACCTAGCGGTCCCTGGTGGGACTGCAACCCCAACCTAAGGGCAAAATCGATGGGAAAGGCCAAAAAAATCCGATCCACATCCTGATCATCCCCCGATGATGGGGAAACAAAGGAAAATTCATCCCCAACCCTCTTAGCATGATTTTATACCCATAGATTGGCAAGAAATTCGGTGTAGGCGGGCGGGATCGCTTGGCACAGTTCGGCCAGCGTCATCCAGTCGATGCCCATTGCCGCGCGGCCTTCCTCGAGGCTGGCGGCGGCGTACTGGTTGCTGCCGTCCTTGCGGGTGAACAGGCGGCGGCCGTCGTGGTGCTTGCCGTAGACGCCGACGGGGTTGCGAACCTGCGCGGCCTTGGGTGCGGTCAACGCGACGTTGGCTTCGAACAGGCGCGGCCGGTTGACGCGCAGCCCGAACATGCCGCCGTGCAGCGTGATGGGGTTGCGTAGCTCGCGTCGTGCGCCGGGGACGTTCTCGATGACGTAGGTGCCGCCCCAAGCTTGGAGTCCGAGGCGCACCCAGGAGATGAGGTCGGGGTGGCTGTCGGCCTTGCCGCCTTGCCCTCGGTGGCGGTTGCTCATGGTGGTGTAGCCCTGGCATGGCGGTCCGGCGTGGATGACGGCGAACCGCGCTAGCCAGTCGGTCTCAGTGAGGATGTGCAGAGCGTCGGCCTGAATGAACTCGGCGACCTCTTGGTGCTGGTCGTGTAACTCAAGGTCGACCGCTGTGACGTCGAACCCTGCCCGCGCGTAGCCCACCGCCGAGCCTTGCGCTCCGGCGAACAGCTCGAGCAGCTTCGGCGAGCTCACGACCCACCCCCCTCACGCCCGCGCCCCCGGACACGAGGGTCGAGCGAGTCGGCACGGCGTCGGAGCCAACGTGCAGGCACCCACCACGCGGACTCGTCGGTAGGGGCGAGTTCGTCCGCCGCCGCCCTCAGCGCATCGCTGGCCTCGGTGCCGGGCGCGGTGGTGCGGGCAGCGAGGATGCGATTGGCAGCGTCCTCGGTAGGGCAGGAGACTCCGAGTTCCGCCCACTGCTCACGTGGCACCGAGTCGACGTGGACCGCGCAGCAGCAGTACCACAGCAGCGCCTCTCGCTCCGCCTCGCTGAGCGCCTGCCCCTCGCCGGTCACGAGGCACCGTCCTCGGTGGGCGCGGCGCTCGGCGTCGGGTACAGCGACCCGTCACGACGTCGCCACTTCCGGCGGTGTTGGGCTCGCCAACGCGCCTCCTGGACGGTGCTCGGCTCCCACTCGATGATGTCGTCGGCGGTGTATCCCTCGCCCCAGTAGTCGAACTCCACCAGGCGAGTCAGCGCGTGACAATGGGCGCACGCCTTGAACACGTAGGGACCGTCATCACCTATGTTGCGTTGGCGGTTGTAGGTCTCGCCGGGGTGGATGGTCCGCCAGCACAGTTGGCACTGGTGTTCCTTCTTGGCGGTCGGGTTCTCGCTTGCGAGTACGAGCGGCATCACGCACCGCCCTTCTCGGCCTCGGCAGCGAGTGCGGCGGTGACCTCCTGGGCGTGGTGCTTCGACCAGGCGGCGATCATGCGTGCCTCTCCGGCGCGGCTCACGTCGTCCTTGGCGGTCCACTCGCAGTCACAAGCGATCTCGCCGGGGTAGAGCGTGAACAGGTGCCGCAACGTCACGGCCTCGACCACCGCCGTGTGCTCGGTCAGCCACGCGGGAGACGGGGCGGTCATCGGGTGGCCCCCTGGTTGCGGGGCGGGCAGTAACACCGGCCAGGCCGGGGCTCACCGACGCCGATGGGCAGCGGCACGTCGCAGAGGTCGTCCGAGTAGTCGTCGCGCTTGTTGTCGAGCAGCGCGGCGTCCACGAAATCGCACCAGCACAGGTGCTCGTGGCGCGACCAGTAGCGATCTACAAGGTTCATGCGCTGTCGGTCGTTCAGTCGCAGCCAGAGCCACGCGACGACGTGCCGCCAGAGGTAGTGCCTGTCCCACCAGAACGAGTACCGCGACTTCTCGCATGTGCGGGTCGGGTGGAGGTCGCGGTAAACGCCGCAGCGTCCGCACGTCAGTCGCTCACCCACGGCCCTCGCCTCCCTCGGTGGTGTCGGCAGCGGGCGAGCGCCTGACTGCCGCGTCGTGGAGCCATGACCACGACTCACCGCACGTGCACAGGTAGCCACCGAAGAAATCGGCTGTCTCGGTCGGCTCGTGGCCAGGCACCGAAACCCAGGTCGGCTCACTCATCGTCCGCTCCCCTCAGCGTCGGCAGCACGGAGGTCGCGGAGCATGGCGGCAGCCTCGGCGCGGAACTCGGCTACCCGGCAGGAGCAGGGCGCGTCCGGCACAACACACGGAGGCTGGTGAGCACCGACGCCACCGATGCGGCGTTCGGCCTCGGCCAGCAGGTCGTCCTCGGGGACAGCGGCGGCGAGGGCAGCGCGGAGGAGCCAGCGAAGGTCAGCCGGAGCGATCACGACACCATCGGCAGGGCTTGGCGACTTCCCTTCCGCCCAGCGCCAGACGCCCACGTCGGACGGGTGGACCCGGTGCGCGGTCTGCTCGATCTGGTCGAGCCTGTCCCGCACCGCGATCTTCTCCACGAGTGCTGCGCGGTCGGGGACGGAGGCGGTCACGAGGCGGCCTGCGAGTCGATGAACGCCAGCACGTCGCGCGCCTCGTCCTCGGTCATCTCCTTGGTGCTGCCGATCTCGCGGCCGATGACGTTGGCGACCCACGCGATCCGCTCGGCTTCAGGCACGCCGGCTTCGTTGATGGAGGCGTACATCGCCTTGGCGAGCTTGGAGGACGTGTTCAGCAGCAGGGGCTCCGGCGCGGACTCGGGCTCAACCGGCGAAGCGGAGCCGGGAGCCTGCGCCGACGCCACATCGGTGTCCGCGCCGGAGGGTTCGGGGGTGACCTGCTCGACGCCGAGAATCGCGCCCATGCGCTCGCGACCCGAGGCGGTCTCGCGCGGCGGCGTCGTGGTGCCGTCCCATGACTCCATCTGCAGCTCTTCGACGGAGTAGACGCCATTGAGCACGTCGGGGGCGATTTTTCGGCACACCTCGGACAGCGCCTTGGAGTAGAGCATCGCCTGCGGGTCGCTCTTGTATTTGTCGTTGCTGCGCGTGTAGCCCGCCTTGGTGGCGCGGGCGATGTCCCAGGTGGAGGTCTCAACGTGCTCGGAGCCCTTGCGCCGGCCCGCGACAGTCACGGAGTCGTCGGTGGTGGCGACGGTCCAGGTCTCGTGGCCCGCACCCTTCACGAGGGCGTCCATGGCGCGGGCGTAGAGCGCGGCCTGTCCGTGGACGACGTAGATCTGGCGAACGGACTGCATCGGGTCGAAGCCGAGGCTTGCGCCGTAGAGCATGGCGGCGGCGCACTCGTCGGGCTTGCCTTGGAAGTGCTTGGGGACCATCTGTGTGGAGCAGACGGCCTTGGCGAGCGAGTGGGCGTCGACCATGACGGCGGCGGCCTCGCGGATGAGGTTGGCGCCGGTCGAGCCCGCGACGACGGGGAGGTTCTGGACGGTGGCGGACTCGTGCTTGGTGATGGTCATGCGGACTCCTCAAGGGTCAGTAGTGGCAGGTTCTTCGGGAGCGGCACGAATGAGACGCCGCTCTTGTTGGGTTGGCGACGGGCGACCTTGACGCCGTTGCAGACGGCGAACCGGGCGTTGCCCATGCGGTCGATGACGCGGGATCGCCATAGCCGCTCATTGGCTTCGGCGTGGGCGAGTTCGTTGCAGGCGTCGAGGAGGTGAGTCGCCTCGTCTTCGGTCAGTTCGACCACCGCGTCGGCGTCGATGTCGGGGTGGAGGCGGCGCAGGGTCTCGAACGTGGCAACGGTGTCGTCCAACTCGGGCGGTTCGTCGGCGGCGAGTGCTCGGGACATCCACGAGGCCAAAGGTCAACCATTGGGTCAAAACGAGGTCGATAACTTCCAAAATAATGTGACCGGAACTTAGCCAGCACTAAAAACCAGGTGGCGGTCTTCCCTAGACCGCCACCTCAGGTGGCGGCCCACTCTGGACCGTTACCATCAAATAGTGGTCCCCTCAAGACCGTAACCTGCCAGGGATACCTGGACAAAGGCGGTCGTCTCCCAGAAAACAACTTGAAGAATGCAGTCAGGGGCCTGACCGCATTCTCAGGGGCCCATCGAAAAATCGCCAGCTGGCGGTCCTGGCCTAAGGTGGTGGTCAGTCACGAGACCGCTACCTGGAACTGACATACGGGGCCAAATGGTGGTCTCCAACTGACCGCCAAGGAAGGAGGTGGTCCCTGGTATGACTGCCACCTTGCTCCGAGGCTGAAAACGACGATCTCCGTGGAAAAACTCATTCCACACCCCAATCACCCCCAGGTGATGGGAAAAACAAGGGAAAATCATTCACTGGCCTCTCTAGCACCGAGAGGACCCATTCAAACCCTAAAAATATGATCAAAATGAGAAATCTGACGCTCACCCCAAAATCACGCATTATAAGTCCGACAGGAAAATAAACTTTCTCGACTCGCCTCGGGCCACCAAAATCACTGGAAATGAACTATAGGGGCCAAGGATCCATCGCTCTACCTCCACTGAAGATTACTCGCGCCGAGGGCACCGATACGTCATGAAAATGTCATTTAAACCACCGTTGGACTCACAAATCTATGAACCACCACCACAACTTTGATCCTCGTCCCATCCGTGCCGCTCCTCTCCCCACGAAGATTGCTGCCTCACCCTTGTCCACCTCCATCGGTCGCCCGAAGAAGAGAGGGGGAGAGGAGAGAACGTGAGAGAAGAGAGAGGGAGAGGGAGAGAAAATGAGAGATGGGGAGAGAGAGAAAGGGGTGGGGGGCTTAAATAGAAAACCATTTCGGGTTTTAAAAATCTGAAAAATACGAAAATGAGAAAAAATACTCCCCACGATCCTCGGAAAGCGCACAACACGCCTGTAATGTCCCGAAGCCCGACAACACATCGGTTCACCCTGCACAGGGTTTCGAAGGCTCGATAGGCAAAAATCCGAGTAAAGCACAAAACACCCTCTGGGACTCACAAAGGCGCTCCAAAACCCACGGATCCAAATCCAGAGAATCTGGGGCATTACAACACTTGTCTCTCTCTCTTTTCTTCTTCTCCTTCTTTCAGACTCTCTCTCTGATCACTTCGAACACTCTACTCAGGTTTCTCTCTGAAAGCACTGCCCTCTTCTTTTTCCCACGTAGCCCCCCCCCCCTCGCAAAGAAGAAGGGTGTAATTTGACGATGACATAGGCTCCACCTTCATAAACCTTATGGACCACATAAGGTCCTAACCAGTTTTCATTTAATTTGCCTTTATGATTGGCCGCCATGACTTCCTTTCTTTTGACCATGACTAGGTCCCCTTTCTTGAATTCACGTCCTTTGACAAGCTTGTCGAAGGCTCAAGCCATACAGGCCTGATAGACCTATATATTTTGTTGGGCCTTTAGCCGTTGTCCTTCCAAATCAGAGAGCTCCTCCAATCTTCTTTCTATATTTATTTGGCCATCTTTGACTAGTTCGTGCTGGATTGCGACCTGCAAGGAGGGTATCTCCAGCTCTATCGAGATGACTACTTCTGAACCATACACCAGTGAGAACGGTGAGCAACTCGTTGGGATCTTGTACACGGTGCGGTACGCCCATAGTGCTTCGCACATCTTGTCTTCCCAATCCTTCTTGCTAGAGCTGACTGTCTTGGTAAGAAGTGTGCAGGGGGTTTTATTGAAGGCTTCAACTAACCCATTTGCTTGTGGGTTATATAGGGTAGATGTCCTCCAATCACTCTTAAACTTGTCGGCTAGTATGTAGACCTTTTGATTTCGGAAGTGGCTTCCATTATCGGAGACGATTCGATCGGGTACATCGAATCGGACTATAATGTTTTGATAGATAAATCTGACCATGATTTTTCCTCTCACTTTCCTTAGTGTTACAGCCTCCGTCCATCGGGAGAGGTAATCTATTGCTGCTAAAATATATTTGCATCCCGATGAAGATGTGGGTAGTGGGCCTAAAACATTGGTGCCCCACCGAGCGAAAGGCCAGCTAGGCACTGTTGGATGTAATTGTATCGGAGGTCTTCTCGGGACAGCAGCATGCTCTTGGCATTTATGACACGACTTGGCATATTTGCAGTAGTCGTCGAACATGGTTGACCAGTAATATCTAAGCTTCTTGATTTTAATTTTTATTTTTGGCCTGACTTGATGGACACCAGTTGATCTGACATGACCTTCCTTCATGACTGTCCAGGCCTCCTCCATAAATAAACATCGGAGGAGTACCTTTCTTCTGACATTTGTAACAGTCCAGAACATGGTTCCATTCCTGACTTCATAAGAGCCTTTCATTCTAATTAGTCTGATATTTTCTTCCCTCTGCTTGGGTAATTACTGGTGTTTGAACCATTGTATCAGGGGATCCCTCCAGTCAAGGGAACTGATTGCTCCTGCTGTTGCAGCTTCATATTCTTCTTCTTCACCTGGCTCCTCTATCATGCTAGCAACCTGGTGCCTATTTATCACTGTTATATTAAGGGATTCATCTGGCAGGACTGCCAGCGAGCTTGCTAGCTTTGCTAGTGCACCTGCTTGAGCATTTTGGTTTACTTTATTACTCAAATTTCCCATTGCAATCAAGGTGTGTCAGAGCCCTAGAGGCTAGAAGCGGCGAATGGGTTGCGGTCGCACCAGGAGCCACCTCTGACCTTAGCGGCCTCGCGACAAATAATTTTCCATCTTTTAAATTTTGAAGCTCGTTACATGCTAGTGGCCTCGCGATAAACCGCTAAGATTTGGGTTGCGGCCAGCTCCTGACCACTTCTGAACCTAGCGGCTGTGCGACAAATTGCCTATGCCGTGTTTTAATTTGTAAACATCATGCCTAAAAGCGGCCTTGCGATGGACAGTCACCCTTGGGTAGCGGCCCTGGACTGACCGCCATTAATGTACCGATTATATTCAACTCGTTATTTTATTAATTATGTTTCATCTTGTTAGGCTATAGGCAAAGGATAGAAAGCTACTAAAATAACTGGATGATATGGAATAGTTTTAATTAGAACTGAGATCTTACCTTTTCATCTATAGTCATTACTTGTTCCTTTTGAAACAAATGAAAAAGTATAATTAAATTGCCATAATATTTTACAAGGATTGTTTGACAGTCACTCCACTCCAGTGGTGCTGACTGACCACTGTACTCCCATTTTCTATTATTTTTATAACCTTTAATCTTGTAATAGTTGGGACTCTCCGTCGGATAATCCTTCCATCTGACTTGGACCTCTATTATGAGACCTCCGTAAGTCCCCGCGAGCCTAGGACCACTAGGACGTCGGGCGGGTTGTACCCACAAAATCTAAACCTATCGGCTCGATCAAATCACTTATTTTCATAGCTCAAATTGGGACTGTAATGCCCCAGGGTTTTTGGATATTCTTCGGATCAAGATCCATGGGTTTCAGATCTCGTTTGGGCGTCCCAGATTGAGTTTTACGGATCACGTGTATTTTTGACTGGCAGACCTGTGGAACGCTGTGTGGGGCGAACCGGTGCGTTCTCCGACTCTGGGATGGTACCACTGCGTTGTGCATCTTTCGAGGATCGTGAAGGTAATTTTTTCAAATTTTTTTGAATTTCTTGAATTTTCAGATTTCCTATATATTAACCCCTTAACCCACTCTCTCCCCCCCATTCTCTCTCTCTCAATCTCTCGCCTCTCTTTCTCCCCTCTCTTCTCCGGTAGTCAACGGAGCAAGGCGGAGGCGAGGTGGAGGGGGCGCGGGGGTGAGGACGGCGAGGACGGGTCGAGGATCGAGGGATGGTGGCGCGGCGAAGCTCGGTCGCGAGTTCGGGGGCGCCGGTGAGGGTTTAACAGCGTTTTCTTCATGGATCGACGTCCACAGTGTGTGAAATCTTCGGTGGAGGTAGGGGGACGGATCCTTAACCTCTGTACTTTCTTTCCCGCAAGTTTTGATTTTCCTGTATTTCATATATAACTTTTCATATTCTGACTCCCATTGTTCATTTGAAATAAAATCAGGATCAGAACTTACCTCGACTGATTCATCCTCATGTGCCATGCCACGAGCTCCTCCAGCTCATCGTCGGACTGCTCGTCCTCTTCGTCGCTCCATGTGGCGAACATAGCTTTGGGCTTTTTGAACTTATCCTGCTTGAATTTCCTTTTCAAATCTGGGCACTCTCCTCTCATGTGCCCAAGCTTCTTGCATTCATAGCATATGATGTTGTTGGGCTTGCTTGGCTCCCCCTTGGTTTGGGCTGACCTTCTTTGCCCCTTTTTAAATTTTCCTTGATAATTTCTTTATCTACCCAAAAACTTCTTTACTTGGTGTGTCCACATAGCCAAGTCTTCTCCCTCATTGTATCCTTTGGTGGACTCCTCTTCTTGAAAGTCATCATTAGATTGGCGGGCTTTCAAGGCCATCGTTCTCTTCTTCTTGGTTTCTTCTTCGATAGTTCTCTTCATATTTAGCTCATAGGTCATGAGTGACCCTATGAGCTCATCCAAAGAAAGTATGGACACATTTTTTGAATCATCAATAACTGTGACTTTTATGTGCCACGCAGGTGGAAGGGATCTCAAAACCTTCCTCACAAGTTCAGAGTTAGTGTACTCCTTCCCAAGGCTTTTCAGACCATTGGTGATCTCAACTAATCTCACAAACATCTCTGAACTTCATCTTAAATAGCTCATAGTCTCTAACCAGGAGGTTGGCTTTGGTCTCCTTGACCTCAGAGGTTCCTTCATAGATAAGCCGCAACTTGTCCCACATCTCCTTTGTTGAACTGTACATAGATACACGAGAAAATTCATTAGGATGTATACCACATTGCATAATGTTCATACCATTAAAATTTATAGTGGATTTCTTAATATCCTCAGAGGACCATTCATCTTCATTTTTGGAAAGTTCATATGGTCTCTTGTCCACCACCCTCCAGATCTCATACTCTTGGGCTCTCAAAAAAATGTGCATCCTATTTTTTCAATAGGAGTAATTCGAGCCATCGAAGTATGGAGGATGATGGATAGAATGACCCTCAGGCATCATCCCCCTGTTGGCCATTGATCTGGATCTTTCTTTAGATCGTTAGATCTGTGAAACTAAGAGCCTTGGCTCTGATACCAATTGAAGTCCCACGATCAATGACACCCAAGAGGGGGGTGAATTGGGTGTTTTCAAATTTTTAAGAAAATCTTAGCCAATTTAAATGAATGTGAGAAATAGCCATAATGAATTCTAGATCTATATGTAAAATATCGGATCTAATAAAATCTACCACACATAATCAATTTTGGGTACGGTGGCGGAGGTGAAAAACTCCCATAGCCATCAGCCATCATCCCCTTGCTATGTTGCCCCCCCTCCTACTCCATTTGCCCTCACAAGGTTGCTACTCCAGTAGTAGGTCGTAGGCAGATAGAAAGAGTCCTGGAAGCAGCATCATCTCCAGGCCTTCCCCGATCCATCTTGTGGCAAATCATATACCACTAGAAAGGTCATCTAGAGAGCTTTCTAGGTGAGGTGGTTTCGTCATCGTCCAGGCACTTAGCTGCCCGTGGGAGCGATTCTTCGCTAATTGCGCAAGACCACTCAGGCAGAGAACTAGAGCCCCAGATTAAGCTCGACCATGGCCACTCCCTTGCAGCTCTGGGCGTCAAACTTGGCTGATGGCTTCTCCTTCAAGTGCTCTCCTAGTCCCAAGAAGTAGAGTGAATTTTGGACCTCGGCATCAAGAATTCCAAATTCTCTCCCTAAGGTGCGCCAAGTTGGTTTCTCTGAGACTGAACCTACACCCCCCTACTGTTCGGGCCTTCACGCTCAGCTCTGACCTCTGACGATGGCACCTTTGGTCTCGGATTGAAGAGGACTCATCCACGGACACAGAAGTTCTGGTCCCGCGTCATTCGGACATCGGGAGCGTTCGTGACACCTTCCTCTTCCAGTAGCAACAACCTGAGAGCAGTCGGCGCTAGAGCAGTCTGGACCTGTTCCAGACCCTGCCCCGGCCAGAGACATCACCAAGGAATTCCAAGAAAATTCTGTCATCTTCCTGGACCAAGTCGAAGAATTTTGGCACCAGTTACAGACCATTTGGAGTTCGGTAGTGACCGTGGCGGCATCATCTTCGACTGTCTATCTGGTGGTTCTAGAAGCTGGCAGCACCGACGAAGCTTGGCACAACGGGTTTCTAGCTTAGCTCCCCCTCCCCGCCTGGCTGGCTTACCGCCCCTCCCTATGTGGAGGCAGTGTTTGGTTGTAAATCACTTAACCCCCACCCCGAGATCCCCCTCCTGCTAGAGGTGTAGTGTTGTAGCCCACTTGATTTCAGGTCAAGCACCATCGTCGCAGTGTGTGGGCGTATGCCCACGCTTCCCGGCGAGCCCACGTCTCCAGTCGGGATCAGTGTTTTCACATCGGTCAGGTGAGCATCTGATACCCCCTTGGCTAGTTGCAATCTTTTCTTCTTTAGTATAGTCTTTACTTACCGTCGATCGGTGAGACGAGAGCCCAGACCCACACACCACCATAAGTCTACCCACCATGGACCCTGAGCGAGTGCCTCCCAACCCACGCCCCAGCGTGCCAGCCACCCACGAAGTTGGGAACCCCAGGCCCTTAGGGGTCAGCCTAAGCTGACTAGGTCTTTAGAAATGATTGGGTCCCACCTCGGACCCTCGCCATCATCCAAAGGCACTTCAGAAAAAGATACACATAAATATCTAGAAAAAAATTCTGAGACATTACAGCCCTCCCCACTTATAAGAATTTTATCCTCAAAATTCAGGACAAGCATCATGCCACAATGGGAGAATGCCTTGAACCAATTGACGACGCTGCCAGAGCCCCAGCCAAACCTCGATGCTCACAAAAATCACGGTCCTAAGGGACGCATCCCGACAATGATCACGGACAATGCCTTGCTCACAACCCAAAACAGATCGATCATAAGAGTAGGCACATGTAAGAAGTACTGTCTGGCGTCACCTTAGCCAATATGAAAACCAACCATGGCATCACTGCCATGATCTCGCTTATCGAGAACACATAACCCTTATTACGAAAACCAACACCGGTCAACGCTCATGCTCGGTTGACCATCCAAATGCCAGCTTCACAACTCGCTAACAGCTCTGACACCCTGCACCAGGGGCAACCTACACTAAGCTTCCACTAGCTCACACCAGGCAAGCCAAACACCGCCAGTAGCTCTGAACCAACTCTTGCCAGAAGACAAACTTCAAGCAAACCCTGGATCCAATCTGGGAAAAGACACACCTCATAATCGGCCACCCAAGGCCTCGCTGGCATACAACTCACGCCATTCTCGAGCCCCAACAACCAGCATCTTCTATCTGTGAAAGACCATCCACTGGTCACCAGATACTCATCAGCGAGGACCCTCCACTGGCCCGACAGGCGCGATCCAAATCACGACAGGTCGTCTGCTGACTCTCCCACAAACCATTACCGCATCTCGATCCAAACATCGTTTGGACATCGTAATCGATCTCGAGCCTCATCCCAATTCTACCCTCTTAGGGGTGACGAAACCAAATAACAGGACTCTACAATCCTCGATCCTCACATCACTCGACTCAGGCTTGCAGGGAAATCCCCCCTGTTGGTTACAGACCAAGGATCACTATCCAACGCCAGTGTCTCTTTAGAGACCTTCACATATAGGTATCATCCATTACCCAATCAAATTGTATCTCATCTCAATCACTCAAAAAGGATGCCTGCCACTCCTGATTCCGCTCTTACCATAGAGCCACTGGACACAACCTTCTACTACAGCAAGCTGGTCGATAGTGCCACGTCCAATGCACACAGGTCCCCATGCAATACACATCTTACCATGGTCGATCACTCGGTCAACCTCACCAGCTGCTTATGGCCACCAACCGGGACCCATAATCTGCCACAAATCACTTCTCCGAAGCATGATCTCATCTGAGACACAGCTTTCAAAACAAGAACAAGGTACTCATGCGGCAACCTTGCCAGCACATTTCCCCAACTCTCCATCCAGCAAGTGCCATAAACCATAATGCCTCTTTCCACCACTCGTTAAAAAAAATAAGTTTTCATATCAACCAAGTGACTAATGTCATAGTGGAACTTAGGCATGCCTACATCCAACTCCCTGCTCCCACCGGTGACGTGCAACCCTTCATTCGTCACAATGACAACCACATTGGTAGCTCCCTTACTTTAAGGTGGCTTACACCCATGCCCTCCTCATGTTCTATCTATTATCCTCATCAGTCTAATGCAAAATAAAATGTAAGATGCTCTTGGTGCAATTGATGGGACTCACATCCCTACCAATGTTCTTCAATCTAAACACTCATGGCATCGAAACTGTAAGCAACGTATTACTCAGAATGTCATGGATGTGATTTCCTTTGACCTACAAGTTTAATATCTGGCTCTCGATTAGGAAGGATCAACGGGTGGTCAGAAGGTGCTAAAATACATGACCCCTAGAACATGGTGGCTTTAGGGTGCCCCCAAGTAAGTTAGTCATGGGAATGATATTCATGTTTTTATTGTATATATGAACATGAACATTTATGTAATCTGACATGTATTATTATAGGTAAATATTATCTTGTTGGCATTGGGTATGCTAACAGTGATATCTTCCTTGCACCGTACGAAGGAGAGTGTTATCACATTTCACAATACCTAGGCCGTGGTAATAGAAGCTATCGAAACTTATAAGAAAAGTTCGACCATCACCATGGTCAGATGAGAAATGTCGTGGAGCGATGCGGTAGTAAAGATGCGATTTGCAATGCTAAAGGAGAACATATTTTCATACCGCACTCAAATACATATTGTCGTTATATGTTGCGTTGTCCACAACTTCATTCATCCGGAGCATGGGGAGGACTACTACTTCTTACATGCCCCAGATGACCTCAATGATGCAAGTGATGTCAATGTCAACCCTAACATGCTGTGACATCACGTAACATCCATGAGGAAAAGTTGCTTAGAGACATGTTTCTATACAACTATGGCATCAGAACTGAATAATTTGAAGCATGTTTAATTCCTATTTTAGGTTGGTAGTGGGTGTATGTATTGTGTACTACACTATATTCATAGGCCATCCGTTTTGTACCTACGTCTTTTGTCCTTCTTTCTATATGTGACAATTGACATGCAGTTTAGATTATGCTTTCTTTTCACAATACATAGTAGTGTCTTAATTCAGGAGTTTACTTGTCCTTTGTCCTTCTTTCTTATTTGTGCTTGGTTGGAGGTCTTCTCTTAATACACCTCTACATAGGCCTCCATATTTGTTGCCTCCATTGCATGCCCAATTGTTATGTGTTTGGATGGATGAGTGTCATAGATGGCATAACAATGCAACTCCTCCATAGACACGTGTCTCATGACATTTGGGTCATCACTCTAGCCAATATTAGAGGGTAAAGAAGCTCAGAACCTACTGATTAAGGGCGAAAATGAGGGACTTGCTGACGGTAAACCCCAGCGCGCACTTATTACCGACAATCACGCGAAACACATTTTGGAGCATTCGACTGTTCTCGCTAACCCCGAGATCAGGCAGGACCCGAACAATCCGATTGTTCAATTAACGCTAGCTCACATTCAAGAGCACATCGAAATGGAGCAATCGCCTGGCTATCAGCTGCTCGCTGCAAGCCTTGGCCATCAAGTAACAGCGCCCATGCAGCAACCGCCGACGCAAGGTCAGCCGGGCCAGGCCGCTCAAGCACTAAATCCACAAAAGCCAGTCGAGCAAGCGGCAGGCGAGGTTGGCCATCCGCAAATGCCAAGCCCTCCGCAAGGGACGGCCCCACAAACGGCTGATGTGATTAATGGGATGGGCGCGTGACGGTCAGGCGTTTTGAAGTCAAAGACTTTCCCATGATTGCCGAGTGGGGAAGGCAGTGGGGCGCGGAATATAACGCCGATCAGTTTCCCGCAACGGGCTTCATTATCGACGACATTGCGGCCTATTTTCTTTACGCCACAGACTCGAGCGTTTGTTGGCTTGAGAATATGATCAGCCGCAAAGGGGTGTCTGAGGCGATCAAAGAGCGAGCACTCAAGATGCTCGTTGAGGCGTGCTTAGAGGAAGCCAAAGCACAAGGTTTTACGGTCGCTTATGCCACGACCGATATCGTTCCTGTCGCAAAACTTGCGCGCGAGTACGGCGCAGGAATCAAAACGCATCAATTTCTAATAACCAAAAATCTACTGACCCAACTTCAATGACGGTCAAGGAGTAAACGTGGAAAATACTGGCCAAGCCGCAACCGGCACGCCTGAGGCGACCGTAGCCGAAACTCAAGCGCAAGGAACTGGCGCAAGTTCAACCGCACAACCGACAGCCGGAGCGCTTAAAGAAGCTGCACAAGAGGCTATCAGAAAACATAAACTCAAAGTCGACGGCCAAGAAATCGAAGTCGATGAAGAAGAGCTTAAGCGCGGTTACACCCATCAAAAAGCCGCCAACAAAAAGCTCCAAGAGGGCTTAAAGGCTAAACGCCAGGCCGAGGAATTCATCCAAATGATGAAGGATAAGGGCTCTCTTTTTGAGGCTATTAAGAAGCTTGGTCACGACCCGCGAAAGCTTGCCGAAGAGTATCTCGCAGCTCAACTTGAAGATGAAATGCTCGATCCGCGTGAGAAAGAACTTAAAGAATATAAGAAAAAGCTCCAGGCCTACGAAGAAATGGAAAAGCGCACGAAAGAAGCTAAGGAGCAAGCGGCAAGAGAAGCTATGAAGAAGAAGTTCTCGGAGGATTACTCCAAGCCAAATGAAGATAAGATTAAACTATGCAAACATGACCCAAATGATGCAAATGATAGATGGATGGAAAGACAATACAAAGGGTTACAAAATGGACCCAAGAAGAGGGCAATCCGACCCCAGGAGGCCAAGTTAGCATCAACGAACATGGCCCTATGAGCATTATGTCAGAACTACCAGAATCAGAAAGTGGTCTACCAAATGACCGTTTCTTGACCCCTTGCGGTCTACCAAATGACTGCAAGGCAACCAGAAAGGCCCTAGCAGCCTAGTGATGATCGCTAGGGATGCCTATCGGCCCTGGAGACAACCGCAAGGCTCGGACAGACCCGAAAATGCCCAGAACAGTAGGAAAATGAAGAGAAAAAACCTAAACATGCACATACACACACCCAACTTGCAAAAAAGTATGAAAAACATGATGGGCACTAGATGTCCCACCGTGATCGCCAAGAAATTAGGTTGTTGATGTTTTTATCTCTCTCCTTTACCCTGCCCCTAACTATGCTAATAACATAATAGCATGAAAGGCATGGAAGATGATGAACAAAGGGGTGATAAGAAAGATGAGGATACTGACCGTGATCACCACCAAGGGTTAACAATGCCAAAAGGATGAAGAAAGGATGCAACGACGCCGTGTACCTTGGAAAAGGATGAAGACTTGATCCTGCTTAAGGAACGGGGTGCCAGGAATGGTGTGAGATCGACCTCCTCTCCTTCCAGTCGGCTAGAGGAAGAGGGCCACACGTTCAATCATGCTCTCCTGCAAAACAAAGACAAACACAAAGATAAAACCCATTAAAAACATGCATGTGTAGTATCAATCCCGTAGTGATAAAATAAGGGTAAAAATTGAGGGAGAACGCACTAAGGGGAGATTTTTAACCCCTGTGGAAGCATGAAAAAGATAGATGTGTGTATTATGATAAGAATAGAATGAGAAGGAGGAGAAAACACGTAGTAGAACTGCAGGGAGAGTGCATGCAATATGAAGAAAAGTGTAAACAGAGTGCATGAAAGTGCAGTTGTGATGATTTGTGAAATTAGGGGAAGGATAACTAAGAGTATAGATAACGAAATTGAGCCATTGAGCATGGAATTGAAAGTTAATACTTCCCTCTTCAAGTTGGGGTCGAAGTTGTGAGTTGGACATGCAGCATGGCTTTGTCCCACGTCCAAAAAGAGCCCGCCTTCGCGTTTGGCGAACTGAGCATCTATTTATAAGAGTAGAAAAGCCCTAGGATTTAAATCCGAGATGAACACCCAAAATAGGAGGTTTAGATGCACAAATCTTCAGATAATAGTGAGAATAAGAGTCCTTAATCAATTAGAGTCAATCTGGAAGCTTCTTCACGGAGAAAATAGATCAAACAGGACACTGCAAGACCTTTGGGATGGGGTGGCAAAAGCTAGCAAAGTCATTGGTGTACGACCGGAGGAGATGGTTTTACGACCTACGTTCTCTCCTGTGCCAGACGGTATGCAATTATTATTTCTCCATCTTTCAGCTATCCGTAATTTACTTTACTTCGAGTGCCTCCTAACCTTGCCATGTTCGTCGTACTTTCTCTATGATTGAGTACCTTCCAAAAAAAAGACTATGGTTGATCTAATTTGTTTACATGAAACTAAGATGAGTTGAGTTGGTGATTCTCATTAGGAAATTGGGTGACAACAGGTTATCTCGGTGGGACATTAAAGGCAGCCAATGGTTATAGAGGTGTCTGGCTTATGTTATGGAGTGAAGGCTGTTTGCTTAAAGAAGATTTCAGAAGAGATGAGTTTGCTACCATTCTCTCCTTTTCAGTTAAGAAAGATTTCATTGGGCCTTTGCTTCTAGTTTTGAACCTCATGAGTTAGGTAGGGAAGTGATTGTTCTTGGAACTTCTTTCCTTGAAGGATTACCTTCCTGATGGTAGGGTGGAGGGGATGTCAACTATGTAGATTCCCAGAGGAGAAGGAAAGGTCATCAATTATGGCTTCTAGAAATGGATTTGTTTTTAAGCCATTGGATCAGGGATTGTGGTTTCCTTGAAATGGATGTAGAACTTTTACATGGTCTAATATGCAGCTAAATGGTGCTCAGCTAAATGTCCCACCCCCTCTTTCTTTGTCTTCGTCAGAGGGGTGGTGGGGTTTGTTAACAAGTGCTTACTGCTTTGCTGTTTTGTTTTTTCTTTTCTTTCGTAATAAATAATTACGTTAGTCACCTTCTGAAAAAGAAAAATGTTTACACCTTCTCCACTACTCCCTGGCAGGATTGTTTGTAAGTTGCTTAAGGTTTCGTCCTCTTTTGAACCATCTAACTGATTTGTCTTTTTTTCTGTTTCCAGGCAATTAGAGCATATTGTTCTTGTGCACTATAGAGAAGTAAATGAGGTAACTTGCTGATGTTATTTTTTGTGATATAAGTATGATAGGTCAATAGCCTTTTTTGATATTAAGGGATGGATCTTCTGGCTTCTACTGATCATGTGATTCTATGGTCCATCATAGTGCGAGAACACTGAAGATTGTTTTTTTGAGTTGTACAACCAGTTGATAATTCATTTCTGTTTAGATTTGATGCATGCATGATTAAAATAGTGAAAGTTGACATTCATGTCTTGTAAGGTTTATTTAAAGAACATCTCCTGGCTTCTTTTCGAAATTTCATCATGCTCTGTCTGAAAGAAACAACAGAGTGAATACATTATTGGAGTTCCATTAAGAATTTTCTGTTGACTGGGGTTTTTGCTAAGTAGGTAAAAAAAATAAAAGGATAAAGTCATTCTGTTCTTGACCATATTATGGAAACGGGGGATTAGCTCAGCACACATTCCTTCCATGGGGACCGAGTGAAAAGGACCGCCAAATGGGTATCTGTAAGTGGCCCGTGGGGAAACAAAGATGCCCATTGTTTGCGTATTAATTCGCATACAAAACAAATGATGGGTGCATATAGAAGGAACCCCACCTTCGTAGATCTCATCAGACATTTAGTAAGTATTATAGTGGTTGAACGTAAATGCGACAAGATACTGTGACATGACACGTTGGAATCTACCTCCCAGATCTCGATTAATTACAAATCGGTCATGACAAAAAAAAAAGAAAAGAGATTAATTACAATTCGGTGAATCAGCGTGGTCTACTGAATAGGCAGACCGACTGCAACCATCGTCAGATGTAGGAAAATTTCAGTAATTTTTTCAGGCAAGAATGTGATTTTAGTTTAGTAAAATAGGTATGATTTATCCGACATAAAGAATTATACTTGTAGAGCGTATCACGCATCTCTATTTATTTATCGAGAAAAATTATTTGACACTCGTGAAAATCTACATACACCAGAGAGATAGACGTCAAAAGGAACCTTGAGCGTTATCACAGGAGACAAACCTCTGAAACTTAAGTCAACGATTGGGAGACGGAGAAGCAGGAGATAGAGAGAGGGAGAGAGTTGCAGAGTGACGTAACTAGTCTGGTCGGAGCGATCTGCCTTCCGGAGGGAGCTCTCGCCGTGACCAACGAGTACTCGGAGAGAACTCGCTGGGCGGTAAAAGTGCTCAGAGGACAGTCAGAGCGTGGCGAAAGTTTTCTCTTAGCATCGGGGTGGCTTCTCTTGTCTCTTGCAGGAGCTGAGTAAGTTTTTTTTGGTGGAGTTCACAATGTCCTTTGTTTGTCAGTCGAAGTCCCATTTATAAGGGGTTGTCTTGGCGATGACGGTCGGTCCCTTAACAGGGAAGGGTGCAAGTCATGGAGTAGCGTTCCCCAAGATCGTAGGGGGAGTTTCCCATTGAGGGACTGGTATCCCGGAGTCAGTCGGTTCCCTGGCAAGTCTTCCGGCACCCGTAGGGCGTGCTCGACCTTAGTGGAGTTGTGACGACCCGAGATCTGAGTACCGGAAAGGAACCGACGCGTCTCGAACCTCGGCCCGCCTCCCACGAGCCCGAAGACTCGGAAGGTATAAAAGGATAGGTGTAGTGTACACAGAAATAGGAAATAAAGTAGGACAACAGATATAATATAACAGAAATAAACAATCCAACTACAATAGAGTCCAGTCCAACAGAAAGTATAGTCTAAAGCAGTAAAACGTACCACATGCCAAGTGAACACTCGGCCCGGCAAGGCTAAGACACCACAAACGAAATGCTAGATGAACACTAAGATCTAGAGGGGGGGGGGTGAATAGATCTACCTTCAAAAATCTTTTACCCGTTAAAAATGAAGCTATAGTAGATAGAAGGTGCGGAATAGAAAAGTTATCTACTGCAGAAAGGAGATCAGCATATGGAAGAGCGTGAATGAAAAGAACAAGAACTGATCTATATGATCGAACGAGCTCGGTTAGGTTTGACAACCAACTCACGCATAGTGTGAATTTTCAGACAGATATAATCTGCCCTTCTCCCAACACCATTTAATATACCATAAGGTCATGCATGAAAATGCATCACGAGTTCAATGCAAATGAATATAAGCATGCATGTGAACATATGCAGCACAAAGCATGCATTGAACTTTCTTGTAGCAAATTTGAAGTGAGTTCAATTGTTCAACATGATATATGCAGACATGAAAACATATGTAGCCAACTTCAAAATCCTACAGTAAAACCAGTTAAACAGAATAAACATGAATTCTTATTGATTGAAACATGACGTGCAGCTTTAACAAGGAAGAAAATTAGAGCAGACTTACAAACAAGGATCATGAACATAGAGGAGTTATACCAAACCAGGGTGCCTTGTTTATTTAATGAGCCCCCTTTATTTCCTTGCTCCAAGACACACCTGCAAGAATAAGTTCTCATTTTTTATTTAAAGGTACCTAAGATCTCTTGGGTCCTAAAAAGTTAATAGCACCTTTCACATGTGCTGTTCGTGAATTCAAGGCATACTAATCATCAGATTTCATAATAAAGTAATCATTCATAACATACCCTACCTTTTCACAGTAATGACAATGAATAGAAGCATTCAATTTTTTCTTCAGAGAATATGCATGAGGTTTTAGTAGGAAGGCAGAAGTTTTCCCATTTCTATCATGAAACTTGAGATTTCCTCTCAAGTGCCAACAGTCTTTGACTGTATGGGCAGTTCTTCTACAGTTATGACAGTGAGGCCTTCTTGGGATAGTGGGATTTCTGTAAGCCCTTAATTCATCATTCTTTAGAACTAAACAATCATGCATTATATGACCAGACCCTCCACAATAGAAGCATTGAATTACCCTTTTCTAGACAGCATGATTTTTTCTAGCATGCACATGAGAATTTTGAAATAAACCTCTTCTATTTGAAATCATTTTGGCATTTTTGAATCCACTTGATTTCTTGCATACATTTATTTCATAAAATTTCATGACTCGACAGTCATCCATCATGTGACCTACTTTACCACAATAATAACATGACATTTTCTTTTTATGTGTATGTGTGTGTGTGGCAGACTCATGTACAACATGCACTTTGGTAGCTGGATCCTTTTAAACTTTTCTGAGCCGATTTTCCACTGGTTCGCTTTCAAAGATTGTTGCAACGTTATTAAACTGAATGTTCCTTCCAAACCAACTCGAATCGGGGACCAAATCATCGATTGGCTTCGATTTTCAGTTTAAACCAATCCGCTCAGCAGACAATCACGCGCACCATAATAGGAGCCAATCCAGGAATAAAAAAGATGAACCGATGAAATATCCATGTCCTGGGAGGAGAGGGAAAAATACACAGACCTATCTAATAATTTTTTGTGGGGGGGAGAGAGTGGGGAAGTGACATGAAGCTAAATTATGACCAGTAACAAAAATGTACAACCACTACAGTTGGACACTCAAGGAACCGTAATCAGCCAGAAACCACGTCCAAGGGCAATAAGCAAATCCTCATCTTCGTTCTCAAAGCTTTGCATTTCCGTTTCTTGTAGATAAATTCTGACCCTAACCCTGAGCCCAGCCTCTCACGTTCGAGTCCTCCTCTTGTTCTGATGATGATTTGTTTCGGACTCCTTGCCGCTCCGCTTGCATTTTCGACTTTTGCGAGCGGATGAGGAGGCATTAGGAACAGGCAAACGATGCTCACTAGCCAAAACAGGGAACCCAACAGCAGGGATTCTGCAAACAGAAAGAACAAAGGAGTCAAGAAGCATCAATGCAACCACTACAACAAAAGTGACGACTCCGCCATGGAAAACAGGCAACACCATTAAACTCCAGGACAAAGTCAAATATATTATTATAGAGAAGAAACCTAATCGGCTTAGTTCTGCCGAAGAGGGGGCATCAACTGTGGTATGTGTTTAATTAACTACGGAAACCAGATGCCATCCCAAATGCATATGCAACCATGGTGGAAGATAAACATGGTCAAGTCCCAAGATTCCCCATCCAAACTGTAAAATGGCTAATCACATACAGCCTTACCTCATAATCCAGAACCTCAGTAAGACCTAACGGTTCTGGACGATCAGATTGATAGGAGAAAACTTGACCGGAACAAATATCTGTAATAAATCTCTCTCTCTCTCTTTCTTTCTTTTTGAAAGTGGGTATTACCGCTGTTTATATAAAGAGAAAGAAAAGTACAAGTATTAAGGGAGAGTACGTCTAAAATGTCCCCCATACAAAAAGAACCAACCACAAAGTACCCCCACGGACCCAGCAATAAGAAAGCAATAAGAAACTCCATCACCTATATGCACTAGAGAAAACTTGCAGGGGCATGTTCTTGTGACTTGTGAGGTTATACCCGTTATATGCAGACCGGAATGTAACTTCTACCCCCCTTTTGGTCCCCTTTCATGGTTATGTGCAGACTGAATATAACTTTATCTCTGCGAGGCAGCAAATGATCGACAGAGAGTAACAGCCACTGCAGATAGCTAACACCTAGTGGTTGCAGGCTAAAAACAAAGTTACATACAATACACCAAATATCTCTTGGGACATTTTTATTCGTCGAAAATCACCACCGTGAAACAAGTAACACCAAAAGTTCCCTATCCAACAAACCACTACAGAGCTAACAACCAACCCGCCAGATCATGTTTACTGTTTCATGCTACATGCGAACTACCAGATGCATCAGTTTTTGAGAGGATTACAGGGTTCAAAAACATGGTCGGAACAAGACCTAGTGTATGGTTAGCTACCAAATGGAACTCCCGTCTGCAGAGTGAATACGCCTAAAACTACTGTGAGCAGGATACAGAAGCAGATTTTTGCTTAAGTTTTTCATCATACTTGAACTCTGTTTCCTGCTGGGCAGGAACTTCAAACAAAGCTACCCCTTTTACTGAGGACTCATGGGACTCATTTGCCATCACAACTGCGCACTCCTCCGCATTCCCACATAGTTTATGTATAGATCACAATTAGATATGAGAAACCGAGAGTGTTGAATCACACAAGCACATGTTTTGGCTTTTGTTATTATAAGAATCTGTCCATAGAAAAACCCCACCGTTCGGTTGACATTTTTTAAGTTCCTAGACGATGCAACTAGTCAAATCCCCAATCAAGGAAGAAATCTGGCGGATGGGAAACCCAAACAAAGGTCAGGATCTTACCCACAAAGAGCACAGCAGACTCCTGTTTGGCGAGTGGAGCACCAAGTGCCTTACCCTTCTGCAAGCATTGGCGGAGTGCTATATTCTCCGCTGAACAGCAGTGGAGAGCATGCTGGAGGCGCCTGCACTCCGATTCCAAAAACTTGCTCTTCATCTCCAGGTCCCTGACGTAAACCTTCTTCCTTTCCCTGGATTTCATGGCAGAATCTCTGTTCCTCATCTGCCTGAGAAACACCAGCAAGATCAGACGGCATGAGACCTTCCAGGAACAGTACGACAACACATTGGAATCAACATGTCCAATTGCACAGCCTTTTATTCCAAATACAGTAGATATATCTTCCAGAACAACATTATGCATGAGGCATCGGGAGAAAAATCGAGCCATAAACACAATCCAGGAGTTTGTGGGTAAAAAAATAGCTATATAATCGGAATTTGAGATCGAATTCCATGGAAAAAAATGAGGGTCCGCTTTCTGTTTGGCTTTTAAGCTAAATCCAACCACAGACGGCAGCAACTTACACACAAAATCACACAACATTCTAATAGCCCCATGTTGTTCTAATTAATAGATATGAAGCACAAACTATTTACAGGCCCATACAGCGCACGCCGTCCTAATTGAAACATAAGAAACACCGGGAACATTATCTGCGGAATCAAAACTCGATAACCAAATTATCACTCGTACCTTCTGCGTTTCTTGTTGAGAAGACCCTCATCTTCTCCACCCTTCTCCTCCGACTCATCCCCGTTGGTCTCCTTCTCGCTTTCGACCGCCGACGCCGCCGCGTCCGCCTCCGGCCCCACCTCCCCCTCGCTCTTCTCCTTCCCCTCACCGTCCCCTTCCTCCGGAGTGGCGGCGTCGCCGCTGGACACCGCGGACCCCTCGTCGGACCCGGCGAACAGCACGTCCGCGAAGAAATCGTCCGCCAAAAGCCGCTCCTCCTCACCGACGCCGGGGCCTTCCTCCGTCATCAGGAACCGCTCGATCTCTCCCATTATCTGGGACGGCACCAGCTCCGCTGAGGCACCTTTCGAGATCTCCGGGGAAGGGTCGACGACCGAGGGGGCGTCCAGGAAGAAATCGAGGCCGCCGACGCCGTCGAAGTCGACGTAGAAATCGCCCAGGAAGTCCAGGTCGTCGGTGACGGCATCCTCCTCCTCCTCCGTTGGTACCGCCACGGCCGCCATACGAGGAATCCCGGGGGTTAGGGTTTCCAACAAATCCCCCAAAGGGGAAGAAGGTGGTCTCGGGGAAACAGCGGCGGAGCGGCGGGGTATTTAAAGTGGCCGGAACAGGTGGTCAAGCGCAACGCGGTTTCGTCGTGGCCAAGGAAACCCTGGCGCGGGCCGCGTCACCCGACCAATAGGAGCTCGAGTTTTGAGTAGGAGAGCAATGCGGGGTCTCCACATGGGAAGATTGTCCAGCTTAAAGGTGCCACGACGGCCCGTTCCATTGCCGCCAGATGGCAAGATTTGAGTGGACTGAGCTTGGGTCCTGAAACGGAGCACGTGTAAAATATTAGCCAATTTTATTTTTTAGACCGGCCTGAGAACAGGTTATGTGCGGATCTCCGGCATAGTTTAAATTTTTTAAAATGAAATTGTACTTCTTGACTTGAGTGAGGGCTCATCGTGTAAATTGGGATGAGATGCAGCAAACTGTTGCGGGTCTTACCCAGGCCCTCCAGACGGTGGCTCAAGTTGGCGCCAGGGTTGGCGCGAGAAATTTGCATGGGAATTTTCAGAGTTTAAATCCTCCCCGATTCTCTAGATCTGCTAACCTCGACGAAGCAAAAAATTGGATCGATGAGATGAACCATATATTTGAGATCATGCAATACACTGACCAAGAGAAGGTCCGTCTCGTCACATTCCAATTGAATAAGGATGCACGTACTTGGTGGAAGGCCACCTCAGCACAGCCTCAAATTGCACACCTTACATGGGATAGATTTCTTACACTATTTCTCTGAACATCTCAAGGAGAGGAAGGTTGCGAAATTTGCCTCCCTAAGGCAAGGAATGATGTCCGTAGCAGCGTATGAGCTTCAATTTTATCGGCTGACACCATATGCTCCTCATTTGGTTAGTACCGACCGATTAAAGGCTAACCGATTTATAGATGGCTTAAGGCCCATTTTTATTTCTCAACTTGGATCCCAAAATATCCGTACCTATGCGGAGATGGTCCAACAGACACACTTATGTGAAAGTACCTTGAAAAAGGTCAGAAAATTTAAAGGCAAGGAAGAGGAGCATAGCCGAAAGTCTGATCGGCGAGGAAGAAAAGGAGAGAGATTTAGCATCACGGAACCCTATAAGTCCCGTGACAACAAGAAGAGATCCTGTAATAACAACGAGAGTGGCAATAGCAAAGGAAAGAAGATCAAGGAGGAAGATAAAGTTGTTACAACTGCTTACACCTTCAGTGAGAAGTTCAGCCATTCGGCTGCAGAATGCTGGAAGCGTCTTGGCGCTTGTTTGAGATGTGGAAGTCGGGAGCATCGCATGCCCGATTGCCCCCTAATGAAGGATCAACCCTCAAAGAACGACGGCGGATGAAGGTGGCAAGTTGGTCTCAATGTTGTCCTGGACGAAGAAACTACTAAAGAAGGAGAACTATTGAAATGTACCATTCAAATCTACTCGCATCCTACATTCGTGTTATTTGATACTGGTGCTTCTCATTCCTTTATTTCTAGCACTTTTGCAAAGACCTTGCCAATTTCACCTGTTCCATTATCTTCAAATTTATCTATAGTTACACCCTTAGGTTTGGGAACAGAACTTGAAACTTACCTCCTTGATAGTGAAGTTAGCGTCGAAGGCCACAATCTTCCCGTAAATCTCGTATGCCTCGATATGGAGAGCTACGATGTCATATTAGGAGTAGATTGACTTTGTGACCATTATACCGACATTAATTGTCATAATCGGTGAATTTCTTTTCATAAACCAGATCTCCCAAAGTTTTCCTTCCTCGACATTAAGTATAGCAAATGAGTAAAAAGAGGGGGAGAAATCTATGTAAATAAATGAAGAAAAATCGCAAGATCACCCTAAATGAATAAAAAAGGGAAATGGACAGCAAAGAAACATAATCAGGGGCTTCACTAATCATAATAGTGAAATTCTATATTGCGGCCCCGTCTCTCCCCGTGACCTGGTGTTGAAGGGACAATAATACCGCCTTTGTAAGTCGGGCCTAAGTCTTGGGGATTAGCCCGAAATGGCCACAACCCGGCCTTACCTCGTGCCGACATTCTGATTAAATCGGTCCCGTTTGCCAAACCAGATTCTTTCCGGATCATTATTAAAATTGCCGTGTACTCGACAGACATCTGAATAGATTTATCTCAATTTTCACCACACTCTCGTCACAGACTCCCGTCCTAATACGAAAGGGTCTATGAATGACCAACATGCCCGGTTGCCCGTGTCTCAGCACAGGCTCTTATGTGATTCATTCCTGCCTCTTTCCTTTGCAATTAGCATTAATTCTTTTGGCCGCAGGGCCCCTAATTTTGACAATTAATCAAGGGTGTTCCCTCGTATGGGAGATGTAAATGACGTCGTGACCTTTATGGCGCGACGGGATTTGGTCCCGACCTGAACTACACAATCACCTGACGAAGTCAGATCGAGTGCACCATGGGTTCCTCAGAGCCCGAATAAATCATCACTTCGGTGACTGGCACGCCCACACACTTAATAAACTGAATAAACCCGTCTCAATAAAAACCAACAAATGAAACGACGATAATGTGTCGATTGGAAAGTGCGTCCATAGGTCCCTTAAGATATAATGTAGTATTAAAAGAAAACCAAAAGTAAAGGGTTTGGTCGACTGTAGAAGGGAGGTAGTGGCTATTTGAGGTAAGGATGGGTTTTGGATAGATATTAACTCGGTTAGGACTCTAATTAATAGAAATAAAATTATAGTAGGAGTCCTTGAGGTTAAGTCTATAAATAAGACCCCTTGAGTGCAGTAGACCTCCACTGCTGCGAAGGGAGCTTCAGACATTCGAGGGAGGATCGTTCTTAGGCTATTTGTGAGGGGTTTTGGGGGTCTTCTTCGTTTAACCTTCATTAAGGTAGGCATTCTCTCAAGCAAAATTTTAATAAATCATCATGCTAGATAGAGTTTCTTCAATGTCTTACTCCCATCGTCATGCTTTATCATATATTTGAGTGTAAATTTTGGGTTTTAATGTGATCCGGGAATTTTCTACATGGAATAGAATTGGCGACGACAGCAGTAGTCGTGTATTAATCTATGCCCTTCTACGCAGACAAGGATTTATAAATCTGCGTCCTGACCCTGGATGCGTATTAATATATGTCGATTGCCAAGATGCAAACTCTTGTCCGTTATGGTGTGTTTGACCGATGTTTGACTGGGTATGGCAGTTGATATAATGCGCCTAACCCTGTGCACCATGTGGCTATGGCGGACTCAGTCTTGTCCCTTATATGCCTCTTGTCCGTGTTAGTGTTTTGGGTCCATTGGCTTTAACGCTCCTGTTGTGGTGCATTAAGCTAGTATAACGTGCCTATGAAGGTCCGTTATATTCTGCTTGGTTGGAGTTTTGATCCGTTGGCCATAACGCGCCTATCTTGGTGTGTTATGCTGATATAATGCCCATGTCTTGGTGTGTTATATTGTGTGTATTGGTGTTTTGGATCTGTCTGCCATAACACCCCTTCTGTGGTCCGTTATAGCAGGTAATGCCCCTATGCTGGTGCGTTATGGTCCTGTTATTTGCCGTGATGGTCCTTGTTTTGTCCTATGTGTTGGTCAGTCTTAGATCGTGTTCTAGGGCGATGTCTGTCTGTTGGTGGTTGTCTGGATCAGTCGGTTTAGGTGACTGGGGGTGGTCTTTTCCTTGACCATGGTAGTACCCTAACGACTCAATCTAGAACTGCTAGTGTCATTTTCTCTAGTTGCGTAGCGGCTATGCCTTGACTGCCAGGTTTGCCTAGCGGTTGAGTGATGGTTCACTTTGCCCAGAGTGTTGTTGTCGTCTACCACTCCAGTTTCTGTATGTCTTGGCTTGGCCTCAGGGTTCGCCTGTTGACTGGTGGATGTCTTTTGATATCCTACGAGGGTTGGGACCGTGACGAGGCACCCAAGAGTGGTCATGCACCGAGTCTGTTTGTGTGTGTGTCTGTGCATTATCAGCGTCTGGTTATGTAACGCACCTTGGCTAGTGCATTACGTCGTGACGGAGCGATATGGGTTCATTACGTTCTGTGTGACTGGTGGATTTCGGTGGTGTTCTATGACCGTTACGTCTTCAGGCGTATCAGGTGTAGCCTGTTTTATCTTTAGCGCATTTCCCTTGGCATATGCACCGTGTTTATGGTTTTGTGTAATACTACTTTTGATCCCGATAGATTAGCCCCCTCGTCCCTCGTGATGGAACCACTAGTCGTTGCCCTGGACTTTCACTATCTACCCTCCTGGGAAAGGTGGAGGGGTATTTCCCGCTAGACGATTTTTAAGCTAGTTCCGTGGGCCCCTGGCATTGTACTGCGGCATCCGCAGGGGGGGGAATACTAGATAGAGGCCTGACTCTAGGTAGGAGTCAGTGTGTGCACACGTGGTCAGAGGCTTGGACTGACACTAACGAGTGTTTCTCTGACTAGTACTTGGTTCGGTTCCCTTACACCTCTTGCTTGTTGTCAGTCTGACTTGCGAGTTGCTTGAGATGCAGTGTAAGCCATCACGGGACGCGACATTGGTTGTTAAATAAAAAAAACCAAAAAAATAATAATAAAATTACGTCTAGTGAACCGGATGTTGTTTCTTTCTGTGTCCTATACGGTGGATGTTGTTCCTCTAAGAACTGCCACCCTATCCCCTTCCCTTTGAGCATGCTTTCTTTTTTTAAAAAAAATAAAAAAAACTCACCTTCCCGGGCTCCGGTGGGTGCGCCGCCTTGCGCGGTCGACGATGAGGTGCGGATGGTTATCGTCACCGCAGTGGATGATGTGCAGCGGCCCGTCGAGGCTCAGCCTCTGCCTCCATCACCGGTGGCTACATCGTCGTCTCCTCCACCATCGCTGTCGGTTCCACTGTGGCCGCTTCATCTTCCTCTTCTTCCTCCTCCTCTTCATCTTCCTCCTCTTCCTCTTCCTCTTCCTCTTCTTCTTCCTCCTCTTCATCATCCTCATCGTCTTCTTCTTCCTCTTCTCCTTCTTCTCTTTCTCCATCATCTACTTCTTCTCCCGACAGTGAGGGTGAAGCCTCTGCCTCCACCGTGACCGCCTCCTTCGCCGCTGGCATCGCTTCCGTCACCGCTTCTGCCGCTCTGGCCTTGCCGTTGCTGTCGAGGTCGATGATCTCCGGCGCCGTCACCCGTCATCATTTGTCAGACATTGAACCTCCGGCAAACATCATCTGAGTTAGGGATAAGGGGAATGCAAGGGGGTGAGAAGGAGGACGGTGGGTGTTGAAGAGAGAGGGGTCGGTTCGTGCGAGGAGAAGATGGGGTTTCTAGAAGAATCTGCGATCACATGATTCAACGCTCATTTCTATTTTCTATGTTTAAAGTATAAGCGTCCTCTTGATTTGACGTTCATTTATGAATAAGCGGCCATATTGTGAGACGTTTTTTCTGAAAATTTTTATTTAATCTATGGGCCGTTGTGATGTATGAAGAATAAGCGACTGGTAAAGTGGACGTTGATTCTTGGAAATTGAATTTTTAATTTTGGGATTTGAATAAAATTAGTGACTGGGATTCCGGACGTTGTTTCAATGTGCGACTTTCCCCTTAGACGCTATTTATCTGAGTGACTCATTTTTGAAATAGCAGAGTAATCATTCATGATTTTGGGAGTGATCATTCATGACTTGGCTCAATAGAAAAGAAGAATCATTTTATTGAAGAGAAAGATAAAGATACATCCTCATTGAGCCATTTTGGGTCTCAATTTTCTGAGTTCTATTACATAAGATTTCCACATCTCCCTGTCCTCTTCAACATGCTCCAGTGGCTTATATAGCTTGTTCACCTTCCAGAGGACTTTGATGGTGTTAACTTCTTCTTCATCTTCTTTGCTGGGAAGATCTCTCCTCTTGATGGGTGGAAGATGAGAAGCACTTCTAGGAGGACCTACCCTTACAATACTACACCTCACGCAGGAGGTTGTTGGTGGGGTGGAGAATTTTCAACTACAACTAAAATTTACCTCCACGCAGGGAGGGACGCTCAGTGGGCCAAGCGGGGAAGGGAGAATGATGCGGCTGAAGAAGATCGGCTCCCGACCTATACAGTTGGACTCGCTATCTAGGTTGTCTGTAACCAGTGACTTGTTGGAGGAGAAACCCTTGGCTGGGATGTCCAATAGAGTCCAGATTGGAGTCGCTGGAAAGCTGATCGGCCTGTGAGTCGCCAGGAAGTAGAATCGCCTCGTTTTGAGCTCGGACGAAGCCAGTCTACTGAATCCCGTGGTGCTGCATAGGTAGCAATCTTTTGCAGGCCAGAGGGCGCTTGTTCGGGGTGGTGCGCTCAGATGGAGTGTCGGATCGAGGCGAGACCACCTTTGTTGGAAAGAGGGGAGGGTCTAGTGTGCCTCTCCCAAAATTCTTTGTCGATCTTGCCCGATCAAGTCAGTAATAGCCTCTGGACTCTAGCAAGGTCAAACCTAGGGCAGGAGTAGAAAACTGGGGCCGATTCACCCAGACTGTAACTTTCGGGGCTGATGCTGGATCGGGTAGGGGCCAGAGTCGACGCAAAGAGGGACACTCCAGGAACGGTCCAGAGCTAGAACGGGCATGTTCTGCAGTGGAAGCTCCAGTACCCTCCGTTCTTGCAAGGTCGCGCAGACGAGGCTGCCAATCCGATAGGGTGTCCTTGTTGGGGGTGTAGGTCCTACCTGGGAGATCAGAACGGGATGAGATCGAGCCTGAAGGATAGCTGACTGAACCTTTCTGATCTCCATTAAAGGGCCGGGGTAGAGGAGGAGAGGAATGGCCGTGGTACTTCCTGTGGTCAACTACTTGGCAGGGGAGTAGATAGCACAGACTGAAAATCAGGTTTAGCTTGCCAAGGACAGTGCTCTCCAACGGGGGTTTCGAATAGGGCGGGGTCAGATTTGGATGAAAGTTGTACGACCCTAGATGACCTCCTCCAGAGGGAGAGTCATAAGGTGAGTGATGTGGTCGTGGCAGCCGCTACAAATGAACTTGGTCACTTTTGGATGTCCGTCGGAGGTAGGCTGCGCAGGTCGTCGAGATCTGCTCCTTCGGGTAGCTCCGAGGTTGGATGATGGCGGGACCACCTTCATTGCGAAGCTATCTTGACAATGATTCCGCTAGTGTATAGTAGGATACCTGGAACCTTTCAGAGTGGCTGGGGGTGATGCTGCACTCCAGGGGTCGGATCTGCTACTGTTGCAGACTGGGTAGCAGGAGAGATAGGGAGTAAGAATGGAGGGGTTAGGGGGAGGAAATGGTGGGAGATGGAGCTGGGAAAAAGAAGCTAACATAGAGGACAGCAAGATCGAACCAAGAAAAGACACAACCAAAACCCAGAAGGTAATTAAATCATCAATGCAAAACATACCAATAAGTCTTCCCCCGGACCTGCATGCAGATTTTATGCATAAAACTCAAAAATGGAGACAAGATTTAACTATGCAAACATGACAGAAAGAATACAAATAAAGTATGAAAATGAAGATAATATGAAGGACTATAAGATGGTACCAAAAATGAGTAATCACATCAACCAAAGACGTACCTGTGAGTCTGTCCCAGGTCTACCTACAAACTTTTATGCAGAAAACTCAAAAATGAAGACAAGATTAAATTATGAAAACATGACCCAATGCATGCAAATGATATATGGACGTGAAGATAATATAAAGGACTACAGGATGGGACCAAAAATAGAGCGATCCGACCCCCGGAGGTGAAATAAACCATCAAAGAACACTGCCCTGTGAGCTTGTCTGTCGGCCTGCCAGAAAGCAAGTAGAGGTCCTTAGATGACTGTTTCTATGAAGTTGCAGTCTCCTGGAAGACCACCTTATGGTGGAGGTCTCCTGGAGACCGTTTTATGAAAGTAGAGGTCTCCTAGAGACCGCCTTATGATCCTAGAACCTAAAAACTTGACAAAACTATGGGAAAAAGAGACAATGCTACCTAAACATGAACACATACACACCAAACTTGCTGGAGAGCATGAATAACATGATGGGCAGTAGGTGTCCCACTGTAATCGCCAATAAATCAAGGTTGTAGATGATTGTTCTACCCTGCCCCTAAACTAATAAACATAACATATGCATGAGGTATACATAAAGGAAAGGGTGACATGAGATAGAAGAACTGACCGTGATTGCCACCAATGATTGACAATGGCAAAAGTTATGGGAAGAGGATGCCACGGCACCGTGTACCTTGGAAAAGGATGAAGAAAATGTGGCCAAAGAGGGGGCCACCAAGACTTGATCACGCTTGACAAATGGGGTGTGGGAGATGGCGTGGGTATCACCTCCTCTCCTTCTAGTCAGGTAGAGGAAGAGGGCCTCATGTCCTGCTTATGCTCTCCTACAAAGCAAAGCCAAATAACAAGAGAAACTCATTAGAAAATTGAAGTGATAAAATAGGGTGAGAAATTGAGGGAGAACGCACCGGGGGGAGGTTTTTAACCTCTGTAAAAGGGACAAAATAATAGGTGTGTGTATTGTGATAAGAACGAAACAAATAGGGAGGATAGACACACAATATAACTGCGGGAAGAGTGCATGCAAAAGTGAAAAAAGTGCAGGTGTAGTAGAAAAATAGAGATTTGTGATGATTTTGAGAGTTGGAGGATGAAGAACTAAGAGCATAGATAGGAGCAGAGTTACAATACACCCGAAAATTCAGCTTCTCGGCGTCGAACAACATCTCTGAGTATGAAGCTCTCATCTCTGGAGCCAGGATGGCGCAGCGCCTAGGAGTCGAACGAGGCAGAATTCATACCGACTCCCAATTGGTAACCAGCCAGGTCAATGGGGACTATGAAGCTCGGGAAATGTAAATGATTAAGTACCTCCAGCTGGTGAAGGAAATAGCCCGACTGTTCAAGAGTTTTTAGGTAATTCAAATAGCTTGGGAATAAAATTTTTGAGCAGATGCCCTCTCTCGCTTGGCCTCCTCCATCAGCTCAGAGGGCACTCGGTCGGTCCTCCTTGAGAAATTAGACCAACCGAGCATAGAAACCGAGCTCGTGTCTATTGTACAAATATCTTCTGGCGACTGGCAGACCTCATATGTATCCTGGCTCTGGGACTCCCAAGAGCCTCCCAACCCTCAGGAAGCTTGGAGACTGAAGTACCAAGCTCAGCGTTTCATCCTCCTAGACGAGACCCTATACCGAAGATCCTTTGTCGGTCCCCTCCTCAAGTGCCTCGATGCTCCAGAAGCTCACTAAGTGATTGAAGAAGTCCACAAAGGCATCTGTGGCGCGCACCAGGGGGTAGGTCGATTGCAAGGATTCTGCTGTGACAAGGCTACTGGTGGCCTACTCTCCAGCGCGATTGCTCGACTTACGTTTGGAGATGTGATCGATGCCAGCGGTTCAACCACCTAGTCCACCAGTCAGCCTCAGAACTCGTGACCCTAACCAAGCCTTATCCCTTCGCTCGGTGGGGAATCGACATCCTGGGGCCCTTTCTCGTGACGCAGTCTCAAAAGAAGTTCATCATCGTCGCCATCGACTACTTTTCCAAGTGGATCGAGGCTGAGGCCACCGCCAAAATCACCAAAGGAGTCATCTGGAGTTTCATTTGGAGGTCGATCATCTGTCACTTTGGCATCCCCCGAGTGATCTTGAGCGATAACAGTCGGCAATTTGACTCCACTTATTTTAAGAATAAGTGCGCCGACCTACACATCTGCAATCACTTCACTTCGGTAGCCCACCCCCAAGCTAACGGGCTAGTCAAAAATGCCAACAAAACTATCCTCAAAGGTATCAAGACTAGGCTCGGGATGGCCAAGGGTAATTGGCTCGAGGAAGTGCCTAGCGTACTGTGATCGTACCAAACTACTCCAAGAACTGCTACTGGCGAAACTCCTTTACAACTAGTGTATGGTATGGAGGGCGTGATTCCCTTGGAGATCGGAAACCCTTCCCTCCGAATTATCAACTTCTCACCCGAGCTGAATGAATAGAAGTTGTTAGAAAACTTGGACCTGACAGACGAGGTATGTGAGGTCGCGGTTTTTCTACCTTCTTCTAATTAATGAATAGTATATTATAATTACTTATGTTTAATCGTAATATGAGATTCACCGACTGGGTGATCTATACCAGATCGGCCCTTCTCTAGTCCGATACTGTATGCCCGAGTCACTACCGACTCGGCATGCATCGATCATGTCTTCTCCTTCCTCTTTCTCCCTTCCTCCCTCCCTCTCTCTCTCTATCTCTCACGGTGACTTTGCCCGAGTCGGGGGATCCCGGGATGAGCAGCACCGTATCGAGCTTTCTTAGATAAGAAACGGTACGCCCGAGCCAGACTGAATCAACAAAGCATGATATAATATTGTTGGCGATAAAAAAAGAGAGAAAAAAATGAAGAAGAAAATGGCAAAGGGACGACCCACACACAAAATATGCCAAGTTATACGAGAAGAAACCAAATGCCATAGGCCTAATTGAAGCAAAAAGGTTATGGGAAAGGGCGTGTGCATAAAATTAAAGAGAGGAGGGACCAAGAGAAATGGGAAAGGGATTTCCAAAAAAAAAAAAACCCAAGGAGGCTTCTGCCTGGGCCAACTCTGTGCAGCAAGCTACACAGGGGTTGACCCCCTCTATCCCAGGGGTCGACCCCCTTTGAGGCCTGCCAACCCCCCCATGTAGCAATCATATTCTTGCATATAATTTAATGCATATAGGCGCATTGATATCTGAATTTAGGATAAGTTTTCATGCATTCCCCACTCTTGTGTGCCATGTGCTCACCAAGAGCATTCATGCATTCCATGATTCATATGCCTTCCCTTGCATGTGCCAAAGGCACGGAACAAACCCTAAATGCCCTCATACAGAACCCCTCAAACTGCTCATTGGCAGGGGAGTGCGTCGATGCACTATGGTGAGCATTCATGCATTCCATGATTCGTATGCATTCCCTTGCATGTGCCAAAGGCATGTAACAAATGCCCTCATGCAGAACCCCTCAAACTGCTCACTGGCAGGGGGAGTGCGTCGACGCACCCCTATCTTGGATGCCCAATCTGGCCATTTGTTAACCCTGATAATCTATTTGTCACATTTACTGACCATTTGTTAGCCCTGATAACCCATTTGTCACCCTTACTGGCCATTTGTTACCCCTGATAATCTATTTGTCACCCTTACTGACCATTTATTACCCCTGATAATCTATTTGTCACCCTTACTGACCATTTGTTAGCCCTGATAACCCATTTGTCACCCTTATTGGCTATTTATTATCCCTGAAATCTATTTTTCACCCTTATTGGCCATTTGTTATCCCTGATAATCTATTTGTCACCCTTACTAACCATTTGTTAGCCCTGATAACCCATTTGTCACCCTTACTGGCTATCTGTTAGCCCCCTGATACAACAGGGGGTAGTAAGTCATGTTAATAGACTCATACCCTTTCCCTCTCGGGGATGAAGGAAACTGTGGACTGATGAGTTGCCTTCATCATGAAATTAACAACAAACCCCGACATAAGAGATTAAACCCCTACTTCCAGGGCTAGATGAGGAGATGCACAAACTAAATACAATGGACCATTGGGTTCACAATGGGGGGAAGTATAAAGATGGAGCTTTCTAAGAGAAATGGTCAAACACTTAAGGGGGTAGAATGTGGCTGGATGGCCACCATCCTTATTAAATTGAATTGAGGAGAGGACATCTTGGCTGTAGGAATGGCCATACCCCACCCAACTCATGGCTGTGAGTGGAGGGGCGATGGCAAAGCTCATTCTAGGAGCTAGCAGGAATGTGTAAATCCCTGACGAGTAATGGAACATACATCAAACACACGAAGTAACCCCGGCATGTTGAATTCATCGAAGGGAACCGGGGGGATTAGGTTAATGTAGCCCTTGGGTGACCCAGGGGACATTCTACGATAAAACGTAAATCCTAGTAGAAACACACAGGCAGTGTAGGTGGAAAGCACAACAGACAAGAAGGGAAACGCTGAGGGGTAGGGGAAGATGTGTCATCGCAGACAAGTGCAAAGGGCATACAACACTCATATATAGAAAAGGCATTTAGGAAGGAGTGATTCACAGAGGGATAGAGGGATTCACACCCAAATACTATCATATTGCCAAAGAATGGCCAACACATTACATATGCAAACATGGCCAGGCGTTGTCGCCCAGAGATCGATCATCTTCCATTACAACATTGAAATTGCATGGGGATACAGTGGGCAAATTTTGTAAGGAAAAGAAATTAAATGGGGAAGGGAGGCCATGGGCTCATATCATCACTCGTTTACACATTCCAAACTACAAAAGATTCAGAGAAGGGAGAATGGAGAAGCGATCAAAGCCCTCTATGAGAACCCACCTCTGCTCTTAGAAAATAGAGTATCGAAAAATCGCTTCCCTCTCCTCGCTCTTGAGCTCTCCTCTGGAGAAGAATGGGATTGTAGCCGCTCTTGAGGGTTTTTTCTCTAGAATGGCTTTCTTCTCTTCTTATCCTCTCTTCTTTCTAGCGAATTGGGCCTTTTATAGAAGGATAGGCCTTATCTGCTAATCTGGTGCATTGGTTCGCGCACTATTTTTAGGCTTCAAGATCAACTTTTGCGAGCCAGATCTGATAGCGCCATTTTAAGATGTGTGGTGCTAGTTTAAGCAGCATGCAAGCTAGTTTAAATGGCACTGATTTAGTGTTAGCCATGTCATTTTAGCTCCCCTTCTAGTTGTTTGTTCGGGTCGGGTCCGTTTGTGGGCCCCAGATTGGCTTAACCCAATTCACCCCCCTCTTGGGTGTCATTGATCGCGAGACTTCATGTTGTACCCAGACAATTTTCCAGTGAAAATGCTAAGGAATAAGGGTTCGGGAATTTTCCTGAACACCTTTAAGGAAGGGGCTACCCAGCCCTTCTTACAAGTCGTCGGGCCCAACCAAGGGTCTCGACCAACTAGTTGTGGCTTACGGCGACACCAACAATTGATTGGGACTACTCACGACCGCTCGGTGGTGGGCTTTTTCGACAATTTACATGGCCACCTGGGCCAACCTGGGGGCATCCCGATGGCCAGCTACGCCACGTGGCACCCAGCAACAAGGCTGAGGCCTACCCTAAGACATCTTCTTTTAACCCTCTAAGGTCAAAGGGAGATCTAACTAGGTCAGCCACAGGCTTCAGAGGCCCACAACATGCATATACGGCTTACACACATGTGTCGGGCATTTCCCCGAACACTGGTGGGCGTATACATCCCAGCCCTTCTACAGCAAACCGCGGGCGGACCCACGGCTCCAGCATACCAGTCAGGTTCTACAACAACCCTCCAGTAAGTCGGGGCCACCCCCGACCCTCAGACACAGGGCGATGAGCCACTTATCTTTAGTTCTCGTGCCAACCTGAGGCTACCCTATCAACCCGCCATGCAATGCGGCACATACCATGAGGCTAGGCCCACATACCCATAATCCCTCTTCTCAGCCCCCACGAGCTCATATCCTCAGCCCCGGGCCAAATCAGAGGCCCACCAGTCACCTATTTGAGCCATTCGACAACCCAAGGTGTGTTGGACATTTATCTGAACACCTTGCGAGCAGCAACTACGACTCGATCTCAACAGCCCCTATGGGTTAATTCTAGCATCCTGGAGCCTCTTGTCCTTTAAAGGACACCCCTGATTGATGATGGAAGACCCCCGAGGGCCATCCCTCAGGGCTGCGACTCGCCAGGGGGGGAGTTCACCCTGGGTGCGACCGCGCCCCGAGGAGGCTGAACCCCCTTGGGGAGCGCACCCTCCTCCCAGTCCAGTGGCCTCTCGGCCATTTCCCAGTCACAGTCATTTCTAGTTCGTGCTCCCAGTTTGTGCAAAGGTCATGCGAGATTAACCGACGTACTGTGCGTGGAAGGATTTGACAACAACGTCACACATTGGGTCCACAAATGATATCAATAACCTCCAGTAGCCAGTATCCTCCCAGTATCCTTTGTCCTCTTTCTCTTGGTCAAATTAGGCAAAAAAAATAGAAAAACCCAGATTTTATAGAGAGTAGGTACCGCCCCTCTCTCTCTCTACCCTGATCCACCTAAAACCCCAGGGGGGTTTAGGCGGACCAACCAGACCCCCCGGGCTGGTCCTCCTAAACCCCGACAGAGAAGAGAGGACACGGTAAAATTTCTGCCAAAAATTACACACAGAGAATGGAGCCACTAACCTTGCTACAGCAATAGAGAGGTCACGCACGTCTGCATTCCCTGAGAGAAACCCTTCTTCCACGAACTTATCACCCAGCGAGCACTCACCGAGTGACCACTGCGAGCGGCGAGCACTCATCTGGAGGGTCTATACGTCTCTCAGATCTATTACGGCAACCTCCATCTCTCTCTCTCTCCTCTACTCTTCTATGTTCTTTACTTGAATCGTTGCTGACTTAAGCATCGGAGGGTTGTCCCCTGAGATAACGCTCAGGGCTCCTTCTGACGCCTCTAACTTCTAGTGTTTGCAGACTTTCAGGAGTGCCGGATGACTTTTCCAATAAATAAATAGAGAATGTAGTACGTAACATAGAAATCAGATTTCTGTTTCTACGAAACCCAAGGCTCATAAGGCGTCCCAACCTTCAGAATCGAATAGTGCGTGGGGAGCGTAGAGAGGGTAAATATATACAAATTAGGGGGGACCATGTGACACAGTAATAGTGAAATAAAATGCAAAACAAGCTAGGAGGCTTCCTTCTTGAGAAGATCATCAATTTGGGATGATTCCAGTGGTTGACAATGATTAAACTTTTCACAGATGCAATGGCACTTAAATCTCCGTAAAGCACGGACATGGCACTCCAATATACACCACAAGAAGTCATCATCGTACATATTACCATTGATTCACTTTCTGCAATTAACTACAAATGTTGAGCACTTACTGTCTTTCACTATATCAAGAATGGTTCCTTCCACTTTCAAGTGTACTAATAAAGATGAATGCTTGTTGTCCACAGCAGAGACTCTGAATATATCGTCAACACCAGCCTGGGAACACAAGCAGTCACAGTAATTCTGCAACAGCATAGGACGAAGGTTGGACGACAGATAACTCCTAAGTTGATGCCAATGAACCAACCAAGCATCACCCCCACGTAGTAAAACTGATTTCTAGAAGATTTTCAAAGGCATTACACCGTCTTATTTGATGTTTGTAAACCAAGCTTTACAATGGAAGTGGCATTGGAGAGTAGCTGATAACATATTGTTTATGAGCCACTGACACGTGTGAGTTCCTGGATGAAGTATGGAAGCAGCAGATTATTCCCAAAGCACGTTGCAATCACTTGAATGAATTGCGCAAAATGTAATTAAAACTCTGACATGTAGTTCTTGTTTTTTCTTTCCTTCATATATGGATGATGCCTATAATTGGTTTATTGGATCGCAGATGATTTTTGAAACATATCCCTGGAGCATTCTTTGGCTGTTGATGTTCAGCGTGGGAAAAATGGCTGATAATACCAAGGAAATTAAAACCTCATCAGCCTCCTAGGTGGCGTCCCCAGTTCATGGTAGCGGTAGTTCGGTACTTATATCGGGTTATCGGTGCCATGGGCTCTGGGTTGTTACAGGTGTCTTTTACCTTGATACCCATTTTTCAATCTGCTCCACCTCACTCTTGCATCGCCTTCTATTTTCACAGTGCCTCCTCTCCATCTTCACTCACTCCCTTGCAAAGAGGATATCAAGGAGAGGCATCTATAGACACCTGTTTTATGCCTGCAAGTTGGATCAATTTCTTATCTACCTTTATTGATGTTCTAGGTTGACCTTGGTCATCAGATTATTTTTGTATTTCTAGCAGTCTAGCAAGGTCGCAGTTGTCCTACCAACCATGTCCAATTCATCGTGGTTGCCCTATGGACCGCATCCATTCTTGGGCTTGTCGACCTAAGGGGTTAAAATTGGTTAGATCATGTTGACCACAAGCTTTGGTCTGTCGACCAAAATCTTGGGTCGGTCGACCAATAACCTGTTGGAGACTTAAGTCTATTGACCCAACCCTAGTTTTCCTTCTTTGTCTTGATCGCGGTTGATTGTCCAACCACGTTCATCAAGAAGACGGTCGCACGACTGATTGTGATATCAGAAGAGTCCTATTCTTGGCCGAACTCTGATTCTCCGATCATGGGGGCTCTAGAGTACTAATTTCCATCAAAGATAGGGGCTTGTTTTGATCCCAGAAGGTTCCTGGAAGCCTTAGGGTCATTATCCAACCAAGATTTCATAGAATTATTGAGTTAGGAATCTAATTTCTAGGGTTTATCCCTTATCTCCGAGCTAGGGTTCCTAGATCTCTATAAATACCACCCCAAGTCCTAGGGCTCGAGAAGGGGGAGATTTCAGGAGTTAGTCATGAAGTGATACTGCGTTTTGGGCTCTTCTTCAGCCAGGGATCCGCTTCGTCTTCCTCGTCCTCATTGCTTCTTCAAGTTCTTCAAGTTCTTCTTAGTTCCTTTTGCATTCTTCTTAGTTCTTCTTGTTGCATAACATCTAGATTTTATTTCTACATATTCACTACATTGCATACACTCACCTAACTTCTTATGGCTCTTTAAAGAGGGGTTAAAAACCACCCAATCCCTCAGGTAAAGCTCTCTCCTTTTATGTGTTCTTTCTCTTCAATTTTTAGATTCTATGCTAAATTCTTAAGTTAATTGGGTGTTTTCTTTATGCTTTTATCACGTTCCTTCGTAGGTTTAGGCAGCATCTAACACAAGGCCCTCTCTCTTTGGCTGGATGAAGAGATAGGAGGAAAAGAACCCGCTCCCTAGCTCTTGTGATAGGTCACGGCTTCTGTAGAGATCACGTCCATCCTATCACGACCGCATCCCGTGCCAGTATGTTGCATAAGTAGGAGAGAGGGAGAGGGGAGAGAGAAACTCAAAGAAATTTCTTTCAAACTCAATTTTTTCTTCAAATATTCATTAGCTCCCAATGAAGCCCTTGGACCCCTATTTATAGGGAGAGCTATGGGGGGTACCAAAAGACCACAATTGCCCTTGAAGTTTAAACAATTACCTCGCTATCCGAGATGGTGAATATAAGCTACCTACGACCATTAACTGAGCTACTAATAGACTAGCATGTTGGGCCTTATTAATTGACCCAATAAGGATTACAAACTCAATAAAAGAAAAATACATCATGCTAAGAAGAAATAAATATCCGAACCATTACTGAATCCATCTCGAGGGGCCGACATCGTAGCCGGGGCATGGAGGGTCGCTGATGTCCCCATCATCAGCCCCTTTAAAAGACCGATTTAAGATATTTAAGCTAACACTCAGTAAACTGGATGAAGGAAAAATAGATTTAGTTCATGCCATCATAAGGAAGCATTTACAAACTCTTTAAGCGCAAGATACTGAAGCAGAGATTCAAAAATGCACACAAGATTGGTACTAGGCGGAGGACCAGTCCAAAGACTTCCTCACGTAAAGTGAAGCTATCGAGATAGTCCTGACCTATCATTCTAGCAACACCTTTTGATATACGGAGTCCACTTGAGAATGGGGATAGAAGATATGGAAACCAAACCACACGGCACTGAGAGTTTTAGGTGGTTCGATTGCTTCCCGCAATCTACATCCACCCCTCAACTGATCAAGATGAGGGTTCACTAGCATAATGCTATCCACATATAAATCCACTACCCAAGCTGATCACACAACTTCCCACCGAAGGAACAACCTCCTCCCTTCCTCTGAAGCCACAGAGAGAACCCGTGCTCACCAATCCTGATGAACACACCCCCGATTCTACCCCAGTAGAACTAGTGACCTTGCACTAAGGTAGCACACGAGGGACCTTCCTCTTAACCTAGTCCACAGACCAGATCGTGACCAGCTATGAATTGATCACACCTCCGATTAGTGCAGCAATGCACCACCGGAGAAACACAGGATGAACTAAATCAAAAAGAAAACAAACGAGACAACCAGAAAAAGCGGCAGTAGGTAAACCAGGGATCAATAGTGATTGCTCAGGTAGGATCGAAGATCGTTCAAGATGCCATCATGGTCAAAAAGGTGGAACTGGATCAAAAGGTTTGATTGGTTATACTGGATTTAAAGGCGGCGATACAGGAAGTCTAAATTTAAGAATTGGATCGAGTAAAGATTTTAAAATCGATGTGACTTACTTTCCTGGTATTGGAAGTGAAGGCGGAGCCGGAGGACTTGGTGGGGATGGCGGCAAAGGGGGCAATGGCTCTATACGTCCACCCCTTACTCAAATGAGTAAGGCTTCCGCTGACAAACAACTTGGAAAGTCGCTGATCCACAGCTTCGGAGATGAAATCCCTACAATTCACTTAACTTCATAGCTTACTTTCCGCTAAGCAACACAGCTTGCTGTCCAAGGATCACACCTCACTGCTGACTCACAGCTTGGACCGCTGATACACAGCTTGCAGATAATTCAGAAACGAATTGAAAGAAAACAAAGGAAAGGCAATAACGGAAGGAAAAATGTAGCTCTCCCTGGAGCAATTCGACTCTGGATCTGATCCAGAAGTCGAGACCAACACCCTTTCAACTCTCCCTCTCTTTTCTCTCAACTTTCTTCTCGACTTCTGATACTCTATTTTCTCTCTTTCTCTCTCTTCTGCAACAAGGTCTTTTCTCTCAGACTCTTGCTCCTCTTCTCTCAGACTCTTCTGCTCTGGTACTCTTCTGCTCTCTTGCTCTTCTATCATAATTCACTTTACTTCAAACTTGAGCACTCAATCCCCTTTTATACAGGTGAGCGCGAATCTTGTGGTCCCATGAGTTTTTCAAATTTGGGCGAGTGGAAGGCACACTCCCACCTAATGTTTCCTTTTAAAAAGTGCTCTTCGAAGGTCCACGTGTCAGGAGGAGAGAAAAATTGATCCACGTGGTAGGATATTCAATTTAGCATCTCACCTTGGATCACGTGCCTCCAATTTATTTTACTTTCAAGCCCACGTGAGAATCAGGAATTCGGCCTTTAATGCATTCAAGGTGTTCGAGCATGAGTCTGGGTTATTCCTTGATGATCTTATTTTTCCTGTCAAAACAAAGGTAAACATTCATTAATAATCTCATCATTATGTGACTCATGAAGTAAGTAATAAGAATCTAAAGAGTGCTGCCTTAAATGTTTCATAAGAGCATATTAATCATGTAAATGGATGTGTAAAGATATGCTCATGCATCGATGCACAATCTCAGTGCACCGACCTACCTTATTGAGGAGAAGAGAGAATGCAACAAAGTATAAAAAGAGCATCGACCTGTATATAACACAGGTAGACCACATTCAATCAGGAATGCAATATCTGTAATGAAGGTGCATCGACCTGTCAGTGCTCAAGCCAGTACTTCATGAACTATAACATCGACGTGCCACTAAGGCAAGTCAGCCTGTCTTGGTGATGTATGATGAAGATGCTTAAATGCATCGACGCAAGACCTTACTGCACCGACCTGACTTCACAACAGATGCACAAGGTGCATCGACCTTAAGACTGATGACCATTATTGCACCAACCTTATGCTGCAATCATTGGCTCACTAACATCGACCAGTCTATGGTATGCATCGACCAGATGATGCAACTTCTAGAGAAAGAGCCCGTGATTGTCGTGGCAACCGATTGGCACCGCCGCCGCTTTCCCAAGCAATACGAGGCCTTCAAGAAGGGCAATGAAGACCAGCAGGGCGGCACGCCGCTTGACCTTCTGTTCCCCGGCTCCCCCAGCACGGTGAAGCAGCTCAAGGCCTTTCACATCTTCACGATCCAGCAGCTTGCCAACATCTCTGACTCGGCCAAGACGCAAATCCCGATGGGCCAAAGCCTTGTTGATCGCGCCAAGCAGTATCTGGCTCAGGCCGGTGCCGGGCAGGGCTTCCATGCCATGGAAGAAATGCAGCGCCAGATTGATGCCCTGAAGGCCGCGCTTGGCGATGCCGGGGCCCCCATTCCCGAAATGCCCAAGGTTGCCACACCGGAGCGGCGTGGTCCTGGGCGTCCCAAATCAGTCAAGCCCGCTCTTGAGAAGGAGACTACGTAAATGGCTCTCGTTAACAATCTTATCCAGCTTGGAATTCAGGGCGAGGCCGCTCAGCGGCTTGGCTTCACTGTCGCGAGCGTAACTAGTGCTGGCTCCAGCGCCACCGATGCTACCACGCTGGGCAAGGCGGCTACGCTGGTTCTGGTCAACACGGGCGGCGCTTCGCAGGGCGTCAAGCTCCCGGCTGATGCTGAACTCGGCGTTCCCTATGTGCTCGGCAATATCTCCGGCACAGCGGCGCTCATCTATCCGCCTACCAGCGGACAGATCAACGGCGACACCGCGACGAGCGGCACGGTCCCTTTAACGGCGCGTGGAACCACCATGCTTATCCGAGTTGATAACATCAACTGGGTCGCCATTGGCGGCGCGGCTGGTTAAGGAGGCACTAGGTGGCGACACTCACGTTTCTGGAAATCGTCCAGACGGCAGCAAACGAATTGGGCTTGGTGGCTCCGGCCTCCATTGCCAATTCGACGGATTTGCAAGTCATCCAGCTTGCCGCCTTGACGAACCGTGATTGTCAGCAGACCTATCGCGACCACGATTGGACCGATCTTCAGTTTGAGCACATCATCAACGTAGCGGCTCCGACCAACACTACCGGCGACGTGGTGCTCAATTCGGCCATCGTGATGAATATCCCCGATACGACCGGGCTTGATACCAACTATGCCGTGTCCGGGACGGGACAGCCGCAGGCCCAGCGCGTTGCGGAAGTCCTGAGTTCGACCAGCGTTCGGCTTGCGATGGAATCCACGGCAACGGAAGTCGGTACGGCTCTATCATTTGCTAAAGACACCTACGATCTACCGGACGACTTTGACCGCTACATCGGTCAGACGTGGTGGGATCGCACTACCCACTGGCGCTTAATAGGTCCAGACAGCCCGCAGATGGATCAGTATTTGCGGTCCGGCATTGGAGCAAGCATTGTTTCCTTCTATTCTTCTGCTCATGATTGCTTTCATATGCTGCCTGGTAATTGTTGAGAATGAATCTTCATTTCAGGTATGCTGACTGATTGTTACCTATCAAGCTGCCCACTACTCCTCTAAATCTATTAGCTAAAGCTTTTGTTATGATTTTATATATGCCATTGAGCAAACTAATTGGTCTGTAGTCGTTCAGCGACTCTGCATTTTCTTTCTTTGGAATTAGGACCACATATGTTGGGTTAAACCATTTCACATTCCAAGGCCTCTTTTGATAGTCTGAAACTGCTGCCATAACATCCAATTTAATTGTTTCCAAGAATTCTTGATAGAACCCCATTGAAAAACCATCTGGCCCTGGTGATTTATTGGGATCCATTTCAAAGACAACCTTTCTTATCTCTTCTTCTAAGAATGGCCTGACTAGCTGCTTAGAATCGTCTGCTAAAATTTTCTGGAACATATCATTGCTGATTTGAGGCCTCCACTGTTCTTCTTCCTTGAATAAAGCTACATAGTGTTCCACTGTGGTTTTCTGAATGTCTGGCTCCTCTACAACCCTTGTATTCCCCACATTAAGGCTTGCAATATGAATTTTCCTTTTCTTCACACTGGCCATTGCATGAAAATATGTTGTGTTCTTATCCCTTTCCTTAAGCCATAGTTCTTTAGCTCTTTGTTTCCAGTTAATTTCTTCTCTATTTGGCAATTCTTCATACTCCTGTTTGATACATTCCCACTTCCTTCTCTCTTCATCTGATAACACATCTTAATCATTTTTGGTATCAAAGTCTTCTATACTTTGGAGAAGATCTTGCCTTATTCTAGCAGCTTGTCCATAGGGCTGTTTGCTCCATGCTATCATCTTCCCTTTCATCCATTTTAATTTGTTTACCAGTGAAAGACAAGCATTTGATCCATTTGGTGCTTCCTTCCACCATTGATCCACCAGATATTAAAAGTCCTCATGCCTTTTCCATGTTCTCTCATACCTGAATAATCTGCTCTGTTTTCTATGCTCCTTTGTGCTCAACATTATAGGTATGTGATCAGAAAGCACTCTGGGAAGTCCTTTAGCTGCAAAACTGCTAAATGTCTGTTGCCATTCTACTGATATAAAAATTCTGTCCAGTCTTGACATAGACTTCCTCTCCCCTGGGCCTATCCATGTGAAGAATAGTGAGCTCAGCTGTACCTCAAGAGTTTTGCCTGCTGAATCCAATGCTGGAATAAGTCCATCTCCACCGACCAGCTAACTTGATTAGATCTTTCCCCAGGGAACCTGAATGCATTGAAATCCCCCGTGGCATACCAGGCCTCTCTGCTACCACTAGAGATTGTACAGAGTTCATGAAAAAAACTTTCTTTCTGATCATGTTTTACTGGCCCATATACCCCTGTGAACAGCCATTGAAACCCATCTTTTTGCATTCTGAACTTTATTGTTATACCATACCGTTCCACTGTTTCCTCACAACTTTAAGTACCTCTTGGTTCCAAAGTACCAATACCCTCTCAGTGGTTAGGTGATGCTAGAATACTACACATTCGATATAAGCCTAAAATGAAATGTAAACAATACAACACTCAAAAAAAATTTCATTATGCCTAAACTTTTGGCTCTTCATGTTCAATGCGATTACTGTTAGGCTCGGATGTATTTGTCAAGTTCCTGGGATCCTTGATAAGAATAAACACAAAAGAAATGATAAAAGTGCAGATAGAGAAAAAAATGTAAGGCCAACAACCAACAACTTGTACCAGGGTCACATTGAAAGTTGGGATGGATCTTCACAGCTCAAAGCCATTTATCTAACCCAAATGAAACCATCCGACAACAGTTGAGATAGTTGTTTCCCTAAATCGTGATCTTCAAAAACAGAATTTCTGAATTCAATCCTGGATAACCCACAAAAGGACACGTAGATATGACACTACAGAACCATACAGTCATTGCTCCTCACGTCATTCACAGTTCACAGTCTGAGGATGAAGTAGATATATCCATGGCAAGCAAAAATGATTGCAGAATACTCAAATACTTTCCAAGAGAACCAACTACGGCAGGAAATAGAGATATGTTTTCCAATGATCCTCATCCTCCCACGTGGAAAGCATTTGCAAGTCAACTTTCTAACCCACAGTCTAGCAAGCACAAGCATTTCCGTTAAGAGAATCAGGCAAAGGTCCAGATTGCTTGTTTTCTCGAACAATTGAACTTTTACGGTGGCAAGTGATGCACCATCTTCAGCAAGGACCAAAAAACCTAAAGACCGAAGACACGACATTTCCATAATCTATATTGATGATATTGATGGCCTAAACAGTGGACACGGATTTGAGAAAAAAACAAATTCTTGTCACACACAGAACCGGAAGATGTTTTAATTTCACTCTGCACCACCAAGTCCTTGCCTTTGTTTACAGATACTAATTAAAGAGTAACTAGGGCAATTTAGTGCAATGGGATCTTTTTAATGGGAACAGGAGAACTTGATTAATTTCTAGGATCCCCCCGGTTCTCCTAGAAAGCCTCCCGCCCCCAAGAGAGAGAGGGAGGGGGGCAGAGGGAGAAGCATCCACATATTCTCTCACTCCTTTTCTCTTCGTCGAGTACCTTCCTTTCTTGTATCTGCTTACTTTCTCCAGTTATCTTCTTTACTGTCCTTCCTCCTTGTCCTGCCATATTATAAATAGTTTCTCCAATTCTTCTCCACAGTCCTACTATTGCTGCACTCCCTCTTGATCTTCCTAAAGAAAGCATCCAAGTTACGGATACAGCCATCCGCACTCCACACACACACACACACACACACACAGAGAGAGAGAGAGAGATCGTGGGGAGAAATCAAACCCATAAACGCAGCTCCACAAGAAACCAAACCTGTAATTACCCAAATCGGGCCACCGCCCGGGGTCCCGCCGGGACAGCGGCAGCGTGTGGTGGTCGAAGTAGTCCCTCCAATCCAGGACCCCGTCGTCCTTGGAGAGCATCCGGCTACCGTACCCCTCCGACGCCGGCGACCTGGGGTCCGACGAGTACTTTTGCCTCTCGTCCTTGGGGCAGCCGAAGAACCGCCGTCCCGCCGCCAACACACCGTCGAGCAGCTCCCCGGCCGCCCCGTGGTTGACCACCTGGAAGGCGCCCCACTCCCTGGACGCCCTCCGGATCTCCCCGCGCACGTCGTCGCGGTGGCCGGCATCGAAGCAGAAGAGGTCGACGACGGGGAGCCCATCGCGGTGTTCGGGGGGCCGGCGAGGAAGGGCGGCGGGGCGGGCCTCCGGAGGCTGGATGTACTCGGATGGGAGGTGCCGGAGGCCCGCCTCCGCTATGGTTTGCACCCTCTGCGGCAGTTCCATGGCGGCTTCCCCCGCCCCCCCACCAAAAACAGGAATTTTTGAGGGGGGCGTGAAGCGGAGATGTGCTCCTGAGATTATCGGAGTCGAATACGTCGGCGTGGATCCGTAGATCTTCGGAGCAAAGAAAGAGCCCTCACCAGCTCATCTGTAGCAGAAGTTTCACCGTCACTAAACACTTGCATCAATAAAATATCCCACTGAAAATTATTTAAAGAGAAGAAGAATCCGTGGTTCTACAATAATTACCCCCAAAAGATAGAGTCATTGTGATTAAGATTTGTAAAATCGATTCGACACGGAATGTATCGCCCATATCAAATTGTACAATGCCCAATCTACTAAAAGAAATGAATGATAAAAGGAATTAAACAATGAGAAGAACTCAAGCAGGAGATTTGGCTCGCTTCAGAGTGTTGGGTCGACACAAGATGCACCCTGCGTCGACGCAGGTGACCCTGGGCTCGCATGCTGTAGTTGCTGCGTCAACCTTGCAGCCACCTTGTGTTGGCACGATGCCCTCTCGGGCTGATTCTTCGACCGCCACATCGACACGGTGTTGCTCCTAGCATCGACCACGCCTCTGCCATGGCCGCTGGCCCTTCATGCTGTGTCGATGTAGGTACCCTTGCGCCGACTCTTCCCTTATCAAACGAGTTCCTACAGCGTCAATAACTAGAAATGATGAGCCATCGGATTGAAAAATGCTATGAATGGATAATGAATAAGCGCAAAGAAGAACACTGGCTATAACAAAGGACAACAACAACAATAATATAACGGTGGGTCTGTCTGTCAGTTCGGTCGACTGAACCCAATAGTTCGGTCGATCGACTAGTGGGGGAGTCAACCTCGTGTGCCCGTGAGGTCGACCCCTCCCGCACGCTCCCACTTTTGGGAGATTCAGTCGACTGAACCCACCTATTTGAGATAAAAGAAAAGAGGAAGAACAAGAAGAACAAGAAGGAAGAGAGGAATAAAATAAATGGTTGATTAACAAACTAGTAACGAATAACAAAACAAAGAGAGATCAAGAAAATGAACGATCATGTTAAAACGAAAAGGGAAACAATATAATGAAAGAAACACTACGAAAATAAAATAACAATGAAAATGAACCTAAGGAATTAATGGCATTTTATCCGGATTCTCCTCTTCCGACCCCAAGTGAGGGGAAATACTAAAGATGCCTCTATAAGGAGTGCTTTGCCCTCGGGGGCCACCCCGTTATGGCCATGACATAACCTCGCACTAGGCTGATAACTCATTGAGTTTGACTCATCTGATCGAGACTTAACTGAATTTCTTCATCTCTTTAGATATTGAACTTGTCGTGCTCCGACGTACGAGTGCTCCAACCTTTCTGAAATGTCCACGATGATTTTTAACCCGGACACTTGTCCAAACAAAAAATGGTCAATACATGACCGATATGACCTCAAATAACTTCTTGGATCCTAATGCAGGGGATATTAATGTTTTTTTTTACCCATTCCTCACCTATCCTGTGAAAATTGATTTCTGTGCCATAAGGCCCCTTATCTTGGCCACTAATCAAAGATTTTCCCCTCTCTGACGGGATGTAATTAACGCGGAAACCTTTATGACAGAGCAAGTTTTCAATCTCGACCCGATACCCACAATCATTTGGTTACTCAGATGGAGCACACCACAAGCTTCAAACCACTCCAGTCTTGAACAGAAAAATGCCCTTTTTGCACACGCCCATGCAGTCCTTTTGCACATAGAAATAGTCTTTCTGTGCTCTTGATGATATATGTGACAATTCAAATGTAAGAGCAACGAGTCCGTAATTCTTGTTCTGAATAATTGTTTGCATTTGGAGAAAAGTTGTCAGCTTCAAAAATAAACAAGAACGCCATGTCAACAAATGTCAAGGTTACGTGCCTTAAGTAAGTAGACTTGGATATTGTGATCATGCCTGAGTTTTAAAAAAAAATCCATGGTATACATTACTGTGTACAAATACATCTCAGATACAACCAATGTTCATGTTAATCCAAATGATGCTGTCAAGGACAGGCCTGGCCCTGCAGAGGAGAAAACCCAACAGAAGAAACACCGGAACACGATCTCATCGCAGTTGAGACCATCAAGAACGCCCAAGAAGTGAAGATCTCAGCGCAGAAGGCCAACACCCATATCCACCGGTGGGACGTGAAGCCCTGCGGAGTACTACTCCAGTGATCTGAGTGCCAAGCTCCAGTGCTAGCTTTTGAAGGCCGCTCATATCACCTCCTGCTCTCTGGGAGAATGAGTTTTTTATATATATCCGTTCTTCCACACTGTTAATTACCGGACAAGAACATGAGCTTTGGGAGGCGAATTTTTAGTTGTAAAGCTCTGAAATGATGCCTTCTTCTTGGCTCGTCTGTGTACTGTGCAGGAACTGGCAACACGAGCTGCAGCAGCCGCAGCGGCAAGTACCGATGCCCGAGCATGATGCAGCGGGAGAGGGAGAGATAGGGAGAGAGTGGACTGCGGAGCATATGCTAAAACAAGGAAGATCCCCAGCTGCGCCTCTTCGAGAACCCCGCGGGGGTCCTTCGTACTGCACCCATGTCCGCGCAGAGCTGTCCACATCCGAAGCCATAGTACCTGTCCCGTTCCCTGCTTCGCCAGCTCCCATCCATGCTTCCAAAAAGCCCCAGAGGAGCGTGGAGATGGACGTACTTCCGGCATGGTAAAAGGGCATCTATTATGCATGATCTGTATTTAATTAATTAATTGAGGGTAAGCTCTCACAAAAACGTTTTAGCTGTTCAGGTTGGGACAAAATAAAATGGGAATAAGAAGGAATTTATCGTCCAAACTCTAAGATTAAAAAATTAAGATCTACAACATTTCTAATATCGTCCAAACTCTTTAATTTATTTTTATATGTATATATCTTTTTGTCTCTCCTGTTATGTGTTGGTCAGGAAGTCTTCTATCTATAATGACGCTTTCATTAGAGACCCAGTTTTACGTATAAAGACTAAGAACACTCTATGTCTTGAGGGGACGCTAATCACAAGGGTGTTTTTGGCACTTCCCAATTTAAAAACGTGTCGAAGAGAACGTTCAGTCTGGTATCCAGGGTGGAGGCCCTGGCACGATCGCATACCCCTCTCCTTCCCCAAAGAATGAACCCGGTGGCTTTTCAACGTCATCGTCGAGAGGGGGCAAATCCTGCCCTGCGACCCACCGGCAGGGTACACCCATTGGGACTTTAGCCACCCCCAGTACTGTCCCTTCTATGCACGAATCTATCATACGATCGAGTCCTGTGAGGAAGTCCAGTACCTCATCTAGGAACAGATCCAGTGGGAGCAGATCAATGTCGAGGGGAATTCTATGACACTCACTCGACTGCGGCAAGCTGTCAAAGAAACTTTGAGCATCGCCAGAAATGCGCCAGAGCAGCCTAATCCTCCCCAAGAAAATGGGCATGGGCTGCCTTACTAGCACACTCTAGAATGGCTCAAGTTTCAGACCGATAATCGGGAAGCTCTTGAGCGACTGCGGAGGCGCAGGGAGCAAGATGCCAGCTAAGAGACGGGGCCAAGTTCCTTCTTGGCCAACGTCATTCATCCTCCTGGTCCTCTGGTCTCTCCTGATTCCCTGACACCACAAGTCGATCAATCGGCCCTTGCTGCTCTGGTCGCGTAATGGTGACCCTGGAAGCCCTTTTCTATAGAGGACACTGCTAGGCTCCTCCAAGTCCTTCTTGGCCGAGAGGATGTCCTGGTGGGTGAGACTATGATGGGCTCCTCAAGCTCTTCTCACCCTCTCCCTATTCCACCTCTGTCTCTAATGCCCGAGGATAGGAAGGGGAAATAGAAGTTGGGCGAGGTTTCGATTCGACCAGACTAGGTCATCCCAACAGTTCGCAAGTCGGGTCTGCCATCACAAAGGCCGTCCGACGCGCAAGATCAAGATGACCAATAGGGGCAGCAAGGCCCCAAGACTTTGTCGGGTATTACCCGACCCTGCCCTCAGTCAGACCATAGAGGTCAGGCTAGGAAGCAGGACATTAGTCATGCTCCTCAGGCCACTCCTTAGTAGAAGTCATTGCCACCGCGGCTAAGGCATCAAACCGTGCATACATCCTCGGACGCCAGTACCAGTACATCAGCTCAACAAGAGAAGCCCTTGCCACCGCGGTTAAGGCATCAAACCGTGCACACGTCCTCGGGCGCTAGTATAAGTCAGTCGGTTCACAGAAAACTCCTACAGCCACCGCGGTTAAGGCATCAAACCGTGCCTACGTCCCCGGACGCCAGCCTCAACATCCTAGCCTACCAGGAACTACCACTCGAGGTCATTGAACAAGCGATCAACGCCACCTTGCAGCTACAACAATCGAAAGGTGCCTGGATTGAGAGCCGGGCAAAGAAGAGTCGTCGACCTCGCCCTGCAAACTCATTGGCTTAACGGCAAGGACCATGTGGAACCTCAGAAGCGCCTCCCGACGACCCCACCTCACCTGAAAATACAGGGGTGAGCCTCATTTCATAGGCTCAGTAGGGATCCCGCGGACACCCACCTCACATGAAAGAAATAAGGCAGGAAACACGAACGAGCACGAAAGGTAACTCTATCTAACAGGAGTACAATAGAACCAACAAGCAATAATAAATAAATAGAAAATCCATCTAAACTAACCTTACCGCACGAACCAACCTCGATCTGACAAAACACGAGTCCGTACCTACCAGGAGACAGGAGCACCACCCACTAGAAGCAAAGCTGGATGCGTCCCCTGACGTCTTACACCGCGCCTCAGTGTCTCACTGCGATGCCCCAGGCAGAGACAAAGACACAACAGTAACAAGTACCACGAACAAGGACGAGCTGGGGTCACGCTCGTCAGCGCGGGTCTAACGCCCCCAACCAAGTGTATACACATAGACCACGTGCCCTAGGTCAGATCCTCTAGCTGGTTCTTCCCCCGAAGTCCAGACTTGACTGTGCGTGGGGGCCCTATGGTAACTAGCCTAACAACCGTCTCTCTCGGGTAAGCCGCTCCACCACTTCTGGGTGGGTCAGCACACGCATGCCGTAAGAAGGCTACGACTAGTGGACGTGTCACTGGAGGTAAGACTCGACTCTCGGGAATCACCAAGCAAATGAAAAATGGAACGGTGGTCTATTCAGGACTGCCCCTCAGCCTAGCGGTCTATCACTGGACCGCAGGGTGACCTAGCTGTCTATTGCTGGACCGCAAGGCTTAGCCTAACGGTCGAATCCAAGACCGCAAGGGATAGAGCCACGGTAAGGCCTAGCGGTCTATTGCCAGACCACTTGGCAAGCCAAATGGTCCTCCCTGGACCACAAGGCAATGGTAAACGGTCATGCCCTTGACCATTTGCGGATACGTGACTCCCAATGGTTGAAAACACGTAGCCCGAGGGTGCAACGATCAGAAACGGCTAGCGATCTATCGCACAACCGCCTCACCTAGCCTTGCGGTCCACCGCCAGACCGCAAGGCCTGCCGACAATATAGTGCCACCAAGTGGTCTCCTGGAGACCGCCTGGGGAGCCATGTGGTCACTGGAAGGGCCGCAAGGCTCTCTCGAGTGCGAAATGGCAAGAAATGCCCAAAAACTCTGATCCACGCCCCGATCATCTCCTGATGATGGGGAAACAAGGGAGAATCCATCCCCAACCCTCCTAGCATGCATCTATGCCCTTAAATCGGTCAAAAACTCCACGGAACGAGGGATCCAGCGCTCAACCCCAAATCATGGATTTTACCCTACCCGGCTCAAAAATGCCCCTCTCGACCTCTCCTCGGCCTACAAATCCCGGATGGGACGTGTCCTCCAGGGTCTCTTCGGTTGAAGATTTGTTGTTGTTTGTTGGACCGGCGGGGACACATGGGTGTGCGATTTTGCACGTCCACAGGTACCCGAGGTGTTCATGGGTGTTGGGGCTTCGCGTGAGGTGTGTCTGCGTGATTCCAGAGGTTCTGCAAGTTTGGATGGGTGGTGTGACCACCCATGTGTATGGCCTTGTAGCTTGGGCAGTCAGTTATGTGTTGGGCTTTTCATATCGACTGTCCCCACGAGAGTCGCGTGACTGCGGAGGGTGTTCCCGCGTGAGGGCTGTGATCGCGACTTGATATCTTTATAGGAGTTACGGGCCAAGGTTCTTGTGTTCCGGTCTTCGTCATACTTATCGACAATCCTAGATTAGCTATCTAGCTAGTGGTTATTGGTTCTCGTGCTAGCGAGCTGCCTCGTGGTGGATTAGTAAGGACCGGTGGTACTCCGGCGGCTTCCGTAGTTACGACGAGTTCTCACCTATGGTGACTCTACCCACTAGACGCAGCTGACCTGAGCACGTGTGTGCCAACCCACCTGGGAGTGGTGGAAGCTTGTCCCGTGTAGAGATTTTTAGGTCGGTTACCTGAGAGCCCATTGTCTTTGCAGCCTGAGTCCGACTAGGGGGAAAATCGGCTAGAGGACTCAAACTAGAGTAGTTGGTCTGCATGTGCACACGTAGTCGGGGGCAGTGGACGCGTGCTGACGAGCACGACGTCGACTAGTCCTTGTTCCGCGGTATAATGTAATGTGTCTCAATTTCTAACTGGGGCGAGTAGGGAGACACATAAGGTTGCGGTGTAAGTCGTCGGAGGATACTTTCGGTCTCATTGTTAGTAGAGTAGTACTCCTGTCACCAGAGAGATTTCAGTGCAGATTTCTCTTCGACGTAGTTACTGTACTGGTGGCTCAGACCGTTCCGTTTCGCGTGGCCCTTCCGACAGAGGGGCTAGTGCGGCTTTATGTGGCGGGCGTGGTTCCTTCCCTGGTTCTAGTTTGGGATCGAGAGATTCTCCTACGGGCTTTTGTTCAACGTGTGGCCGTGTGGCCTTGTCTGTGGTTCCGTTGGCTAGGACGAACTATCTGACTGTGAGTCGAGGTTGTGTGGAGGGCTTGTGTGTGTGTTCCCTCGATTTATCGTCTTTGGGTTCCGGTCACTGTCATTATGTCGTACTGGTGTTATAGCAGTGTTGCTGCTGCCGTTGCTCTTTACTTGTTGTCTCTACGCCGTTCTTGTTTACTACTTTTGTTGTAGTGGGGTTCCGAGAGACCCCTATTGAGCTAATGAGATGAGGCTCATCCCCTATTTTTCAGGTGCGATATTCTCCTCGGAGTGGAGCGTTCCTGTCGGAGACGTATCAAAGACACCTCGTCTGCTTGATCACTATCACTAGTATCACTAATAGTATTGGCAATTTCGTCCTTATCAGGGAGATGGACACCCCCTCCATAGGATGATAAGGACGAAGCCGAGTGAACACCTGAAGCCCCCTTGCACCATCCCGACACCAGCTGGAGTTTTCCCTCTGACTATGAGACTTCGAGCGATGTTTCACTGAGCAGGAGCGCGCCCTATGTGCCCTACAACAGACCTCCACAAAGGAGGATGAGGAGTGATCCCCATTCGCCGATGACATTTTGGAGGTAGAAATCTCGCCCCAAGTTTCTCTGCTGACCTTCAAGCCTTATGACTGCTAGGGCGACCCAGTCGACCACTATGACAGCTTCGACGTCCTGATGACCCTGCACTGAGCATCTAATGCTATCAAATGCTGAGCGTTCGTGACCACCCTAGTTCAAGACGCTTGGGCCTGGTTCTGAGCACTCGCCCCCAGAAGCATCCTCAACTTCTGACAGTTCGGGTGACTATTCAAAGAAAGCTTCACCGGTAGTGGTCCTCCCAGGTTAGTAACAGGATTACTGGCACTCAAGTAGGCCCAAGGGGAAAAGCTGTGGGCCAATTTCAACCACTTCAAAGCGGAGGCTCTGTGCATCCCCCGCCTGGATGTAGCCTCTGCCATCACTGCACTGATGGGAGGAACCTGCGATGAAGTCCTCTGGAGAGAACTAGTGCTCCACCCCCCGTCCTCTCTCGCCGACCTAGTGACTTTAGCTCTACGCCATGCAGAGTGTGAGGAAGTCCTCAATGCTTGCCGCGACTCGGCGAGCTCGGGATGAGAGGGGGAGAAGAAGCGGCCATCTTAGCAAGCCTCAGGCTAGGGGAAAAGGAGGAATCGAGAGGGTGATCATCAGAAGCCCCCACGCAAGTTCTAGCGCTACACTCCTCTATCTACCCTTGTGTACAAGATATATCAAGAAATCAAGGATTCGGGTTTACTCCACTGACCTGAGCCAATGAAAACCAACCCAAGACGCCGTTGTTGACACCCGTTTTATGACCGATAAGTTGGGTCATCCCCTTTCTCATCTTAATGGTGCTCCAAGTTATCCATCCTTGTTGAACCTCCTTGGAAAATTTTGAGGCCTCTTTCATGGGTCATTACCTCCTTGGTTGGGTCTGGTTCCTCATCCATTTCCGCTGGATGAAGTTTAGCAAACTCTTCATTTCATTTGCCACTTCATGGTCTCTGACGCATCAGAATTAGCGTGTCGCAATCCTATAACGCGTCTACATCTGACCGTTACGTGATCCCATAGACCAAAGCCAGCATCTTCCCCATCATCTTATCTTCCGTCTCATCTACCGTCTTTATTTTGATGGGAATTGCAAAAAAGAGAGGAAGAACAAAAACAGAGTGTCAGAGATTAGGGAGGAATTCAGAGAAGCGATAGCGGTAATTGTTTCAATTTCTAGATCAGATCTAGAATCGATATGCTCATCAGAGCTATAGTGTTTTTCGAGATTCATCTGTGTTTTGCTTTGATTCTCTTGTGATTATCTTTTAAACCTTTCTTCAAGCTGTTAGGCAGTGGAGCAAGCTGTGATGCTCAGCGGCGGGGATTATTGACTCCTCGGACAGCAACTTGTGGTGCTCAGTGGAGAGAAAGCTGTGAGGCTCAGTGGATAACAAGCTGTGTTGCTTAGCGCTCTATTTGGATTCGTCCCCGAAGCTGTGGGTTAGCGGATTGAAGCTGTGTATCAGCGGTAAGCCTCACTCTAATTTGAGTGAGGGATGGACGTAGGTCTCAAGGTTGAGACAGAACCACCTAAAAACTCTTGTCTCAGTTGTGTGATTGTCTATCTCTTTATAGCTTCGCTTAGATGTATGCTTAGAACTGCTCTCAGCTAGCATATGATTCTGATTGCATTTCCATTCGAATGAGTTGTGTGTGCCTTCAACCAATAAGTGTATAAAAAGTTGTGGCAGGAAAGATAGGTTAGGCCTATCTAAAATGTCACCTCTTACATGAGGAGATCCTAAATCAAACCTCTGCCTCGTACTAGATTTGGTTGTTAGTTACTCTCTTCATTCGAGTGACACTTGCTGGAATTCATTTGCTCACTGAATGATTGATATTGAGCTTAAGTAAAGAGTTCACTCTGTTACGAAGCGCTGCTATCTCCTTAGATCAGTGAGTGTAGTTTAATTTTTAATTTGTCAATAGTTTTTAACCAGGATCCATTCACCCCCCCTCTAGATCTCAGCCGTGAGCATATCCGCTAGCACCAATCTTACCCATCTATTGGTATCTTAGCGGGTTTCTTTCCCAACATTATCCATGCATGTATATACGTGAGCTTTTCTTCTAAGGTTTAAAAATTGATATCTCACAATATAAAAAGAATTTAAAAAATCTAATTATTACTCATTAATCACTTCGATTTACTCTATCATAGAAAATTATAAAATAAATTTTAGACGTAAAAATAAAATTGAGTGAATAGTAAAAAGTATAAATGAATAGTAATTACTATGAGTCACAACCTATCCTAAACTTTATGAATTGTGTATATGTCTTTATGTGCTCTTCTCTTCTCTTTTGAATAGATATAACATCAAAAATATTTTAATCAAAAATTGACTTAAGTTACAAAATTTTATTTGCTCAATTTTTTTAAATTTATAATTATCAAAAATCTTTTATTTAATACATTATCCATTTTATTTATGTAGTTGTAATTTAACATTTCATTAACCCATGGTGACTGCCCGGAGGTAGAACACTCCAGGGTCGGGTGCTCTCTCTCTCGCTCAACGGAGCAATTTCGTGAATATTCTATGAACAAGTACTAGTGAAAGAGTGAGGTTTGGAGCTTACCCGGTTGGTTTGAAGAAACCAACCCTATTCAGATATGAGGGCGAGCGGGGAAGTGTGGGTTCCCTGCACACTGCGCCGAATGTTGCTTCTCCCTATTTAGATGTTACATGAACTACACCTCACGCAAGAGGGTGATCTCGGGGCAGGGATTATTTGAAGTTACATCCAAAATTACCTCCACATAGGGAGGGGCCTTCAGCCAGACAAGCGAGGGGAGGGAAAAATCGATGTAGAAGAGAACCCGTAGTTCTACCCAGGTCTGGGACAATATGATAGGGGGTCCCTGTAGATGCTGCTACGCACTCCCCCGAGCTTGGAAGTCACCGTGGCTGGTGCCAAAACATCACTGACAGGCCCTGGTACGCCTGAGAATTTCTGTGGGCAGCCCCATCATCGTCACCGGCCGGGGCGGGCTCAGGTCTAGGACCTCTGCACTCTGTCTTAGACTGGTCCTGGGGTGCAGTGGCAACTGGAAGAAGTTGTCACAGCCACTCCCAAAGTCTGATCGAGGCGGGACCAAGTCGAGGACGACCATGGTTGAGTCTTCTTCGAGCGTCAGCCAGGTAGAGTACCAGATGATGTCGGGGTCGAGAGATATGTCTAGAAGAGTAGGAGGGGGTCTGGACGGGTCCTGACTGACCTGATCTGCTACCTTGGGGTAGAAAAATTGGAATGGGCTGCTCATAGCTTCAATCGATGCCCTGCTTGTTGTGTTGGATAGGTGACTACTGGGACTCCACTCTGGCTAAGTGGCGCACCAAGGAGAGCTATGGTGTGGTCGCTGGAGCTTCTATAAGCCGGCTCTGGTTGCAGGCCGGACTGGTTCTGCACAGTCTGTGGAGAACGGCTCTCAGGAAGGTAGCACCGTCACGATCACTCCCGTCCTCAAAATGGTGCGGGACTAAAATGGGAGCGTCCGTGAATGAATCCTCTTCGATCTCCAACCAGGAAGGCCACCAGGGGAGGTTTGAGTAGGGAGAGAGACACGTAGAGTGGAGGGGTGTCTGCTCTAGTTCTGAGTGGATTGACCTATACACCTGGGGAAGAAAATTTGTAATGGACAGCTCCGGACTCCAACGAGGCTCCGCCAGCTGTGTTGGACAGAGGACTGGTAGAGGAACGTCCCAGCCAAATAGGGCCTCAAGGGGAGCTGGGGTGTGGTCGTTGGAGCTTCAGCCGCACAGGTCGATCCGCGGGCGAGGGCGCACGATGGAGAGTTTTGCAAGGGCTTGAAACCTTTTGTAGATCTCGCTCACCGAGGAGACGTAATCCCCGTCACGAGGAATAGCCATCGATAAAATCTCAAGCTCGGTGGACCAATCAATCATCAGCTTCACTACTAGCTGACGGATCTCATGCCCCACACCAGGGATGACCATCACTGAGCCTTCAACCAACTCACATAGTCATCTCAACTAACCGCAACAAATCCGTCAGCTTCACGCCAAGAACCATCTCACACCTAGCAAGCCGAATGCTCACAACAGCACTGGACCAACTCTGCCAGAACACAAATTTCCAGCAATCCCAGATCCAATCTGGGAAGAGACACATCATATAATCGGCCACCCAAGGCCCCACTGGCACATGGCCCTCGCCATTCTCGACTCGCTACAACAAGCATCTTCTATCTGTGAAAGATCATTCGCCGGTCACTATCTATTCGTCAACGTGAAACCTTGACTAGCTCAGTTTCTTCCTTCTTTCCTGATCCTTCACTAGATCTGATGAGTATAATCCATCTCTCAATAGGCCATCCGTTGACTCACGCACAGACCATCACTACATCTTGAGCCGATCCTCACTCAAACACCGCTTATGATCCGATTCGATCCTCGTGCCAACTCTACCCTCGCATGGGGGCATGGTGGAATCGAACGGTAGAATTCCACAATCCTCGGTCCTCACATCGCTCGACTCAGACTTACAGGGAAATCCTCCCATGCTGGTCGCAGACCCAGGGATCAACATACAACGACAATGTCCCTCTAGGGACCTCCACACAGAGGCATCATCCATTACACAATCTAATCCTATCTTATCTCAATTATTCCAAATGAACGCCTGCCAATCCTCGGCTCCACTCTCGCCACCGAGCCACAGGATATGATCTCTTACCATCTGCGGCACACATCTCAGGGACCAGAGAAGTGCCACCTGCTACCATAGCAACCTGGTCGACGACGCCGCGACCAATGCACACGGGTCCCATGGCAATACAAACCTTACGATGGTCGACCACTCGGCTAGCCTTACCAGCCACTCACAGCTACCAACAGGGACCCATAATCTCTCAGAGATCACTTCTCGAAAATCATGATCTCATTCGAGGACACAGCTTCCAACACGAGTCGAGCCCACAGCTTACTGACTCCGACTAACACATCCTCGTCCTCCGTCAGGCGACTTCCTTAGCAACCCCATTTGGTTCTAGCTCCAAACACCTGACACTACTTCCAACAAATGAAGAAGGTACTCAAGCGGCACACTTTGTAATATCCTGGATCTTTGACGGATCGTTGTTGGGTCCTGTCGGATTTTTATTGAGTTTCGGATCCTTTTTAGAAGAGTTTCGGATTGCCTTTGCAGCCCTGAGTTGAGAACACTTCGTTCTAGCGTTGACGGGACAACCCAATTTTCATGAAGCCAAGGCCTCCCAAGCAACACCTTGTATAATGTGTCGGCGTTGATGATGTAGAATGTCACTTGGGTGACAAAGTCGCTCAAGGCTAACTTGACTTCAACCCAACCAAGTGCCTCCTCGAAATCCTGATTGAATCCCGAGATCTTGACCGCGCTCACCTTTTGTAAGTAAGGTGCCAAGTATAAAGACTTAAAGGTCTTCAAGGGCATGATGTTGATGGCTGCTCCAACGTCAACCAAGATGTGATTCACATCATGCCAGTTAATCGTCCCCCGCATATATAAGGGGCGATTGTGGCACGGAGAGGACAACATCATGTCTTTGTCCGTGAATGAGATATTGGCTGTGAGTGCCTCATATGTTTGGGCTTACAGCTCTGCCACATGGGCTTCATAAGCCTCAGGGTCTTGGAGTATCTTGACAAGAGCCTCCCTGAGATCCTTGCTCCAAGCGATGGCCTCCCAGATGGTGGTATTTGTTGGAAACCGCTTCATATGATGAATAATTTTGCGGTCCGCCTGAGCACGGGTCTTGTCAAATGGCGGGATGACCTCCGCCAGGGTCTTCGGCACCTGACGAGGCTTCTCCCATTTGGAAGGGCGCTCTTCCTTGTTCTGGCCTTCCGCATTTTCTTGGAACAACGGTGCCAGAGACTTCTCCAGAGGTGGCAAAGGTTCGTCATGCTGGCCCTCATTAGAAGGACCTGCCTGACTTGCAGGTTCGACCCCGTTAGAGGGGCCAGCCTTGTCTGACGTCTCCTCGTGCATCGACTGCTTAGCTAGCTCTTCTTCTTCATCAGAAGAGGCGATTATGAAAGAGACGTCACCCGATTTAGCCACTGAGACAGGGCTTGAACCCTCTGAGAGGCTGGGGATTAAAGGGATTCCCCGAACTTGGGTTTCCGGGACAGGACCCTATTTCTCCCCTCTGAATATTATGACCCGGTCGAGAGTTAAGGAACCTTCGCGCTCACGTCCTCGTCCCCGGCCACATCCCCTGCCATTTCTCGCCGAGCAGCATTGATATGTTGCTACTGGACCCCTGCCTCCGATGCTATCAACCGAAGGGGCATTAATGTTGTCAGGAGGCGGGATTGCCACTATGTTGCAAGAGAGCTCTTGCAGCAATGCCTCGATCATATCCACAGTGAGCTCCTCATCTTTGTAGAATAAGGAGAGCTCTTCCGGGATTGGAAAATCCTCCCCTCTTCAAGACGGTGAGCCATCTCCCGGAGCCACTGCAGAAGGCGGGCTTTCCGCCCAAGCTTGTCCCAGGGAATATATTCGTCCAGAGTTACGACCCTGGTGGGACAAGGGGGAATGTACTCTTCCAGCTCATCTATGGATGGGACTGCCCCTCCACCTCTCCCAGGTGGGTCGATGATCTGTGAAGCCTAGGGCTACGTCTAGTGGTTCCATCACAACAAAAGTCTAAGCACTCCATTGGGATTCTAGGAGCAAGCCATTAATCATGAAATAACATGAATATAACATAGACGTTGCATGGAATGCATTAAATGGGAATTAAACACACTTTTCCAAAATTTTCAGAACAACAAAGCATAACGGACCAAGGTCGGGGCAGTGTGTGGCCATAACGCGCCTCCCCCTGGCCGTTATGCTCACCCGTGCAAATACCAAAACTCAGACAAGCAGACTATAACGCGCCATCACTGGGGTGCTATGCTCAGTATGATGCGCCTTCCCCTGCGTGTTATACTCACCCGAACAATCGTCAAAATCACACGAAACATAACGCGCCAAGGCTGGTGCGTTATGAGACTATAACGCACCTAACTCGGTCCATTAAAGTCACCCGAACGCATGAAACCCAGAAAAAAATTCACAGTTTTACACACCACATAACGCACTAGGAGAAGGGTGTTATGTTGGCCATGACGGACAGGACCTAGTCCATCATGCCAAACGACCGACAGACCTACAGAAAAAACATTCACATAACGGTCCAAGAATGGTCCGTGATGTTGAACATAACGCACCCCCAAGGGTCCGTTATGAGTATAACAGCCTCTAAAAGGTGCGTTATATTAGCTGGGAAACGAGAGGGACGAGTTCAGAACTGAAGTCCCCTCCAGTCGAGCTGGATCAATGCGAAATAAAGGGAAAAGGGTAGGAGAAGCTAAATAACAACATTTTACCACTATGGCATGCATCAAAATGTAAATACAATGGCCATAATGAAATTTACAAGCATTTTAGCCTAAAAATCTCAAAAATGCATGTTGCACAAAAAATAATAAAAATGCCTACGCATGGACGTGCATGTGGTACCAAAATGATGCTAACGAAGCAAGGAGTCCATCCCCCTACCTCGATCGCGATGACGACCTCGAAAAACACGCATGCAGACGATGAAATGTCAGCATGCCTCTCAACCCGTCCCACCTCTACGTCCCACAAATCGTGCGAAGGAGGGTACCACCACGATCCTCGCGACGAGCCCGTCCCAACGATACCTTCTGCACTTTGATCCGGGGTCGGCACGAGCCAGAACGAGAGAGAAGGGGTGAGTAGGAGAGAGAACGTGAGAGAGAGGGGGAGAGAAACGAGGGAGGGAGAGAAATGAGTGGGGAGAGAGAGAGGGCGGCGGTGGGTTATAAATTTTTTTATTATATTATTTTTTTAACCTTTAATTGTAATATAACCCTTGAAAATTTAAAATTGAAAATATGCCCAATATAATTATATAAATACGCTCAATAGCCCCAAATCAAAAGATGATAGGACAAGAATGTAGCCTTGAAGGATTACCACAATCAATTATTTTACCACAAAATCTAAAAAAATCAGGCCAGGGATTGCTTACGGTCAAATAGGAACTGTAAGGGGCAATAAACGGTCTAACACCGGACCGCCGAAACCCAGCCCACGCTTGTCCCAATGGATCAAGCCTAAAATCTCCTAACGGTCTATCATTGGACCGCATGAAGAGGGAAACGGTCCACATGAAGACCGATTAAGAAGCCAGGCTCTAGAGATTAAAAAGTCGACTTGAAATAGGTCCCAACTCGACCAGAGGCACGCCTGGACCAAGCCAGGGTATAATCCTCTATCCCAGGTTCAAGTAATGGGTCCTAGTCCACTTAAAAATGGAATAAATCGACCTGAAAACTTTATTGGGTCGAACCAATTAACCAGCCCAAAAATGGTCCAGGTGACAACCGCAAGGAATGGTTTGCAGCCCAGGGCACGGCCGCATGCAAGCCAGACAACAGGTCATGCAAATTTGGTCTGCCCAGCATGAAAATCACGATTTGATGGTACAGGCTTTGAGGGTACAACCTGCCTGGCGTCCTAGTGGAAATCCCAGGCTCGTAGGGACTTACGAAGGCCTTGAAAAAAGAATATCTAGTCCGGCGGAAGGAGTATCCGATGGAGAGGGATTCATTACTCAAGAAATTAGGCTTACAAATCATGCGGAAGAAGCAACCGTGATCAGTCCAGTCAATCCCCCCGGAGTGGTTTGACCTTAAACAATTCTGAACTAAAAATAGAAATGAACACTTAAGCTAACTATCATTAGAGCATTAGTCTACTTTCTTTCTCAATTATATGGAAAAGATGGTTGTGAATAGAGCAATGTTTAAGGGAAAGAGTTACATTTAATTATATGTTTCACTGCCCTAATTGCAATGCGTTTATATCATGTAAATATTTTGTCCAACAAATTGTTCAATAGTACAAAACAAGCTAGGGCGAAGCAATATTTGTTACTGAATAGGGATGGAAAACGATCGTATAGCAGACCGCCTGAATACCACAAACGGTCGACCGGAAGGCCACTAAGCATCTGGTAAAGCCCCTTTTCAATTCAACTATGCCGCCCAGAAGCGGTCTATCGCAGGGCTGCTTGACCGTGGAAAATGGTCTATCGTGTGACCGCTTCCTGTCTAGTGGTCCCTGCAACCCGAGTCCCAACTCATGAAGAACATGTCACCGGCCCAATGGAAGCATGATTAAAACATGGATATAGCATGATAATTGGGCTATTTACTATCAAAGGATAGGCAACTTAAAATGTACATTATAGCATGGTCAATTTAAAGATTGGACTATGATTAATCTAAGCAATTAGAGATATGCTACCCCGAATCTGAGAGAAGTTCAAGGGTTAATCGGAAGGTTACAATTCATTCGCTGGTTTGTGTCTCAGTATTCACAAAGGTGCAAACCTTTTTATGAGTTAACCAAATCAGAAACTAAGTTTTGTTGGGATTCTAAGTGCCAAAAATCTTTTGAAGGACTAGAGGAGTATCTGGCCAATCCACCCGTCCTAATACCACCTACACCAGAAAAATCACCTTCTATCTTAATCTCCCCCATCTCTGTTATATACGGGGCTCCCAACCATCCCAGCAAATGGAAAGCCTGGTCATAGCCGTGCCTAATTTCAACAAACAAAACCCCTCAAAACCAATAGAACGAAATTACGCTTGAGGTTTGGTCTGAAATTACCCGAAAGGGAAGAGTCGAGTAGGCCCCTATTGGCTCGCCGGGTTAACAATTTTGTCGGTCCTGTCAGAAGGTTTATCCCCTGCACTCTTCCTTCTACCCCATGATGAAGGCTTAATGGAGATCCCGAAAGGTGCACCCCACTAAGACATGCAACCTCGTTTTAGCAAAAACATGCATATGGTTGTGCACTTTGAAAAGTAAAAGCTATCACCGCGAAGGAGTCTAGATTTTTCTGGCCGGTCAAGACCTCTATCTACCACCTTGTTGTCTTCTTATGTTAACCTCGGGCTTAGGTCAATGCAAGCACGTCACCTATTAGTGCGACGGTGTCTAATTTTGGGTCAGCGTTGTGCGATTGGCCGTTCGGGTTTCAGGGTGTTCCATCATATGCCATCTAGAGTGGTGAGGAAATAGACCCGGATCGGGCAAATCATTTACCTTGAACACTTTTTGGGTGTATCCCTGTGGTTGGAAGCAACTGGGAGCCTAAGCGTGGCATGGCGGTATTGTCATCAGGATAAGTCTTAACCGGTGAGATTATCATTCGAGGAGTCTAGAGGCCCAAATAAACCTAGATGTACACTCAGGATACCTGGGAGGTTAGTAAGAAACCCTCGTCCCCATGAAGGTCAGGTGCTATACGGGTGGTCACCAGGCATTAGTAAGAAAAATACACTGAGTCCCAGAGTTTAAAAAAAAGTGTGATACCTCGGACACATGATAGAAAGGGCAAAGTCCCCATAATAAAAAAAAATTCCGGGTCATGTCTCCAAAAAGGGCAAAGTCGAGCCTGAGTGGAAGGGATACGTCAAACACATTGACCTTGTGTTGAGCTACTTAAGAACGATTTGTAAATAACGCTGATCTGAGAACCATGCCGATTGTTATAATAGGTGTCCTCCACGTCAAAAACAAAAAAACACACAAGAAAGACAAAAAAGGAGAAAGAATCAAAATCAAAAAAAAGAAAGAATAAAAAATACATCAAATAAGTAGAGCCAGTTGACCTTATCATAAGTCTTTCATGACATACAGACATTCATGGGCCACCAGAAAATTATCCTGGATATGTCTTCCCCTGATGAAAACTCCCTAACAGCAACTCACCATCCTGTCCATAACTCTCTCCAATCTCCCTACCAACAACTTCGTGATTATCTTATAGGTGCCATTCAACAAACTGATAGGCCTGAAGTCCCGAAACTCTTGTGCTCCTTATTTCTTGGGGATAAGGACAAGGAGAGTTTTGTTAATACCCCCCCAAGTAAGCCCTCCCCTCTTGAAACTCTTTATCTGCAGCTAGAAGGTCAAGTCTGATAATATCCCAACACTGCTGGAAGAAGACCAAAGGGAATCCATCTAGACCTAGAGCTCTATCCCCTACGAGAGAGAAGATTATCTGGCGAATCTCCTCCTTTGTGAAGCTCTGAGAGATAGTACCCATGTCCTCTGGAGAGAGCCGAGAAAGGAGATCATCTGCAATCCTCAACCTGAAGTGGTCCTCCTCAGAGAACAACCTGGAGTAGTAGTCCCTCGCCAAATCTCGAATCTGCTCCTCAGAAGAAAAGGAGAGCTCACCACCCTTGATACAAGAGATGGTATTCACTCTTCTCCCCCCTGAGGCTAGTTGCTGGAAGTAAGTAGTATTCATGTCCCCCTCTTTGATCCATCCGTCCCTCGATTTTTACCTCTAGTAGATTTCTTCCCTAGAGAAGATATCATCAAACTGACATCTCAAAGAATCCCAGAGGCTCTTGTCCTCTACATCCATAAGTTTTGTCTCCTCCAAGTTATCAAGGCCCTCAATTTGGAATTGATGCAAAATTAGACCGCTGTTTGATCAATGATGCTTGGCTAAACTTTTTTTCCCGGTTCATTTGTTGAATACAGAAGTGAGTTATTTTCAGATCATGCAATTCTCAAAGTTTACTCCGAGAAGGAGATTCAAAGAGAACGTAGGCCATTTAAATTCTTTAATATGTGGCTAATCATCCTCATTTCAATGATGTGGTGAAGGAAGCTTGGCAGCTTGAGGGGCAGGGGACCCCGCAATATGTTTTTTGGGCAAAGCTCCGTAATGTCAAGCGGGCTCTTAAAGCCTAGAATGCTGAAATTTATGGGAATGTACAAGATAATCTGAGAAGCTCTCATAGCAATCTGGACAAAGTCCAGCCATTATTGATGTCTAATCCAATGAATTCTGAACTGGTTGTGAAGGAGAAAGAGGCTAGAGAGGAATACAACAAACACTTAACTGGCGGAGGAATCGTTTGCCCGACAAAAATCAAGGCAGATTTGGCTCTCACTGGGTGATTCAAATACCAAGTATTTCTACACTGCCACCAAAAGTAGGTCGAGGAAGGAGAGACAAAAAAGAGAGTTAAAAGGTCGAAGGAGGCATTTTCCTGCCTACAGTAACCAGCTTAGAAACCTCCACACGGGATAAGCCTCCACCACTCCTAGGTCGGTCAGCACAAACGTGCCTAGGTCAGCTACGTCTAGTGGGTAGAGTCACTAAGGGTGAGAACTCGCCATAACCACGAAAGCCACCGGAGTACCACCGGTCCGTACTAATCCACCACGATGTGTCTCGTTAGCATGAGAACTAAGGACCACTATCCAGACAGTTAAACTATGACTGCCAGTGAGTATGGCCAAGATTAGAACCTCTAGACACGCTAAATAGCGAAAATCGAGCAAAACAGGCCTGAAGGCCCTGGACAGCCAAGTTGTTGGCCATCCAAGGACTTGGGCGGCCACAGCACTGGCCATCCAAGGCAGGGCCTAGGCAGCCACACTATGGGCCACCTAGGAACCTGGGCGGCCAACTCCTTGGCTGCCTGGCCTTCAGACTGACTAGGCCCTGGGATGCCCACTCTGTGGCCACCCAGCTCTGGGCGGCCCAACCCTTGGCCGCCCAGGGGACAGGGGCTGGGCGGCCACTAGTCTAGCAGCCCAAACACCAGGACGGCCAGCCCTTTGGCCTCCCAGAGGGTGTGAAACCCAGGCATCACCCACCTTGGCCACCCATAAGGTGGAGACGGCCACTATGATGGTCACCTCTCAGCTATAGGTCCCCTCCAGAGACCATCTTCCGGATGATCAATCCCACACCCGAATACAGCCCCATTGGGCTCGAAAATACCCCAAAAAACATAGTAAAGCCTTCTAAGGCCACCAAACCGTCGATTAAACCCAATTTAACCTAAAAATCCATTCTCACAGCCCTTAAACATGAAATCTCCCGAACATGCAAATACCCCTCTCACTCGCCTCAAACACCACGGGTCGGAAGGGAAACTGCAAGGGATGAGTTTAGGATCTATCCCCCTACCTATTGGGAGCTTCAATCCTCGATGGGGCTCAACCCTTGCCGACGCGTGCCGACAACACGCCCGTGGGAACACGATCACAGCCACGCCCGTGAACACCTGAGCTGCCTCCTCCGCCTTCGCCTATGCTCTACCTAGCCACCATTGTTGCCGATCGTCTACCCCTGCACTTTTCGTCTATAGCCGGAGAGGAGAGGAAGACACCTCACGATTGGAGCGGAGAGGGAAAAGTGAGGAGAGAGAGGGGAGTGGCCCCTCCTATATAACGGGAAGATGGGGATCCCTTTTAGGATTTCCTCTAAACCCCGAAAAAATCAAAATCACCTATATACCCTTCCTCCTATAATTGCCCATTTAAACAAACAAGGAAAATCTAGGGAAAACTCGATAAGCTCTTTTTTTTTGTGATCCCTCTGTGGTTTATACTCTCTCTCTCTCTCTCTCTCTCTCTCGTGTGTGTTTGTGTGCCGCCGCGCGCGTGTGAAAGACTGGGGGTGGAGGAGAGAGTGCGAACTGTCCTTACAATCCATCGTGGTTGTGCAGGCCTTGGGATGAGGGCGAAGGATCCGGCAGCAAGAGATCTTCAGCGGCAGTGGGGGGGAGCCACAGCGGCTGCAACAATAACAGGAGCAGCCTCTCGGTTGCTGCCATAAAGATGAAGAAAGTGAAAGCGAGGAGGAAGGTGAGAGAGCCGAGATTCTGCTTCAAGACCATGAGCGATATCGATGTTCTGGACGATGGCTACAAATGGAGGAAGTACGGACAGAAGGTTGTGAAGAACACCCAGCACCCCCGGTAATTAATTAAACACCCGGCCACACCTTTCCTCTCTGCTCTCTTCATCACGTAGTCTTTACCAACCATCCAACATTTATAGCCATCATATATAAATTGTTTGCATGGTATTGGCAGGGAACTGGGCTATTGCACCATGCATGCTCCTGCTTTCTTGTTCCTGTTTCTTTTTTCTCTCCCCACTTTTCTTGCCTACTTCAATCTTGCGGTATGAAGAATGTCTTACTGTGTTGGGCATCTGCATGCATGAAGGCACTCCTTCTACATCTTGTTGTTTGCATTTTAGTTCTGCGTCTTCTAATTTTCCCTTGTCTCGGTAGTTTCTGTATACGTTTTTTTCTGTATGTTATAAACACCATGCTGCATTACGATAGTCGTTCTCTGGGATATGTGAATGGCTGAAGCTCGAGGAGAGATGTTCTGAAAGAAGAAAAGAAAAAAACAACAACAGCGTTTCCTTGCTTTTACTCTCTCCATTCGGTTTTACTTTCCTTTCACTGTGGGGTGTGGGAGGGATGGGTTCAACCAAGGGCAAAGATGGCCTTCACACACACACACACACACACACACACACACACATAGGTGAAGTGACAACCCAAGCACAAGGTAAAGTTTCAAGCAATGATAACCTGCTGATGTTCAGAAATGCAAATGATTGCATTAAAAGAATCCAGATGCGATTATTTTAGATATCATTTGCATTTCTACACAGCACCCCCCGGTGAACATCCGGCCACCGCTCCTTCTTTTCTATCTGCTCTTTTCATCACGTATTCTTCAGAATCTTTACTATGGCACAACTAATAGGCAATGACGTCCCTATGTGCTCTCGGTTTATGTGCGGAGCTTACGCTTCGGTTTTGGCATGTGAAGGGGATAGAAAGAACGACGATTAATTTGGGTCCAAAACAAGAGGAAAGAAAGCTCTATACAACTTTTTACGGTTTTCATTCCACAAGAACCTCACGCCAGGTAGAGACCATTTGAAATTTTGTTGGTTTGAGTGTAAGGCTAATTCGGCGCGGGGGGGGGGTACCGTGCCGTATTAGAGCACGTCGAATTAGGGGCGCACCCGTTTAGGCCATTTTCTTGTATTTTTGATTTTATTTCTGACTTATTGAGATGTTTGTGGGTATTTGGGTGTAAAGTGGGTTAATTATTTATTGAGTTGGAGTCCCGGGGCCTCCAAAGCAGAGTCAGAAGTTCATGTGAGGTTCGTACTCAAGTACGGAAGTTCGTTATTTCAGAAGCATGTTTTATTAAGTCCAAATCATAAGGGTAACTTATTAGTTAAAGTGCAGTGAAGCGGGGACATACTCACGTGACAGTGTAAGCCCCTTAGAGCCGGGTGGCACAACGACGACCGACAGACCCAAACGGATAGGGAACCCCGAGGGCTAGCCTACGAGGGGCACTATCATTCCGTGGGTTAAAACGTGATCAGATGAGATGACCAATAAGGGAGGGAAAATCCCAAGCGCTAGCCTACGAGGGGCACACGACCCATAGTCAAATCACGATCCAAAGGGACGACCGGTAGAGAAGAAAATCATGAGGGCTAGCCTATGACGGACACACAACCCGTGGTCACCACCAGTCCCCTTTGAGGGTAGTGGGTTTAATGTTGGGCCAACAGACCCATTGCTATTCACCTTAGATAGCTTGCAGAAGTCTGCGCCACAGACGGATGAGACCCTATAGCTCAGTGATGATTCAGAGAGGAATGATGTGAACGCTCGATGGGGATGTTCCCCCCTCCCCGGTCAGTGAGTCTTGACGGTCGATACGGGGCAGACCTCCATACTAAACTTCCAATTTCATCTGTAAACTGAGATGGGGAGCAGATCATATTAACTGAACCTTTCCCCACCCTGCTTGGGGCAAAGAAATCATCGTATGATACCATCCGTCCATGACACTACCAATGGTGGGCTGGTCATGAAAGGAAGCTAATATGAGCCTGGGAGGCATGGGGGTTATGAGACACAAATGCTCGAATGATTGGCGGGTACCGTAAGGGGGGATGGTCACGACCATAGGCCTCACACCTAGCTTATAGGGGTGGCCCTGTCCTCTCCGGCTTGTGACTGTGAATGGAGAGGTGTTAGGGAAGCCAATCCCGAAGGGGGAAGAACGGGGATGCACATATTGATGTGTCCCCAACAATAAGACCAACGGTGAGCATGTAGCACATTTGGCATAGCTAATACACTGAAAGAGAGCCCCGGGGAAGGGGATACTATTAATGTAGCCCATGGTTATTCCTGGGCATGTTCGGCATCGACGAAGGAAAACCCAATAATGATACACAGACGATAGGAAGTCAAATAAAACAGACAGTGAAGAGTAAGGACTAAAAAAAGACAATCAAAAGAGACTAAAAGAAACGGATGGCTAGCAACCCAGCCTTATCCATCCTGAGGGCCCCCCTAGCCAGCCGTGGAAGATCCCTTTCATGGACGAAGACAGTGTTTTCAGAGGCATTGCATGCATATGATGCTAAGGAGTCGGATACTTGATTCCCCTCCCTAAAGGTATGCTGGAGCAGACAGCCACTATCTTGAAGAAAAATCAGGGTCCTCCTCCACCACGGGAGAGCCATCCAGCTAGGAGCCTCACCCTTCCCAACTACCTCGACTAGGAGAGCACCGTCTGAGAAAGTACCAGCCAATCTTATTCCACACTGCTGTGCAATAGCAAAACCATCATGCAAGGCCCTTGTCTCAGCCAGCAGGCTATTTCCATGGCCATAATAGAAGGCAAAACCTAGGATCGATCCGTTCTCACCACTCTACTCGGATTTCAAATCTCTTTAGTGAGTGAGTGCGGTTATATTTTTGAAAGTGTGACACGATATTTTTAACGATGAGTGTTTGTGGCTATCAGTCACCATGATTTTCTAAGGGAGCCGTGCTCGTCTCTAGGGAACCGTAGGTTACCTTCTTGTTTCCGAGGGGGCAGTGCCCTCCTCTTGGGGGCTCATATACCCCTAGGAAGCTCGTAAGCCACCTTCGTTCTCAAGGGGAGTAGTGCTCACCTCTAGGAAGCCCGTGGGCTACTTCTTAATTTTCAAGGGGAGTGGTGCTCGCCTCTAGAGAACCCGTAGGTTATCTTTTTATTTCCGAGGGGGCAGTTCCCTTCTCTTGGGGGCTCGTATACCCTCAGAAAGCTCGTAAGCCACCTTCGTTTTCAAGGGGAGCAGTGCTCGCCTTTAGGGAGCTCGTAGGCTACCTTCTCATTTCTGAGGGGAGTAGTGCTTGCCTCTAGGGAGCTCGTAAGCTACCTTTTGTTTCCAAGGGGAGCAATGCTTGCCTCTAGGGAGCTCGTAAGCTACCTTTTATTTCCAAGGGGGGCGAGTCAAGCGGAGCAGTGCTCACCTCTAGGGAGCTCGTAAGCTACCTTTTGTTTCCAAGGGGAGCAGTGCTCGCCTGTAGGGGACCCGTAGGTTACTCTCTCATTTTCAAGGGGAGCGGTGCTTGCCTCTAGGGAACCCATAGGTTAGCTTAGTCGAATACGGTTGGTGACGCTTCATTAGGCTTGTTAATGAAAAGCTTCATTGATAAAACTTTCTGAGATTTACAGAATTCCATGTCCTGGGTACCTCTCGCCCCTCCAGCGTCGTCAGCCTGCATGCCCCTTTGCCCAGTGCTTTAGTTACCCGGTACGGACCTTCCTAATTTGGTGTAAGTTTTCCCATGGCATCTCTAGGGTCCGCCACACTTGCTCGCCGCAGTACCAGATCTCCGGGGAGGAAGTGTCGCTCTTTCACGCGAGTATTATAGTACTGGGTCAGCTTCTGTTGGTAAGCTACAAGTCTTACTTGAGCACATACTCTATCCTCCTTGAGCAGGTCCAAATTCTCTCACATCGCTTGGTTATTTCTGGCCTCATCAAAGTGCCCCACTCATAGTGAGAGGTTAGAGATTTCTACTGGGACTACTGCCTCTACTCCGTACGAGAGGTGGAAGGACGTTTCGCTTGTGGCAGCTCTGGCGATAGTCTGGTGTGCCCATAGGATGCTCAGGATGGAATCCGCCCATGAGTTTCCTGTCTATTCCAGTCGAGTCTTGATGCCGTGGAGGAGCGTCTTGTTTGCATTTTCCACCAATCCGTTGGCATGGGGATGTCCCACTGAAGTATAGTGGTTCCAGATCCCTAGTTCTGAGTATTTTTTCTGGAAGGCTATGCTTGCAAATTGTCAGTCATTGTCGATTGTGAGAACTTGTGGGATCCCAAACTGACAGATGATACTTCGCAGCACAAATTTCTCGGTTGCTTCACTCGTGATTTTTCCCAACAGTTCTACCTCGACTGATTTGGTGAAGTAGTCAATAGCCCATGAGGAACTTCTTCCTCCCTTGAGCTTTTGGGAAAGGACCTAGTATGTCTATCCCCCACCGAGCAAATAGTCGAGGCACCATCAGGGTATGTAGCTGCGTAGCTAGTTGGTGGTGTAGGTTGGAGAACTTCTGGCATTGAGGGCATCTTCGGGCATACTCGAGACAGTCCTGTTGTAGGGTAGGCCACCAATATCCCTGTCAGATTAATGTCCGTGCGAGTGCTCCCCACCCACATGACTTCCACAGAGTCCTTCGTGGACCTCTCGGATGGCCTGCTTGACTTCTGTGGGGAATAAGCACTTCAGTAGCGGAGTTGAATGGGAACAACGATACAGATGGCCATCGACCACCGTGAAGTGCCCCACTCGTGCTCGCGTGCGGCGAGCCTCAGCGTGGTCGCTCAGGAGTTGTTGTTGCAGTAGAAAATTCAGGAGGGGGTCCATCCAGGATGGTTCATAGTCGATGGCGTTTACCTGGGGTGTTGCCTCTTCTATGCTTGGTGCTGATAACTCCTCGATCAAGATGGATCTCAAGTTGGAAACCGTGGTCATTGATGCCAGATGGGAGAGAGTGCCTGCTCGGACGTTCTCCTCCCTGGGAATGTGGACCATCTCGAAGTGGGAGAACTCCTCTGTCGCGGCCTTGGCCTTCTCTAGATACTTGATCATGGATGTTTTGCGTGTTTCGAATTCTCCATTAACTTGGCTGGAGATGAGCATAGAGTCACTGTATACTCGCACATTGGTCGCCCCCAGGTGTTTTACCATTCGTAGCCCTGAGAGGAGCGCTTCATACTCGGCCATGTTGTTAGTGGTTGGGAAGTTGAAACGGAGGGTGTATTGCAACTCTATCCCCTCTGGTGATAGTAGGACCAGTCCTGCCCCACTACTGGCTGCACAGGATGATCCATCGACATATAGCTCCCATGTTAGTCCCGAGGACTACTCGGGCAGGTCCTCCGCAGGTATCATGCATTCTGGTACGAAGTCTATGAGGGCTTGAGTCTTGGTCGCAGTCCTTAGGTGGAATTTGATATCAAATTCACCCAGCTCAATTGCGCACTTGACCAGCCTTCCTGAGACATCGAGGTTCTGGAGGATCTGTCGCAGAGGCTGATCAGTGAGAACGGTGATCGGGTGAGCCAGAAAGTACGATTGTAGATTACGAGCGACCGTGATTAGGGCTAAGGCAAACTTCTCAGCTCGTGAGTACTGAAATTTTGGTCCCTTTAGTGCCCTGCTTACGTAGTAGACGGGCTTCATAATGCCAGCTTCCTCCTGAGTGAGCATGGCGCTCATCGTGCTCGGCGTCACTGATAGATATAGGAGCAACTGTTCTCCCTTTTGTAATTTTGAAAGTAGGAGAGGAGTCACCAAATAGTGCTTCAATTCCTCGAATGTCTGCTCGCATTCCTAGTCCCACTCAATCTGCCCTTTCTTCTCGGGCGTTTTGTTGGCTTGCTTGATGAGCCGGAAGAAGGGAAGACATCTCTCGACTGCTCGGAACAGGAACTGAGTGAAGGCGGTGATGTGACTAGTGAGGCATTGTACGTCCCTTACTCGCGTTGGTCACTTCATCTCCAGTACCGCTCAGATTTGATCAGGGTTCACCTCTATTCCTCTATGTGTAACGAGGAAGTCGAGGAACTTGCCTGATTTCACACCGAACGTGCACTTGTTGGGGTTGAGCTTCATATCGGACGAGGATAGTTCCAACAAGCGCCGGACGTATGCCTCCTAGTCAACCAAGTGGAACACAGTGACACCAGCCGCTGCGACCCGCCTGCTCAGATTTCTGCACATGACCACCTCAAAGAGCCTATCATCTTTTTCGATGAAGACTTGGCAGGCGAAACGACTCCACACTCTGATGCCCTGGTCATTTCTACAACTATCAATCAATGTACAGTGCGTTGAATCCTTATAGACAATGGAAGTGATCCAGTCTTCGGCATTTCTTACAACTACCTTGCCCTAATGGGTATTAATCTCTCCCGCATCACACTACTGCACACGCCCCTGTTTGGTTTCTCCGGCTCCATGGTATATCCTGAGAGGCTAATCCCCCTTCCGATCACTTTCGGAACCACCCTAAGGGGTGTGCCCTTTGTGGCCGACTTCATAGTTGTGCGAGGCATGGCTGGCTACAATGCCATATTCGATCGAGGAATCTTGGGGGTGCTGAAGGGGATCCTCTAGTCATACCACCTGAGGCAGAAGTTTCCTACCCCCATGGAGTGAGAGAAGTTTGAGGAGACCAGAGAGAATCCCGCTGGTGCTATATGATCTCCACTAAGGAAAGGAATATGGAAGACACCCCATTAGAGAAAAAGGTCAGGGCATAGGAGCCCAGATCAAGCAAAAGCACCCCATCAAAAGGCCACTTCCTTATCTAAGTGGGAGAAAACCCAAGCTGTTCCCTGTAGATTAACTTACTACCATCCGAGGAGGAGAAGATGTCCTACTAGTGCTTCCTAATAGCGAATCAGAATGTATTCGCCTGGTCTAAGGATGAGCTCCCTAGTATCTCTCCTGAGGTGATTACTCACCAACTAAAGCTAGATCCTAAATGTCGCCATGTTCAGCAGCGCAGGCAACACTGCAATCCCGAGTGACAAGCAATCATCTGGGAGTAGGTAAGCAAGAAGCTACGCTCTAGACTGCTCAAACCAACCCATCACCCAAACTGGGTCGACAATGTGGTCTTAGATCCTAAAAATAGTGGGAAGTGGTGTATTTGCGTCGACTACACTGACCTTAACAAAGCCACTCACAAAGATAGTTTCCCGATGCTGCGGATCGACCAACTCGTCAATGCGATAGCCAGGCACAAGATGCTGAGTTTTTTTTATGCCTACTCTAGATACCACTAGATCAGCATGCACATGCCCGACCAAGATAAGACTACCTGTAATGACCCAAGGTTCGGATACCGGGAATGACCCGATACCAATCGAATCTTGGTCTGTCGCCCATGAGCCAGAGGGCTCGGAAGGGCTAAAAGGATAGGTGTTGTGTACACAGAAATAGGAAATAAAGCAGGGGAACGGCGAGGTTGCTGGACCGCACGACCCTGTCGGGTAATTACCATTCTCTTTCCCCGACACTATCGGGTGATTATCATCCTCCTTCTCTGACCCTGTTGGATGATTCCTACTCTTCTTCTCTGACCACATCAGATGACTACTCTTCTTACTCCTCAACTTCACAGCAATCCTCTCATTATCTTCCTACCCTCTCCTCTTCACCCTTTTAGGGTTCTGCCCCCTTTTCTTCCTATTTTCAAGGCTTTAGCCCGCCCTAATCTCTATTAATCCTTGTTTATTCTATATTTGGTTCCTTTTTATCAGGGTCTCTATGCCTTAATGAGGGAGTTCTAGCCCTCATTTCTCTTCCTTTTATCCTTCTTCGTCTAGCTTGGTGTCTGCCGCTCCTCCGTGTCAAGGAATCTAATCTTTTGCTATCCTTTCATCTTTGTCCTGTCAAACAAGGAATACAAAGTTGCTCACGCTCCTCAAAGCTCGATGATCAAAGCTGCTTCAGGATGCTAGTTTCCATGCTATGGATTTGCAAGGGTATAGTTATTTTGTGCAAGAACATACAATCATTGCTAGTACTCAGTTATTTCTGTGCGTAGTAATAATGCTAATTTCCTCAACATGGTTGAGTGATTTAGGTCTAAGGCAATTTGGTCTTGTTCAGTCAAAATGAAGTTGCTTCTGTAGCACTCTTAGGCTGGTGATAGCTTCGTGCTGAGAGTTCAGTTCTTTCCCCTATTAAGGGTGACCTTTTAGCTTGGGTTTTTCACACACTTCATGGCGAGCCATAGCCGATCCCTCTAGTACCATTGCTACTTTGGCCATACCATGGGTATGAGCAAAGGTCTTTTTCTTTTCTCTGCTCAGCCGAGTATAGGGGCAAGAGATTGATGGATGAGATGACCAACCTAGATGCTCCCAAATATGGGAGGGGTCTCAAATAGGGGCAGCCTTGACCCTTGAAAAATAAGCTTTCATGCTAAATCTAGCCAGTAAGGGCTCTCAAAATCAAAATGAATCAATGCAAAATTATTAATCAAAGGCATGGGAAGAGTGGTGAAGCCCCGCGGGATGTCATAAATCCGATTGTATGCGTGCCTAAGGGTCCAAAAAAAAATCAAAGATAAAAGTCCCGACGCAACAGACCTACTCTTTGAGGGGTAGTGCCCTGGAAAGAAGTCAAATCCTGATATTTCCCATCCTGCATGAAACTTGTCTCTCAGTTTTCTTCTATTTCTCCCTCTTAGGCTGGGTTGTATCCCGGGTATGGCCTTAGTAGGGGCACTGTTCTTTGGAGGCGATTGGTTATGGCAAGTCACCCTCAAATGCATGCCATGCTCAAGGAAAATTCTTAATAAAATGGGAGGAATGACGACCCCTAGCCAGTAGTTTGAGCTCGTCTTCAGTGTCAACACACACAACAATAAGATTCAGACCCATAGTCCAATGAAGCAGGCCCATCAAGGACTGCAACATAAGGTGCCTCCAAGCCAATATGGGCGGAGGAAATGAAGCTATCAAATGTCCGAGCCAGAAGCAGGATAATGAAGGTGCTGAAGAAGCTCCCGGCAAGGTTCACCATCTGGGAGAGGAGTGAAGAAACCCGGCAAGCCATTATTACTGTCCTGTAGACCGCTACCCAATATGAAGCTTATCTGGCTGAGACATTGTCAGGAGCAAATGTGACCTTCATGGAGGAGGACACGCTACTTCCCACCATCAGTCATAACAAACCGTTGTATATGAAAGGATAGCTGAATAGCTGACAGTTGAATAGAATCCTAGTAGACCCTGGAGCAGTCGTCAAGAATTTTCCATATAGGATTTACCAGAGGTATTGCTTCGATGTACGCCTTGATAAAGTCTAAGATATGTGCATCGTCAGCTTCAAACAAAAGTTTGAAGTGTCATTGGGAGTGGTGGAATTCACCCTCACCATGGCAGATTTCACTACGAGGGTGCAGTTTCATGTTATTAACTCCAACACCTAGTCCAAAGCTTTGCTCGGTCGCCCCTGGCTGCTTGAAAATCTGGTGGTGCCATCTACATTGCACTAATGCATTAAATACAATCAAGATGGAAAGGAAGAGAGAATATTTGCCGACCTCCATCTATTCGAGGTGTTCGAGTGTCATCTATTGGATGCCTCTCTATATGTGGAGCACTCATAGAAGACCTCCAAAGCGGAGGCCCCTGTCAGGGCACCAAGAAGCATTGTCAGCGATGACTAGTTTTCGCCACCATCATCGGGATATGTAAGTCCCAAAACGGTGTCACACATCGCCAGCACAGGGGACGTGGGCAGAGCTGCTCCTCCAGCCACCTACCCTGAAGTCAATGAAACCAAGGTCGACCAGCATCACGGTCATATCAAGATCCCAGAGGGTCTCATCAAATCAATACCTGACCTCGACCATTTCACTGTTGAGCCTCTTAAGACACTAGAGGTGGCACAGTCTGAAGGCCCCGACAGCTTATTCTATGCGATTGAAGAACATCCTATGCAGGAGGATAATGACTGTCATCTTCTTGAAGACTTAGAAAATCAACAATCCCTATTCAAGGGCTAACCTTCACATCAGAAAGGGTGACAAAGATGTTCGCGAAACAGCACATCCCCTCTGACCAACCTCGTAAAGAGAAAGAAGCATTCAATAAGCTATGATATCCTGCCATCTTGGACAAGGCACTAAGGTGTGTTTTCCAATATCCGGGACTAGGCTTTACCCTTGAAGAATATTATTATAGTGGACGCTATGAAGTGGACACCATCGGAGAAGATAGACTCCGCTGCCAGTGGTGAAAGAAATTAGTCCGAAAGCCCGACGACTGTAGGGCTACATAAATGGGCTAGATGAATATGAACAGCCCAAATTGAAGCCCTTGCTGATGCGGGACAATGTCCCATGGCAAGAATTAGAGCAGCTCTTGTTGGAATGACAAGGGGAAGCTGACAGAGCATCAAAAAAGGATAGCAGTTTGATTTGGGAGGAAGCACCAGCTAAAGAGAAGAAGAAGAAACAAAAGAAGAAAAGAAGAGCCAACAAGGCCAGAGCGGAGACAGTGCTCTCCTGCAACACCCTCTCCTCCCTCTTCAATCTGTCCAATGAAGAGGACGAGAAGGAAATATGCTTTGCACCTACTGTCGGGGCAAGCCAGGCCGAAGCCGTGACTGCTACTCATGCAACATGGTCAGGCCAAAGATGGGGGTGCCAGCCACCCACCAACCACACTATTATCTTCTGGGGAGAGCAGCCCTATAAGATACCTTCCCCAGAGGTCAAGGGAGTCCTGATCCCTCCTCCTTCAGGCTTATACACTCAGAGTGAGGGCAACATTGCTGCCCCTTCCTTTCTTGAATTCCTGAAAATGACAAAGGGCAAGCAACTATGCCAAGATGCTAGCCCTGTAGCTAGGGGTACTCACCCGCAGCCTCAGCAGCCTTCTGGTGCCCTAGATGAAGACAAGACCCGCCCGACGACGAGGGGCGAAGGACAACAAGAAGATGACACCAAGCAGAAAGGTGCAGACTCAGAGTCCGATGAAGCAGGTCTGTCAGAGGCCGTAGTTCGAGGCTTTTCCAAGCCCAAGTGGGCCAAGGAAATGAAGCTGTCTAATGTCTGAGTTGGAAGTAGAATAATGAAGCTACTTAAGAAGTTCCCAGCGAGGTTCAGCATCTGGGAAATCCTCTCCCTGAGTGAAGAGACTCGACATGCGATCATTACTACCTTGCAGACGCCTGCCCAATATGAAGCATGTTTGGATGAAGCACTGCCGGAGGCCAATGTGACCTTCACCCATGAAGATATGTTACTCCCCACTATCAGCCACAACAGATCGTTGTACATGAAGGGGCAGTTGAATGGTCTGAACAGAATTCTAGTGGATCCCAGAGCCACTATCAATATCCTGCCATACAGAATATATCAGAGGTACCACTTTAATGTGCACCTCGACAAAGTCTGAGATATGCGTATCGCTAGCTTTAATTAGAAGTTTGAAGTGCCGTTGGGAGTGGTAGAATTCACCCTCACCATGGTAGATTTTACTATCAGAGTGTAGTTTCATGTCATCAACTCCAGTACCTTGTACAAGGCACTGCTAGGCCGTCCTTGGCTACATGAAAATATGGTGGTACCTTCCGTTCAATGTCGAGGCAAAGAGGGGTTTATTCATTAACGGGGATAAAAGGTCCGGGTTAATGGAATACCGACTGGTCTTGCCGATTGTGACAAGGGTCAGTACTGGTTTGTTCATCGACATTGGTTCAATGTCGAGGCAAAGAGGGGTCTATTCATTAACGGGGATGAAAGGTCCGGGTTAATGAAATACCGACCGATCTTGCCGATGGTGGCAAGGGTCAGTGCTGGTTTATTCATCGACATTGGTTCAATATCAAGGCAAAGAGGGGTTTATTCATTAACGGGGACGAAATGTCTAGGTTAATGAAATACCGACCGATCTTGCAGATGGTGACAAGGGCCAGTGCTAGTTTGTTCATTGACATTGGTTCAATGTCGAGGCAAAGAGGGGTTTATTAATGAACAAGGATGAAAGGTCTGGGTTAATGGAATACCGACTGGTCTTGCCGATAGTGACAAGGGTTAGTGCTGGTTTATTCATCGACATTGGTTCAATGTCGAAGTAAAGAGGGGTTTATTTATCGGTGGGGACGGAAGGTCTGAGTCGACAGTTTAAGAGAAGCGGCTCTCCGGTGGGACTCGTGGTGGATATCCTATCCGGAGTTTCACGCGGGTGAAGGTAAAGAGGACATCTAGTTACCACCTTACTGACCCAAGTGCCCTTTCGGATTTTCACCGGGGCCAGCCCCCACTTACTTTTGCCCACGTGCCCATTCGGGTTTTCACGTGGTGGGGTATCCGATTTTGCCTATAATGCCCTTTCGGACTTTTGCCACAGTCGGGTTATAGTCATTTTTGCCCTTCAGTCGGGTTATAGTCATTTTTACCCTTACTCGGAGTATCTGGGTAAGGCCGGTGAGGCATCTCTATTTTAAACCTCATTTATTTTTATTTTTTTTGAAAGACAATAACGAGCCGGTGTATGATGCTTCATTCCGACTGTTTGGTTCATGCGTGTGGTAGCGACATGTAGTCGTTGGCTAGGACACAAAGTCTTGCACCGAAGAAGAGCGTATTCATTGGCAAGAAAGTAATGCCAATACAAGGAAAGATTTATGCGCCGATTCGGACGTAAGGTCCGTAATGACGATAATATCGAAATGCCGACTAGGGCACGAAGCCTTGCACCGAGAAAAGGGTTTATTCATTAGCAAAAGGGTGATGCCAATGCAAAGGAAGAGTTTTCACCGATTCAGACGTAAGGTCTGCAATGGTGATATTGTGTAAAAGTTGGCTAGGGCACGAAGCCTTACGCCGAAAATGTCTATTTATTAATAAGAGGATAATGTCAACGCAAGGGAGAAGATTTATGTGCCAATTTGGACGTAAGGTCCGCGATGGTGATAATGTGCAGATACCGACTAGGGCACAAATCAATGGTGGTGAAGTTCATCAAACATAACATTCTCGCCAGGTTTGGCATCCCCTGTGACATCGTCACTGACAACAAAACTCAATTCACGTCACAGGAGATCCGAGACATGTGTGGTAAATATGGTATTAACTTGCATCATTCATCTCCATATTACCCACAAGGAAATAGATAGGCTGAAGCTATAAATAAAACTCTCATAAGAATTATCAAGAAAACTTGCAAATCTCACCATTACTCTGATTGGCCAGATCGCCTTATTGAGGCTCTCTGGGCTTACCACACTTCTATCTGAACTGCTGCAGGTCAAACCCCGTATGCATTAACTTTCAGGACAGAAGTGGTACTCCCATATGAAATCTCTATTCCCTCACTAAGAGTATAGCTAGATCCGGAGCTCGATCCCGAGCAACACCGAGAAAATTGCTAGCCCAGTTGGGACTATTAGATGAGAAGTGGATGATCACGGCCGATCATGCTCAAGTTTATCATCAGAGAATTGTACGTTACTATTCAAAGAAGGTACTTGAGAGAAAATTCAAGGTAGTTGAACTGGTCTTAAAGAGGAAACTCACTAAATCCACCGGTCTTAAGGTGAAATCACAAGAAAATTAGGAGGGTCCATATATCGTCAAAGAGGTCTACTCAGGCAACACATACAAGTTAGTGGACGCCAATGAGGTGGAGCTCACATATGCATGGAATGGAGTCTACCTAAAGAAATTCTATCAGTGAGACCTTGTACATAGCTATTAAAAAAAATAAAAAAAAAGAAAGTACAAAAAGGGCTAATGTCTGATGATCATCATGGAGTCAAGTCATTGTACCCACCCTTCTGCTGGGAAAGGGCCCATCAAGGTTTGGTAGGTCTTGGGTCTTGGTCTGCCAGAATCGTGGAGATCCCTGTCCGGCCATGTCAGCCTATGCCCACAAAAAGAAGGCAACATGCACACATGCACGTATTTTACCCAAAAATTGTTAGCATCGCCTATGGTAAGGCCTCACCTCGAAGGTCTCCAGGAAAGCCGTAATCTTTATTCTTTTCCTCTTCGACCAAATGAGACAGCCGGCGCTCTTAAAACATTGAGCATGAGGAAGCCAAAGTACAATCCTCTCAAGGTTAGAGTAGCATCCATCTCCTCGAGCCTGGGTCAGAGCACGAGAAGAGGACAGTGTCCCCGTAGGCATACAAGAGGCATTCTAAAATGTCAAATGATTATCTCCCTCGAAAAAAAAAGAAAAGAAAAAAATGATGATGACAATCAAAGTCAAATGAAAAGCTTGGTCATGGCCATGACTGATTCCAATAAATGAAACCACTCAAGACAAAAGTCAAATCCCACAAAAGGGGCAACAGAACACAAACACTCGTTGGTAGCTAGGGAAACACTACACATGGGTAAGATTTAGCCTGAGCGAGAGCAAGTTATTTTGTAAGATATAATGAATTCAAGTGAAGCTATTCCAGATGTGATCATGACCAATATATTGATTGTATCTGCCTGAAAGATTTATTATTTCTTAGGCGGAGGATTGATTGGTTAATGAAATCAAATGAGGATTCTAATAGAGATATTCTCTTCTGAGGCTTTGAAGGTTATGAATGTTTGTTTGGCTAATTAGATCAGTAGACAGTATATATGACGGATTAATATAAGGCTTGAGAGGGAGATGGGATTTGATCGCGCACTTTGAGAGGTGTGGATGAGATGCTGTGCTGATTGGTTCATAGATTTTCAAACAAGGTGAACCATCAGCCCTAAATCAAGGAGGTGGCTCTAGATGTTTCATTCAAGTTCATTGCCTTCAGATTTGGATAATGATTCAACTGAAGAAGCGAGTCAACAGACTTGAAGCTGAATTGAAACGAAATGGTGATTCAAGATATGTTAATTAATGAAGTTGGTCACCTCTTTGAATCTGAATATTGGTTCAGCTGAGTAAGAAGTCAATATTGAGCATACAACTGGATGATATATAGTGTTTAGATGCGAGTCGATTTTGAATGATACTCAAACAATACATGCATGATTGACGTTCACTTGTAGTTTCTATGATTTCAACTGAGATATTCAATAAATCTTATGTGACATAGTGGTCGAAAGGCCGAAGATAAGAGCGTTTGGTTAAGTACCTTTAGTCCCGGTGAGCCAGTCAAAGCAACATACTTGACTGGATTACTCAATGAGACAACTAGTCTCAAGACTTGGACAAAAATAGCTTAGTTGATTGCTTGGATTGATTTTCAGTTGAAAGGAAGTAGTTTGACTATAATCAGTCGTAAGAATTAGATCGACTATATATGTATCGTCGCAAGATATTCGATTGAGTCTAGTCGCACTTAGTGTGCATCAATGAGTGGCCTACAGTTCTCTAGTTATGAAGAATTTGTCAAGTGAATCGACTTGATTAAGCTGTAGCTGAATGGTGCAACTGAACGAAGTGTAGTCTTAATAACACCGTTTTGACTGAGGATCGAAGAGATAGTCGTCTAGGGGATAGAGTCAAAGTGGCTCAAAATTGAGTGAATACAAGCGAAGGGCAATTTCAAGGAGTTGAAGGGCGTTTCTAACGACTGTCCTTTTGACTGGTTCTCAATGGGATGCCATGACAGAGTGGTTAGGGAAAGGTTTAAGCTGAGGGGTAAAAGTAAGGTTTGATGAGCCGATCGATCTTTTATCGGGTACTCACGGTATGGTATAATTTAGTATCGTCGCGTATGGAGATGAAAAAAGAATATTTGTTAAGCAGTGTGAAACACCCCCAAGAATGAACCACAGCAAGGAGAAGACCTCTCTTGATCTTGCGCCATCAAGAGAACCAGATTCCCCTGTTCGGAATCTAGACAAAACTGTCCTACCGCCTGAAGAATGACCGGAACCCTAAAATAGAGCGCAGTTGGAGAAGGAGATAGAGAGAGTGCAAGGCATAAAGGAACGGCCTGAACTCTCCTTCATAGCATCTACATTTCCTCTTGCTCTGATACCATGTAGGGGAAACTAAAGGATACCGAGAGAGGGTGACAAGAGGAGAGCCGCGCACAATGTGGGAGAGAAAGAGAATGGCCTACAGAACGGGACCAATCCTCACACACAACCCTTTTATATATTAGGGATCATACAACAAGCTATTATGACCAAAGTACCCCCACACTAAAGGAGGTGATAGGGACAAAACAGCAAACATCTAAATAAATGTACTTTACATGGACAAAAACACCCCTGCTACACAGACACAATTACCCCTACAGTCTGCACTGTCTTCTTCCCCTCCAAAGCTAGAGACTGTGGAACAGCAACAATCATCATCTGCATAGATGCTTCCCCTTAAGGGCTAAACCATCATGCCCTACCTTCCCTAGATCCCATCCTATTCTATCCAGCTAGCTCAAGTCACCTCAGGATAGGATCCCTCAAACAAACCAGAACCAGAGAGTCAGGACTGCCTCCTGATCTCACTGTAGGAAGACTTTAGGTGGACATCCTTGTAATAAGCTAGACACTAAACTTGCCACTGCAGTTTCTTTGCAGATGACTGCTTCTGGGGCATCTATAATGCTAGATGGCAGTGGAGAAGTAATCCAGGTACTCATGTTGAGAATCTGACCATTGAAATGGCTTTCTTTGTTTTGGACTGCTCTGTTGTCACTAATTGGAATACCATTTCTCTGGTAGCCAGTGGAATTGGTGTTGGCTACCCTTTATTGAGGTTTGCATCAACAACAATATATAACGAGGCTAACATTTTGAAGTAATAACAGATTCATGATTCAAAAACCTGAATCAAACAAATTGCATTTGCACATCAATCCCGGGCAACTTCAGAAAATCAGGCATGATCAGAGAAAATCTATGTGCAGAGCAACAATGGAATCATAAGCCATGCTGTTGCATACATAAATTCATGACAACAAAAGAAATGATAAACAGAACAATCAATGTTTCAAAGCCAAACCTCTTTAGGAGTCACTGGAACATCATGATCTTTGCCCTTAGTTGTTGGTGTGAGAATGTTGGCAGGGAGTTTTTGATTTTTTGTCATACCTGTGCAAGAACATAAGATTTTTATACATTGTAGAAGTTATTAGATTGGGCCATTGTTGGCCACGGAATTATGGAATGATTCTATTATGACAACGCCAGGCTGAATGCAATATATATTTCTTTATTTGATTATTTCCCAAGCTATATCTGAATCCCTCTTCTTGTTCTGCTGTATTTACTTCTGTATCATTTATTAACATTTGATTTCTCCCGTCGATGCTAAGCACGCCCTGGGATAACCAAGGGCTACATTAACGTTGTCCCTCTCCCCGGGGTTCTCTCTCTTTCAGTGTGGTAGCTATGTCAAATGCTCCATATACTCGTCGTGGGTTTCATCGCCAGAGACACATTTACATGTGCACCTCCCTTCACCCCTTTGGGATTGGCTTCCCCACTACCTATCCGTTCACAGTTATGGACCAAAGAGAACGGGGTCACTCCTACAATTTGGATGCGAGTGCTCTGGGTATGGCCAATTTCCCATATGTCACCTGCCAGTTGCTCAAGTATTTGTTTCTTGCATTCTCAGTGGTTGATTGGCTCGTGACTGACTCCCAAATTCCAACTGATTAGCTTTCTTCCACTCTAACCTACCTCCAGTAGTGTAGTAGATGAATAATATATTACCGTGATTACTTATCCCAAGAAAGATGAGGGAAGGTCTGCCCAATGTGGCCTGTTATCCATTCCAATCATATGGGTAAAAATTGAAGATTTAGTGGAAATATCATGTTCCATCTTGACCGTTAAGATTCATTGACCGAGGAGGGGGAACATCCCCATCGAATGTTCGTGTCGCTTTCCTTCTGAATTGGCACAAGGCTGTAGGATCCCGTCTACTGGTGGCATGGAGCACTATAAGCTACCTAAGGCGAATAAGAATGGGTCTTCTGGCCCAATATTAGATCCACACTCCTCTGGGAGTAGTGGTGACTGAGGGTAAGGGACCTCTTGTAGGCTGGCCCTCGAGGTTTCCCCCCATTCTGGCCGTCCCTTTGAATAATATTTTGCCCCATGGAGCTGTGGTGTCATGCCCCGAGCGCCGAAGGAACCCCGAGAGCGCGACGAGTTTATATCATTCATGTCAATTAGAGCATTAAGAATTTTGACCATGACAGAGTGTGCAATAAATAAAGACATCACTATCAATCAATCAGATACCATCAATACTAAATCTCATAACCATGATGTCACAATATCCTTAACTGATACCAATATCCACGATCAAATGTTAGTAACAGCAGAAGACTTGAAGGAAAAATATCTTGAGGACATAAGCCTCTTACATCACGACTCATTTAAATAAAAAGATATCGTCTGACAATGACACCAAAGAAAAGACATGACACGACGGGACTTGGCATGATGCTTGAAGGTTCTACGCTCATCACTCTTGGTCATCCCCATCTGGTTGCGAGTCAGAGTCTGAGTTACCTGAAAATGATGCGATTGATCTGACTAATCAAATGATTGTGTGTATTGTGTCGGGACTGAGGACCCGTCGTACCATAAAGGCTACGGCGTTAATTACATCCTCTCGGAGAGGAGAAAATCCTTGATTAATCACCGAAAAAAGGGCCCCTACGGCCTGAAATTCATAATTATGGAAGCGAGAGTAAAATCTCAGATTGTGTTTAAACAAACCCTGCATTGGGGCGTAAACGTTCATCTATGTTTGTAGTATGAAAGATGATGACAAAATCGTACAAATGTCTGCCGTAGGCACGACAAGCTTGATGGGGGTGCGGGATTGGATCCCGATAAAGGCGAACCACACTAACAAACTTATTGGCTCAATGTGGTTTTGATCCATGGCCATATTGGGGTTCCCGAGGCCCACGTATGATACCATGGGGCAACGTTGTTTTTCTCTTCACGCGCAATCTGAGGAAGCGAAGGACCCAAGGTAAGCATAGTTATAACATTTTCTATGGTTATCATTGTTTTAATCATTAAGCTTCATTGCGTGCTCGCACGTTGATGGTTCATATTCTTCATTATTTTGTTTATTGGTTTCAAATCTCGTCTCTTAATTAGTTAATTGTCTTTTTTTTAGGAATGCCAGTTAAAGAGGGCCCAAGGGACGGGCATGCCGGTTAAGGGAGAATAAGGGGGGGCACCTGTCTAGGGGGTCCAAGAGAAGGTTGCGCCAGTTAAGGAGCCCATGGGGCGCGTCGGTTAATGAACAAGAAGAAAGGGGCACGCGCCGGATAGACACCAAGAAAATGGAAGTGGTTTTGAGTGTTGGGCTAAACCGGCGCGGGGGGGTACCACGCCAGATTTGCCCACGCCAGATTAGAAGCGCGCTGGGCTAGCTCTTGTGAGTTTTGTTTCATTCTTCTTGCTTTTGTTTCTTCTTTCCTTGCCCACAGATTGATCAAATGGTTGGATTACTTGTTCAATTGATGCATTAAATCAATAGGGGGGTTTGAGTATTTCTTATCATTTTCAAGATGACGTAACATGAAAGTTTGAGTGTCTTATTGGAATGGTTTGTTGTGCAAGGATTCTAAGACTCAGAGGCTCGGGTCCAAGTTCGATTCAAGGGCTTCAAATATACGCAGTTCTTGCCCACAGAGAATTTAGTTTCTTCATTCATTCCTGTGTGTATTTGTTCTTTGTTCTTATTGTTCTTGTTCCTGGCGAAAATTGGGCAGCACCTCCCCCGGACTGAGGTTTGCCAAAAATAATAGAGGATCACCAATCGAAGTTCTCCGGGGTGATCCTCAGAATTAGGAGTGGCCTCATGGCGGTCCGATGACCCATAAGTGAGTGAGGATACTCGAGGACTAGCCTTCAAGAGTTCCAATAGCTCACTGGTGATGATTTCATAAACGTTCAAGTGGGACAAATGTATACCATGAGAGGCTATGGATGTTCATCCCTTCGACGGGTTACTTCGAAGGCAATGCTATGAAGGAGCAGGCTTCGAAGCACCAAGATGAGTGGAAGGTGAGAAAGGGAAAGCGGAGGCTAAATGAAGAACACCGTGCTCACCAAAAGGCCCTTTGTTTATTCATCCACCAAAAAGGGGGGAGGTTTAAATATAGGATAGTTCATCCCAAAGTGAAAAGAGAATACATTGCTGGGGGAAGATGGAGATACATTGATGGGGGAAGGGGAAGAAAGCACAAGCTCCTTCCCCTCCGACTCACCTCCCACTAGACTCTCCTCTCTTTACCTCTTAGATAGAGCCTTTTTCTCCTCTCCCTTCAACCTAGACCCCTGGAGCTCACGAACACCGGGATGCCCTTTTCTTCTTCTGCTTGCACCTTCATCCTCTTCTTGCCTCTCTTTTTTTTCACTCTACCTCTCCTTTTTGTTCTTCTCTTGCTATATGTATATCCATTAGTGAAAATCAAAAGAAGAAGCCTCTGAAGCCCGTATGTCCATCCCCTTCTCTCCCACCTAAAAGTAATTGAATGACCTGCGAGTAGGGGTGTTGATAGAGTAGGCCTTGTGCTCTCTAGGGATTGGCCGATGGCGACCAGTGGGGATGGGGCAGTCGGTGCAGAGCTCGAAAATTCCCCTCCTTGGGATATAACTGATTGCTCATCGGTCTGAAGCAAGGGATTTTGCCATTTTAAGCAATCCCTTGGCATGTTGCTTGCGGAAAATAGGGGACCGGGGTAGTGACAGGATGGCTTAGAAGCTAAATCGGCGTGATATTGTGCGCGCCGGATTAGCACTCCATGGGGGCATGCCGGTTTACATCACATGGGGAGGGCGTGCCGGTTGAAGGTCCAAGCAAGGCCGCGCCGGTTTAGGCTTCATCTCATCATCACGGCCATTTAGACGAACGCTTGTGCTCCGGGAATGCTCAGGCTACAATACACTGCCTCCGCGGTGTTTAATTCACAATCTTCAAGCCTCGGTCTCGGGCTTTGTGTGATTTCTGGTGCATGCTGAGCCTATGCCTGAGTTCTTGATTTCTCCCTGATTTAATTTTCGGCACCATCAATAGGGGAGCCGAGGCCATCTTTTCTATCTGTGGGACTTTCTTGCTAGATGGCGGGACGTCAGGTGCGTTCTCGTCCTGTTCGGGGAGTGTGTAGGGTATATTCGGCCTTTTTATCTTTGACTTGCTCTCTTGAGTGCCGAGACGTACGTGTCGTGTCCTAAATTTTATCGTCCACAAATGCCCTCCACCTGCGGGCAACACGAGCGAGGGACGAGTGCGCAGGGCCCGTGGGTGTAGAGCCCGTCTGGTCTTGTGATCCTCGTTCCCTAGCCAGCTGGTTCGGTGCCAATTCGCAGGAAAGCACTCAATTCTTCACCGAAGGGTTGAGGGGACCGCTTCACCGTGTAGGCACCTGGACCGGGATGTCTAGCCCAAGTGAAGAGGGGTTTAATCATTGGTATAGGGTGGATACCGAAGCAAGGAGGCAGAGTTAATACACCAGCCTAGACAAGAGGCCCAAGCCGACAGAATGAAGCAAATCCCAAAAGGGAGTTGTTGGCTCGTGTTGATTCAAGTAAAATTGTTGATTCATCGACTCAGACGAAGGGTCTGAGCCGAGCAAAGAGGGGTTTTTTGCTCATGACTTTGGACGAAGGATCCGTGCCGCAAGTTTATTCATCGGTGGGACTGGGAATCATAATGTTGGGGTGATTTATTCATTGACACAGGATTAGTGCCAAAGTAAGGGTCTTTGTGTTCATTGCTTCAGATGGAAAGTCTGGGCCACCGGTTTGTTCATCGGTGCCGATAGGGAGCCTGGGACCGACGTGGTTTGTTCATTGACACGGGGTTAGTGCCAAAGTAATGGTCTTTTTATTCATGACTTCAAACGGAAGGTCTGGGCCACCGGTTTGTTCGTCGATGCTGACAGGGTGTCGGAGACCGACGTGGTTTGTTCATTGACACGGGGTTAGTGCCAAAGCAAGGGTCGTTTTATTCATGGCTTCAAACGGAAGGTATGGGCCACCGGTTTGTTCATCGATGCCGACAGGGAGTCAGAGACCGACGTGGTTTGTTCGTTGACATAAAGTTAGTGCCAAAGCAAGGGTCTTTTTATTCATGGCTTCAGACGGAAGGTTTGGGCCACCGGTTTGTTCATCAATGTTGACAGGGAGTCTGAGACTGATGTGGTTTGTGCGTTGACACGGGGTTAGTGCCAAAGCAAGGGTCTTTTTGTTGTAAAATTTGCCAGGCCCAATACGGCCCAACATCGCTAGGCCCATGGCAGCCGGAACTGACTGAGCCCGTAACAGACCATTTCATCTTCAGCCTATCCAGTGCGGCCCAGCTAAGGTCCAAGAAGGCTCCGCTAGCCTACAGGCGAAATTACTATGCACATTCCGGATGCCGTAGAACTCACCATCAGACGAATGTTGCCGCTACCATTATGGGTCGTCCCTCGATGTAGACTAAGTCACACCCATGCTGTTGAGATCCTCACCACGAGACCTCCCTTCCGGGAATGGGCGAGCATGCAATGAGCAACCTCTACGATCGAGGAGACATCACTCCACGATCTCCACCATTTCCCCAACTGTAGAATGGCCAACGCCACGACAGTCCATATAAATAGTTCCCTAACCGGACCCAGAAGGAGGAGGACAGAGCTACCTACATAGAGATATGAAAATAAAAACCTACTTGCGTTAGTAGAGCCTCACTTGGAAGAGGATAGAGGAGCTCACTGGGTACCAGAGGAAGGGATCTCCATATGGGAAGTAGGGACCGGGAGGTCCCCTTGTGATTCTTCTTCCCCTGCCTCTCTGAGCACTCTCCAATCCTACCGAGCATCCTTCTAGTTCTCTACTCAGGATTATCCTATCCTTTCTCTACCTCACTCCCCCCTTACTACCCGGTTCCTCGATTACATTTGTTTATAACTTAAGCATCGGAGGGTTGTCCCTTGGGATCACTCTCAGGGCTCCTTCTAACATCATTCTCTAGTGATTGCAAGTTTCCTCGGGACGTTGGTTGTTCTTCCCCAATAAACAAATTTGAAAAGTGTGGTACGGGGCTTAGACAACACTTTCCCGCCTCTACACTTTTTGACACCGTTGTAGATAGATTAATCTACGTCCCCATCCCAAACTATGAACATATAAACATGCATATGAACATGAAAGCATGAACAAGAGAAAAGGGCGATGAAGAATCTAAGTGAATCGTGATCGCCACCCAAGGATTAGCAATAGTAAAAGATGCTATAACGAACAAAAACCTACTGCGTACCTTCAGAAAATGAGGAAGAAGATGCGGTCCGAAGATGAACCGCTACAATGCAATCGCGCCTTGAAAGGGATGTGGGGAACCGATTGTGGGTGCACCTCCTTGCCTTCCAGCCGGCTAGAAAGTAAGGGCCTCACGTTCTATCAACAATCTCCTGCAAAATAAATCCACAACAAGAGATAAAACCCATTAGAATATGAAGTGTAGTATATGTCTCGAAGTGACAAAATAGCATGAAAGAAAGGGGGAGAATGCACTGGGGAAGAGTTTTTAACCCTTATAAATAGGTGCAGGTAGTAGGTGGGTGTGTTGTGATGAGATGTATAGTCCCTGTCATCAAGAAGGGCGGAAAGGTATGCATTTGTATCGATTTTAGAGATCTGAATAAAGCATGTCCCAAGGATGATTTCCCACTACCTCATATAGATGTATTGGTGAACAACACTGTCAGGTATGAAGCTTTGTCATTCATGGATGGCTATTCAGGATACAGCCAAATCCGTCTCACTCCTGAAGATCAAGAGAAAATCTCCTTCACCATGCCCCGGGGAACATACTTTTATGTGGTAATGTCATTCGGGTTGAAGAATGCAGGTGCCACCTATCAAAGGGCGATGATGGCTATATTCCATGATACGATGCATGTCTACTTGGAAGCTTACGTGGATGATATTTTGGTGAAGTTGAGGACTAAAGAGGAACACCCCGCTGTTTTGGCTAAGGTGCTTCAGAGAGCTAGGGAGTACCAGTTGAAAATGAATCCAAAGAAGTGTATTTTCGGAGTCTCTTCAGGGAAGTTGTTAGGTTTTGTAGTTAGCAAACGTGGGATTCAGATTGACCGAAACAAAGCTAAGGCCGTCATGGACATGCCTCCACCTAAGAATATCACGGAACTTCAGGGATTGATTGGACGTTTGTAGTTCATTCGAAGATTCATATCCTAGCATTCTCAGAGGTGCTGTCCGTTCTATGAACTGCTAAAGGCGGGGGTCAAATTTGAATGGAATGAAGATTGTCAAAAGGCCTATGAAGATCTAAAGGTATATTTATCCAATCCCCCGGTTCTGCAACCTCCTATCCCTGGGAAACCCTTAATCCTATATATTTCTATCATTGAGGGCTCCCTAGGAGCTATCCTAGCGCAAGTGGATGATGAGGGCAAAGAGCGGGCAGCTTATTACCTCTCCAGGTTATTTAACCCGGTGGAGGCCAAGTACATTGCCATAGAGAAGACTTGTGCCGCTTTAGTCTGGGTAGCTCAGAAATTGAAGCACTACTTCTTAGCCCACCCAGTTAGGCTGATCCCTAGAATAGACCCGATCCATTATCTCCTAGAAAAGCCTATCCTTTCTAGTTGGTTAGCTTGCTGGCAGAGCTTTCTCTCTCACTTTGACATCACATTCGTCATTCAGAAGGCAGTCAAAGGATATGCCATTGCTGAGCATCTCGCCCATCTTCCTATTCCCTGTACGGATTCCATTCAGGATGAATTCCCAGATGAGCATCTCTTTGTCCTCACCCATTATCCCTTTTGGTCTCTGTACTTCGATGGTGCGCTCAATTCCCAAGGCTGAGGGATAGGCGCCATTCTCCTCACTCCAGAAGGGGTGACGATTCCTCTTGCTTATCAGCTCCGCTTTCCTGCTATCAATAACATCGCTGAGTATGAAGCTCTCCTGACTGGATTGAAGCATTGTAGTCAACCAAGTCAAACAATACTGTTGCCAATCATCAAAACATCTTAGCACAAAGTAGTACACATATTACTTATCAATTAGAGGAGACCTAACATTCTCTCCCAACATTCCATATTAGAGGAGACCCAACACATATTACCCCCAAGGTAACGGCCAAGCTGAGGCCACAAACAAAACTCTTCTTAAAATCGTTAAGAAAACATGCGAGTCACACAGATTTACTGATTGGGCCAGCAAATTAATAGAAGCATTATGAGCTTATCGTACCTCTATCCGTACTCCTACGGGGCAAACTCCCTTTGCCGTCACCTATGGGATGGAGGCGGTACTCTCGTATGAGATCTTAATCCCTTCCCTAAGGGTGCAACTAGACAAAGAACTAAATCTCGACGAATGTCGAGAGGCGTTGCTAGTCCAGCTAGAACTCTTAGATGAGAAGAGGGTCAACACGGCCAATCATGTCTTTGTGTATCAAAAGCATGTCTCGCGTCACTTTCAAAAGAAGGTAATTGAACGCAAATTCCAAGTGGGTAATATGGTTTTGAAACGTAAATTTATTCGAATAGCGGGTCCTAGGTCCAAGCTGCAACTTAACTGGGAAGGGCCATTCGTAGTAAAGGAAGTATATCCGGGGAACGCCTACTGCTTATTAATGCTGAGGGAGAAGAATTGTCACATGCGTGGAATGAGCTTTATTTAAAACGCTTCTACCCTTAAAAAGAGTGTGGCTGATGATGGCTGAGTGATAAGGTAGCCTTTTTCCCTTATCGCCAGGGATGATCCCTCGGCACGGCATCCCCACACACTACACGACGCCCCTTGGTTAGGGTCTCCCTTTTGTAACACCATTTCTCCTTTGGCCATGCTCAGGGAAGGTGATGGTCCTTTGCTCCTCTCCTTTCAGCTAAGCGTAGGGGCAAGGGATTGATAGGGTAGACAACCGACCTTGGTATTCCCCAATACAAGAGCAGGCTCCAATAGGGATAGTCCTAAAAGAAAAAAGAAAAATCAAGGGAAGCAAGAAAAAAGAGAAACCCCATGAAAAATGCCCTTGATCCTAGTAACCGGGCTTGCTTCTCCTAACAAGGGCTGAGGTTCGCATAAAACGGTGAAGGGTAGTGTAGCATCATGGGAGAAAATCATGATCTAAGAAGCACGACAAGAGGGCAAAGTCCCCGCGGGTTGACCAACCCGGACGTATGCGCGCAAAGTTAAAACTCCACTCACAATACACCGACTCTTTGAGGGGTAGTGCCTTGAGAGGGAGTTAAACCTAGATATCCCGCGTCCTTGCGCTAGACTTGCCTCCATGTTTCTTCAATTTTTCTCCCTCAAGGACTAAGTCCAACCCTAGGTATGGCCCAGGGACACCCAAAATAAGTATAGAAGGATATGAAAATAACACTCAAAGGTAAGGATCGGGGTGCACTGTAGCACAAAAAATGGTCTGGTGGGAGACCGTGCAGGGAGGATAAACGGCCCTGGGAAGGACCGTAGGGTGACAGGGAGTAGTAAAATAAATAAAAACCATAGAACTGGAATTAACAGAAATAACAAAGACCTCTACGTACCTAAATGAATTGGGCGGTCTAGCAAACGACCGCGAAACCTATGAAACGGCCCTAATAGAACCGTAGAAAGATAACAAATCCATAGAAATATGAACAGCAGAAACACACCTGAGGCAGTAGTAGACGGTCCATCGTGCGACCGTGGAAATTTAGACACGGCCCTAAGAGGACCGCAAACTCACAAAAAGATGAATGGCAGAAACGTACCTGAGACAGGGGCGAAGCGGTCTATCGACTGGTCGCGGGGATCTTTAAACGGCCCGAAGAGGACCGTGTAAAACCCCGGGAACAGAAAGCAGCAACGAACGAAACGGCAAACCCAAGAGGGCTAAGAACTAACTCAAACACACAAGAAAGTAGATCAACGAAATCAGAAGTGCGATGGGCACTAGGTGTCCCACCGTAATTGCCAGAAAAGGGATGTAGATATTTTTCTTTTCCTCCTTTTGGATCAAGATACGAAATAAAAGCTAAAGGGGGAAAATGAGTGAATGTGTGTGTGAGGGAACAGTATGGAGGAGTCAAATGACACAACAATCAATTACCCATGGGCATGAACAAGTTGTGATCACCACCAAGGTATCAAGTGCAAGGAGAGCGCCACGTACCTTGGAAAGGGGAGACGGATGAGGCACTCGCCAATGCTGCAGCGCTTGAACGGGATGAACACGGTCCACTGGAGACTGCTCAGGAACGTAGACGGCCGAACGATGGGCCGTGTGCGACACTGAGGAGGAACGCGGGGCGGAGAGCTGGCTGGCACTCAAACGGCCTGAAACATGCCATTTATAGAAGCTAGATGGTCGGTGTAAGACCGCACACCCTCAAAAATAGGAAGAGATAGACTGCGCAACACCTCTAGATTAAGAACTGTGGAACTTATTCCTCCACCCCTTCTAGCCAGCCAGAGGGGATGGGCCTCGTGCTAAGACTCCTATTGACCTGCAAAACATAGCAAATGACCAGAAAACATAACCCAAATTAGTCTACGGATGTGCAATATCTATAAAAAGGAATGAAAGACCATACACATAAATAGAATGGGGGATACCTAGGGGTGGGTTTTTTAACCCCTAATGGGCGTGACAAACAGTAGGAATGATGAAGAATGAGAAAAGGATAGTGGAAAAGGGCAGGTGGAAATGAAAAGGGAATGAGCATGCAATGGATGAAGATTCATCCCTCTTATTTTGAGGGGAGGAAACTAGACCTGGGACGTCCTAGATTGGGGGGAAATTGGGGGTTCCAGGGAGGGATTACTGATGTGGCTGTCCAAAATCAGTTATATGTGGACCACTCCCATCCTCTATTTTTCATATTGGAAGTGAAAGCCAAAAGTGGCTTCCAAGAAGTTTTGACAAACACTTGGATTTTTGTTGTGGATAGTCTGAATTTTTGAGATCAAGGTACCGTCATCTATGGACAGTTGATCCAAAGACTTTCTTCGTGGAGCATGATCACATATAAGTTCATAGGTACATAGGTGGAAGGAGAGTGGTCATCAAGGGACACCTATTTGTAATCACATGAATTCTTGAGGATCTTAATGCTTCAGTTTCAACTGCTTTATTCGATTTCATGCTTCAGTGGTAGGGGTGTCAACAGTCTGGGCCAGCTCGTCAGTCCACTGGGCCTGGCCCTTTTGGTCTAGGGCTTGGTCTTCTATTATAGGCCCACCTAATAAATGGGTTGGGCGCTTGAGCTTGGGCTTGCTGCTTTCACTGGCAGGCTTAATATATATATTATGAAATGTATTGGAAAGAAGAAATGTGTGCATGGTGCTGTGATTAGATGCTTCGATTTAAGTGGCCATTCTAGTGGGTTGCTTCTTCTAGATAATTTATTTTAGAATTTGAATTTTGAAAAAGGCAGGCCTGGGCAGTCAATGGGCTCAAAACAAATCATGCAGGCTGGGCTTGGGATGCAGATGTAAGGCCCATAATGGGTTTCGACTGGGCTTGGACCAGCATTTGAGGTTGTTGATTGTACCTGGGCTTGGAGCACCCCACCCCATGGACACCCCTTCATCTTGGTATAAGGTTATCCCGTTGATGGTCAGATTTCAGTTTATTGATTCTCCCTTGTTGCCTTATGTTTTAGTCATTCCAGAACTAGTTCGATGTCCATTCTAAAGAGGGAGTGCCGAATTCCACATTTGTTAATGCCTATGTCAACTGACCTATCTTTGCATCCCCATGAACAGTGTCACATTATGTACTGCAAGTCAGCAACATGCATGTGAAAAACAAGAATATGCTCCACCCATTTCTTCCTTCTCAATATTTCGTGTTTGTTTTGCCCCATGAATGAAGAAAGAAATGAGAGATAATCCCAATGAAACATTTTCACTGATATTAGCCAAATCCCATGATAGAATAGGATGAGTTACACCCCTAGAAGCTCTTACCTCTTGCAATCAAATGTCAAAGCTCACCTACCATCTAGCTAAAGAAAAGACAAAAATATGATTCACAAGATTACAAGAGATTGTAAGTCATTTGATTCCTTCATCCTGTCATCTGCCTTAGCAGACATATTAAAGGGGGGTGTCCCCTCCTTGTCTCCCATGCTTGTCCCCCACCTACCCTTGACCAATGTTAGTGGATGTCCTTTGGTGTTTGTGGATGTCCTTTGGTCTAGACCTAGGGTTTGAGTATTTAAGGTCTCTTGTGTTTTTGTGGAAAAACTAATGAAGAATTAAAGAGAAAAATGCTTGGTGCACCCCCTCCCCTCTCTCTCTCTTGTGTTCTTGAGTGCTCTTCCCCTTCTTCCGCCAACTTCCTCTAGATCTGATCCAAACTCTTCTATATCCCTTAAAAATCTTCCTCTTCCCTTCCTCCTCTACCTATTGTGAACATCCACTGCCACCACTGCCACCATTCGTGCCGCCGTTGAGCCACCACAAGCTGGTCTACATTCTTGCTGCCCTAAACTCAGAGTTCCTGGACAGCAGCTTGGTGTTCGGGCCAATAAGGGAGATCCGACTATTGGATTACCACAAAACATTGAGGGTAGGTTCCCCCCATCATCGGTCATTCCCAGTTCAAATTTACGGTCAATTAGAGAACGTTTATGTCAGTTCCCAACCACTGTTCCTCCTTAAAATCTGCCTGTGAGCAGACCAGCAAGATAGATCTTAGGAGGTGAATTTTATCGGCCCCTAAACGATGTCAGGTTTCAGCAAACGACCTATGTGCATGTTCATCTCTATCCTCAATACCCACCATAAAAATCCCAGGTCCAATTTCGTTCATTAGGTCCTCGGTCAAAGCCCTTGATCAGGGAGGTCAGATTCTGTCCTACCTGTTTGGTATTTCAGGACAGAGTGCATAGTCTGTTTGTAGTCACTCCCATTTTCATTTCCAGCATTGGATGAGTCTATAGTTATATTATGTCGTAGGATTTTGAGTCCTCCTCCCAACAGTACCTCTTGTGTCTCGATCCGACATCGTGGCTGGTCGTGGCGACCGATCTCGTCGGAGTGTGTAGTTCTAGCCAGAAACTCAGCTGCAGGACAGCCTTGGGAAATAAATCCCAAGAAATCATCCACCTCCACTCCAGTGACCGCCACTGTCGGAGATCGACCTGAAACATTCCAGGAGCACCCCCGCCAGCTGCTGCAGCCAGGAGCCGCCCAAATGTCATCGTACCAGCTACGGGTCCAACGTGCTATCCTGTGGGCCCAAGTGAACAGTGCGGAACCGGCGATCGCGTCCACCCGAGCGCCACCCATTGCTCCCCGTCAACCCGAGAGCGGTGCTCCCTGACCACTATTGTGGCCTTTTACCTCCCTGCGTGGAGTGGGCTGTAATTTACTTGCTGTAATTTATTTAAATATTGTACCAAGAGTGACGTTTTTTTTCGGCTGAAAAGTCTTCCCCACACCCCGAGCATGGAGGTACATTCGCCAATGCATCGTTAATCCATGTTTCCTAACTTGCTGGTAGGTTTAATTTTTTTTATGTTAAGCATGACATCGTTAATTAGGACAAATGAAGTTAATAATCCAAGGTTAAATTCTTCATGATTATTCCTCTATGATCATCATTCTTGATATCTTATGATTGAAAATGAGTAGAGTAATTAAATGATAGTTCCACCTTTCCTTCTCATTATTTCATTATCACCTTGCTGTCTTATTAAGTTTGTTTTAAGGTCGTGCCACTCCGGTGGTGACGACTGGACCGAATACATCGTTTTCGTTGATTGCGAGCTATTGAATTCTTGGGCATCGAATTACCTCTCCGTCGGATATTCCTTCTGCCGGACTAGGTGTTCATGCTCCGAGGCCTCCGTAAGTCCCCGCGAGTCTGGGATTCCCACTAGTACATCGGACAGGTTGTACCCTAAAGCTTGAACCTTTCAACTCGATCGAATCGCGTGATTTTTTTCCAAGCCCGGATGCAGGGCTATCCTGTTTTAAGTGGCCATTTTGAGACCGTTACTGTCTGTACGTGGCTCAGGAATGACCAGCTTCAGTTCTAAACGGCCCTTTTGGAGACCGTATACATGCAGCATGTGCACCGACCCTCCTGGCTGTGCACCGACCTTAGTTTCTAAACGGCCCTTACTGGACCATCTATATTTTTTTGAGCGGCCCATTCTAGACCGTTTGCACTTATTTAAGGCCCAAGACCCCCCTTCATTCTGAGTAGCCTTTATTTTGACCGTTTACAAGGTAGAACGGCCCACCTAGGACCGTTTACTTTCCTGACTCTGGGTCTTGTTCTTTTCAAGCCCAGTGAATGCTTTAAGTAGTCCATGTTAGACCGTTTTCCTACTTCTGACCACCATTATTCCCGAAAGCATGTTTTATTTTCATGGTTTTTTTTTCTTTCTGAGCCCTAATAGCCTCTCCAGGCTATTCTATCTCGAGATTGTGACCTTTGATGGGTCTACATAATGATCTTTCCTTCAAGTCATTTCCTATAATGACTTACATGTTTTATTCTTCCTAATGAAGAGCTTATTCTTGGAAATATGTCAAGAAATCTATTTCCTACATGTAACATCCTTGCTACATAGTTTGACTTTGGAACTCTTGGCCATTAAATATTGTGGATGTCTAGATTCGTGAGATCCTTGATCCAAACAAATCAATGCCAAGGCAATCATATTTAAGAGCCCAGTCTGGTCTTGGGAGGAGCACCCAAAAAGTACTTGATCCCCGGGGAGGTGAATGACTAGGTGTGGCATTTGGCACCAAGTACCATCTAGCGTATTAAGTCTATGACATTCCACATTCTCGTGAAACTTGTTATTCATGCTTGAAGCATGAAGTTGCCTGGAATCATGATGATTGCATAGGTAGTTGTTGTGCTTGTTTAGTGGTAGATTGATCACTTGGTTTATTTCTACACACTATTCATCATCGTCTTACAATTAGTGAATTTTTCATCATTCATCGCTCATAATAAATCAACAGTAGCTAGGATCATTTCTACTATCATGCCCATCATCTTTATGTCTTCCACGACCATGAACATCATCCTTGTGTTTTAATCCACCATGAACATCGTCGCTGGGTTTTCTAGCTGTAGAATGTGGTTATGTGATGGTGGTTTGGCAGGAAACAGGTTTCTCGCGCGTTCCCCGTCGATTTGGCTCCACCGAGAGGGAGTTCAGTTTCAAACTCCACATTTTTGGTTCTTTGGTAGGGTAACGGTCCTACCAGAGACCGCTACATGGTAACAGCAAGGCGGTGGACTATGATGGCCCACAACCCACGTGCTACAACCCATGTGGCAGCCCAATATGGGTGCGCCACAACCCTTGTAGCGGCTGACCATTAGATCGCTACAGACCATGACCAGGTCATTTGACCGTTGACCCAATAGGGTGGTTGACCTGACAATTTATCGTGCGACCGCCAGAGCCTTGTGGCGCACCAATCCTGGAGCGCCAGAGCATGAGTTTTTTGTGGATTTTTAGAGTCTCAGGTGAGTGTAGTGGCCCATTAGTGATGCGCCCCAGCCATTGTAGCGCACCATCCCTTGACCGCCAGAGACTATGGCAGGCTAAGGCTCGACCGCCACATCCCTTAGACTTTTAATTGTTGTATGCTCATTTCCTTGTGCATTCCATGCTGTATATTCGCCATGTTTAACTTATTTTATAAACTATGGCATTATCTTAGATCCCAATGGAGTTACATTCTCTTTCCTTGTGATGGAATCACTAGTCGTAGCCCAGCAACCTCTAGTGTCGGCCCACCTAGGAGAGGTGGAGGGGTGTTCCTATTGTACGATTCTTAAGCTAGTTACCGAGGGCCCCCGACTCTTTACTATAGCGTCCTACGCGGGGGGGGAACTAGCTAGAGATTTGGCTCTAGGCAGGAGTCAGTGTGTGCACACGTGGTCAGAGACCTAGACTGACACTGCCGAGTGTTACTCTAACTAGTAATTGGTTTGGTACTATTACGCCTCTCGCTTGTAGACTCTCAGACTTGCGAGTTGCTTGAGACGCAGTGTAAGTCGTCAGTGGACGCGTCTGGTCTCTACTTTCTAGTGGTCTTCTTCTCTCCTCTTTCTCCTGTCACTTGGTTAGCTAAGGTTCATTCTATTGGTAGATTTAACTTTTGACGCTTATATTTAAATTAAATTGGCATATTAGTTAGCTGTTATAACTATTTAGATAGGTTTTATAGCTTTACTACTCTGTTTATCGTGAATGAGTATAATTGCCATGTTCTGATATTTCGTGTTGGGGCGTGACAATTTTGTGGTATCAGAGCCAGGTTTTCAAATGTCCCTAGGTTTTTAAGTGGTGTCGTAGAACCGTGACTTTTTAAAGTCTAAGGACCCAATCGGTGAGAATTGGGTAGAGACTCGGGTAAAGTTAATTAACGAACCCTAAAAAGAAATTTTTCGTTAGACTATTCTTAATTAATTTTTCCTACATGTAGGAGCCTTTCGATATGGCGATAGAACGTGCGCAGTGGAGAGACATGGAGCGAACTGTGTGAGGTTTAACCTAGGCCCTTCAGTAAGTGTCCCAAGGTGTGGCACATCAGGGGGCAGGTGACTCATAATGTCACATAGTTGTCATGCATTGTTGTCATCATCAAAAAGGGAGAGAATGTTAGATATATGTTAGAATGTTGCATATATGTTATTTTGATGATGTCTGAATTTGATTCAACTATGCTTCAGTATACATGATAAATGTTGTTCATACCTCTAGGCTATGCTCATCATGTGATAGACTCTTTTGAGTACAAGGTACTTAGCCAAGATGACTTGGGAAGCAACAGCAAACTCTGCAGTAGAAATGGCAGCTCAAGTGAAAAGCTTTGTCCAAGTTCACTCTAAGGTGATAAGGGCTTTCCCCATATTGATATGAGGCTAAAAATAAGTGGAAAGAACGTCAAAGGACAAGGAGCTTGCATATGATGGAACTTAGTTGCCCAGGTTGAAAGTAACTTAAGGTGCAAAGGTAGAATTTAGCTGAGAATTGCAAGTTCAAGAAAATTGCTCCGACCTCACATCAGAGCTACTCTGACCTTGTCTCACGATGCTCCAACATCAGCTACAAAGGAGTGGGCAGCTTCTTAAGACATGTCGACACTACATTTATAGCTGGTCGACCTCATGTGTCATCCAGAGCCTGTTATACTGGCAGTTTTCTTAAGACAGGATGACCCTACCTTTATAGCAGGTCAACCTCATGTGTCTTCTAGAACCTGTTATACTGGCAATTTTCTTAAGATAGGTCGACACTACCTTTACAGTAGGTCAACCTCATGCTATTTCTAGAAACTTCTTAAGCCTTGTTCTTCCAAAAACGTCAGCTCTTCCAGAGAATATAATATGTAGGCACAAACATCCAAAAACACCTCTTTTGTGGTTTGGAAGAAGATCGAAGATCAGAGGTTCTGCCACTTCATTATAACAGCTCAAGATATCCTTGTTGAAGAAGACCATGTCAAGGACCAAATCTGCAAAGGTCTTCTCTGCCAGAAGACTGTCCCTTCTGTCCTAAGAAAGGACTGGCCAGGTGGATTGCATCTCTGTATACAATGGACACCATAACAAGGGTACCTCAACGATTTCTTATCTAAAGGGTGTTATTTTCAAAAAGAAAAAATCTCAACTTTACCTTTTTAACTTGACGGTGACTATCGTGTTTCCTCTTTAGAATTTCAAACCCTCTTTTTATCGCAACCCCTTCTCCAGCACGTCTACACTTCTCAACGTAGAGGTCAACTCCTTCCTCCATCTCCCTTCGTAGTGGATTGCAACACTCCAGCTAGCTCTATTCCTCTATTGCGACACTCCAGCAACCCTCTTTTCCTTCTCTCCGCTCCAATCATGACTCCTCCAGTCACCCGCGGCAAGCAGAAGGATGTGGCAACATCGAAGAAGGCTGCTACTCGAGCTCCTGTGGAGGCTGATACAAGGATAGAGCCTGGCTCTAAGAAGGTGCATGATAAGCCTGCAGAGATAGCAAAGAGGAAAGCTGCTCCGTCCAGGGATCCCATGGCCGAAGAAAGACAACTGCACGAACATCCAGGCAAAAAATAACGGTTATCTACAATTGAACAAGAGAAGGGAAAGGTACAGCTAACACCTCCACCGCCTAGTGCTGCTCACACTATTAGGGAAGAGGAGAGTGGCCCTAACAGAATACTGTTTCCTAGGTTTATGGATTTCAGTGACCACCAGATACTTGATAATTTTCCTGAACTACTTCCCCTCATCGAATTCCAATGATGAAGGAGGTTTTTGTCAGCACATAGGGTGTACTAACCATCTCTGGTACAACAGTTCTACAAGAATTTAGTTTATGACCAGAATCACAAAGCCCTTCGGACTGAAGTCAAGGGGATAAAAATTAAACTATCTACAAAGCTTCTCCAGAAAGCTTTTCATGTTCCCCGGGAAGGAGCATTAGAATCTAAATTTGAGATTGATTTGTCTGCTGCATACACCAACCTAATAGGAAAGCCCAGAAACCCTCAGAATGCAACTCAACTCCTAGTGAAACACTTTGACACCAATCGATTTCCCCCCTTGCAGCATCTATTGCACCACATGTGCACCACACTGATTACCCCACAAGGGGGTGGCAGAAACATCTGAAGCTGTACCATATAGCCCCATCGGCCTTCGCAGAATGACCAAAATTCACCTTGGCCTAGTGACACTCCACCCTGACCGAGCTCTCTAAAAATACCTAGTCATCTCAGACTGATTCTGGGGCCTTTGGCTCACAATTCCAAGAGCATCCCTAACATTCACTAATTCTGGAGTCCCTTGAAAGCCCCGCATACTCCCACTAGGTTACCATTCTACACATTACTGCCATTACAGGCCTTACGCCTGAATCGATGCAGAAATTCTTCTTTTGCGTTAGCATTACTTTCTTGCTAACGAATAAACCCCTTTTCTCGACGCCAGTGTTAGTAGAGATCAAAGGAAAAGTTGGAAGGGAGCAATGTGATTTCAAGCTAGCATCTGATGGAAGATTATTATTTAAGGAAAGAACGTGTATACCGAATTGTCCCATTCATGATGTTTGTGAACTGGCTCAAAACCCTACTAATCCTAATCCCAATGCTTTCAAACGATTGGTCCGTGGATCCCTAGGCTCCCACAAGTGTGCAGAAGTGATCTGGGTATAAATTGGAGCACTTAGGGTGTCCATTCCAGGAAGCATTAAGGTTTTATCCAGTTTCCACCCTTTTCTTACGCAGGATGGCGGTTGCAGCTCCAAGGCTCCTTCCAGATCGATTTGGGCCCCAAAGCTAGAGAAGGAGAGCTAGATTTCACCTTCCCAACAGCCCTTTGCTGGATGCTGCGTGGAAAATCAAGTGACAACCTTGTTTAAGCAAGAATCGTCCGTCCTCTCTGAAGAACAGTCTTCATCCTGCAAAAAAACTCAAGCACTTCTGATGGAAAGAAAGGGAGAGCTTTAACCATGAGAAAATCTTCTTCATTTTGATTTCTCAAGTTCTATGTGGTCATATCCTGAATATTCGGTGTAATAGTTAGCATCTTGAACCAGGTTCTTGTGTGTTTGCTCGTGAACGGAGACATGAGTGTGTGTGTGTGTTTGGGTGGCCCAGCTCCACTGTCGTTTGTGCGTTGGCTATTGTATATAGCGTGTGTGGCTCACATCTTAGTGGAGCGTTAATCTTTACTCGGTGAGGGGTGGACGTAGAGGACATGTTTGTGAACCCGAAACACCTAAAAATCCTGTGCTTCTTTGTTGTTCGCATCATTGCATACTTTTACGCGTGGGCCCTATGCTAAGTCGAGTGGACTTTCCTTTTTATATTGTTCCGCTACATTCATCTACTCGTGTTCACGAGAGAGATCATGTTCGCATAAGAGTGAGTGTTTGTATGCTTAAAATTTATTCAAATCTATAGTCACCATTTTTAACCAGCATCTTGTCCATTGAAGTTTTTTTTAGGGCAATCAATTCACCCCTCCCCTCTTGATTGCCACCTGTCCGGGCACAACAATTGGCATCAGAGCTTTGGTCTCTGATTGAGTCGACCACATGGTCGCAGAGCGAGATCCTAGAGAATGGCAAACAGAGGGATGATGCCCGAAGGGCATTCGGTACACAGGCCTCCATTTTTCGATGGAACAAACTATCCCTATTGGAAAAATAGAATGTATGTTTTCCTGCATGCTCAAGAGTATGATGTGTGGAATGTGATTAATAAAGGTCCTTATGAATTACCTACAAATGAGGATGATCGGGATGATGAACATATCAAGAATTGTGCAGCTAACTTTAAGGCCATGAATATAATTCTCCCTTCGACCGGTGATGACTGTGGCACGTCCCCTCTGGCTACAGATGATGCGGGGCAGTGGCGTTGTGACAATGACAATGGAGATGGCGAGGTGATCGTGGCGGCGTAAAGCTTGTGGGAGGTCATGAAGGGATGAGAGTTTCAAAGCGTTCTTCGCGATTTGTGATCGATTCGACGGAGCTTTCGCTCCATTAAGGAGCGGGACGAATCCCTATGCTCATCTCGTCATCCCCCGTGTTTTGTAGGCTGAATGGGAGCCGAGAGGGGCATTTTTGAGTGAGTTAGGGCAAAATCATGATTTGGGGAGAGTTCGCCCAATCTATAGATTTAAGCCGTGATTCGGCGTTTCAAAGGCCTAGAAGCATGCTAGGGGTCCCCAGGGGGCTTCCCCCTTGTTTTCCCCCTCTCCCATGGAGGTATGGGGGCGTGGTTAGTGTTTTTGACCGTCTCCCGTTGGTTCGCCATCGGAACGGTGTGACGGTCTTTCCAGTGACCGTCACAGTGTGTGACGCACCAAGGTGGGCGCGTCACAGACTGTGACGCCCCAAGGTTGGCGTGCCACAGCACGCTGCTTTGCCAACTGGGTGGCCCGTGGGCCTGACGGTCCCACGATAGACCGCTAGGGTGTGTGACGCGCCTAGGTTGGACCACCAGAGTGACGATCCGACCATTGGCATTCGACTGTTATGATTTTGTGACCATTAAGTTTTTGACCGTTGGGGGGTTAAGACTTGTGACACACCCAGGGTGGGGCATCAGAGCCTTGTGACACCCCAGTGGGGAGTGTCAGAGCGGACGCTGCCGATCGCCCTAACGCTCCTATGTAGGATCGTTAGAGGCTGTGATGTCCCAAGGGGTGCGTGTCACAGCTGATTTCATCATGCCTCCTGACGCACCCAGAGTGGTCCGTCAGAGGCTGTGACGCCCCGAGCGGTGCGTGTCACAGCTTGTTTCTACTCGTCTCCTGACGCCCTCGATTAGGCGCATCAGGGACTGTGACGCACCAGGGTTGGCGCGTCACAGTGCGTTTTCCACCGTTGGCCTGATGCCCCTGTGTTGGGCCGCCAGACCATTATGACGGCCCAGCGGTAGACCGTCAGAGCTTGTGGCACGCCTAGGTAGGTCTGCAAGGCTCTAGACTGCACCGAGTGGTTTGCAGTCCCATTTCTTCTTCGACTATGGTCACCGTGCGATGGTGCTGGAATGTGGGACGGTCCCCGTACTTCGTTGGGTTTGGACGTTATTTTTCGTAGCTTGAGAGTCTACTCCTTCAGAAACACTCCACTAGTCATAGCCCGCCAGTACGCGTGTGCTGGTATCCACCTGGGAGTGGTGGGACGGCTACCCTGAGGATGATTTTTAGACTGGAAAAAAAAGAAGAAAAAAGAAAAGAAGAAGAAAGGAAGGGAAAAAGAAAAAGAAAAAAAGAAAAAGAAAAAAATCCTACCATTTCAGTTGGTGCATTTCGTGATGTTTAATGAAACTCGGCCTTAGGGTCGACTCAGTGGAGTGGGCCCATGCATCTTCTCTGAAGCGGTGTGCACTCTCCCAAGTTCCCTCCTAAAGAATACTGAGTCAAGAAATATCCAACTCAACAAAACTGATGATAAAAGTCAAATGGCTCGACGCCAAATGCGTGATAGGACCCGATGTCGGCCTAAACTCAAATGTCAAAATCCGCGCAGAATATGTGATAGCACCGCACAAGACTGAAGTGATGGGGCAGCATATAATTCCTTCCAATCTCACTCCCAGGATGTCATTATACATTCAAGAATGTTCATCGAGGGGAAAATCTAAGCTAAACTCTCCGCTATGTCATCAAGACTAAAGAAAAAAGAGAAGTGAAATGCACGGGTCGTCTGCCATCGCCTTGGCTCTGACAGACATCCCGTGGGGGACATTTGTTGAACCCCAAAAAAGTTCATAATTTCTGATGTCTTAAACTATGACACGAAGCGATGCTTGGCCGTCGTTGTCATACGGATCCTTCTGAGCGATACAAAGTTATGCACACTCGCTCTACAAAATGATGTTATCATTAATAGAAGAAGGGTGAGCATTTGTTTAGGCTCACTATTGGCTTGGAAGGTGATCAGAATTCCCCGTGGGCACTAGAAGGTGGTGACTGCACCCTTTTTTGTGTTATCATAAATAGAATAAGGGTGAGCATTTGCTTAGACTCACCATGGGCTTGGAAGGTGACCAGAACCCCCCGTGGGCACTAGAAGGTGGTGACCACACTCCTGCTCCCACCGGGGGGAGGCTCCCCCGGTCCACTTGCTGCTGCCATCGGGGGAGGTCCCCCCGGTCTGCTGCCACCAGGGGGAGGCCCCCCACCTGCACCCACCGGGGGGAGGCCCACCCGGACCTGCTGCTGCTGCTGCCCACCGGGGGGAGACCCCCCCAGTCTCCTGCGTGCTGCACACCGGTGGAGCTCCCCCAGTCCTCCCTGCACCTGCGCACCGGGGGACCTCCCCCGGGCCCTCTCCACCTACGCGCCTCTGGGGGAAGTCCCTCCTCGTCTTCCCTTTCGTTGTTGCACCACCGGGGGAAGAAGAAGTGGAAGAGGAAGAGGTAGGGGAGAGGAAAAGACAAGAGGTTACCTCCTCCAAGCTCCGGGGGATCTCCCCCTTGGCCTCCTCCACCTCCTATAAGATTTCAAGATATCTGGTTGTTTGGGATGATCTTTTGATCATTAAAGTTGCTGAAATGAAGATGGAGCCATACAAATTTTATAAAAAAATAACAATCACAGCTAGGCACCAGAATTACAAGGCAAAGCTGAAGAAATTTCATTGCATAAATAGAAAGATACATGGGGTCTCGGAGCATGCTCCGATGCACATGAAGTTTCAGAATAAAAAAAATAAAAAAAAGCATACATCACTGGCTGGGGCGATGGAAGATATCTTCAAGTTCCATAAGCCCGATAGAAGGGTGGTCGACTAGGTCTTGAAGTCGACGCTCTTCGGCTTCCAGCTTCAGCAGTTCATCCTAAATGGAACTAGCACGCCCTTCTGCTAGTGAGGCTTCATCTAAACTTTGTATCTCCAGCCGCTTGGCATTTGCCAGATCCTCTTCAGCTTGGGCTAATTCGACACAAAGTTGAGAAGTATGCTCCTCTAGTATTGAAATCTGGCAGTGGCTCCCTCAGCTAGGAACCTCTGTTGGCTAGCAGTTTTTGTGTTGGCTTGTAGTGCAGCAAGGCCCTCCTTCCTCTGAAGCTTCAAGGCTGCCAGTTGATCCCTCAAGCCGTGATCAATGAATTCTCACCGGTTCACATACCGAAGTAGCAAGATCACCCGAGGTGTCCAATGTTGCATAGGATAGCCGAAGGCCATGAGGGTGTGTGACATGGGCTCTACCAGCTCCCTCAGCTGCGCATAGGATAAGTCCCGACGAGCCAGCACAGCCTGCTTCAACATCTCTAATATCTGCCACACCATTTTCGTAGACGATTGCAAGCCAAGTGATGGTGTGTCAGGGAGATGAAACTCCACCCGACTGTCAACTTCAGCCCAAATATCGTCAGCAGGCTGAGAAGAAGATGAAGGCAATAAAGGAGATGGTTCCGCCGATTCTTTCTCAAGCTGCCCAATAGACTCAATATCCACTGGGACTGGGACTTCCACCTCGACTTCTGTTGAAGGGCCAAAGTCTTGAACTTCAAAGCCCTCATCTGCAGAAGTGAATGATACGGGCTGCTCCAGCTGCGAGACCTTTTTCGACTCAATACCGGCCATAAGCATCAGGGTAGTTGTTTCACCAACTCTCTCTTCTTCAAAATCTCCACCATCGGAGATGAATTCGTCAGGTTGCCATGTTTGGGCCACCTATCCCAGTTCAGCCCCGGCCTCAATTTCCAACATGGAAGTGTCGCCAGACGCTTCCCTAAGTTCGGCACCTACTGACGCATCGACGGAAGCAGCATCAATGAATTCTAACCCAGCTTTCACTGACTGAAGCTGAAGCTGTTCAACAGAGGGCTGACCAAAGCCCAGCGACGAGACCAACCCACTTGGGAGTTTCAAAGCAATCGGCCTCAGCACAGGAGCCGTGCTTATAATAGGGGTAAAAGCTATAGCTCTGGATTGAAAAGGAGAGAAGCTCCGTCCGAATAATGAAATGGTCCATTAGTGACCGACATGCTTGCAACGTTTACGCCCTAACACGGAGTTTGTTTAAACGCAATCTGAGACTTTACTCTCACTTTCATTGATATGAATTTCAGGCCATTGGGCCCCTTTTCCTGGTAATCAATCAAGGGTTTCCCCCTCTCCGAGGGGATATAATTAGCATTGTAGCCTTTATGGTACGGCGGGTCCTCAGTCCCGACACAAACTACACAATCGTCTGATTACTCAGAACGAGCGCACCATGGACTTCTTTAAGCCCGCATAAATCATCCCCTCGGTGACTGGCATGCCCTCGCACTAACAAACCGAACAAACGAACGCAAAGATGAATAAACTAACGAAAAGAATGAAGGGTCCCCATAAGTGCGTCCACAAGTACCCTTTGCTCTATATTTTGTCACTTGGGTGTTGGGTTCTCAAGGCGTGCTCATAGTCCTTGAGATACATTTCCCGAGATTGTTGTTTCTCATTGTCGTGGGTCTTTTCTTGGTGAGCTGTTTGATGCATGACTCATTCCCTATAGTCGTGTGATCAGCTGCTGTTGTGCCTTGATGTGACCCTACTTGCAGTTGTGTTCTGTGATTCTGTGTCCTGTATGGAGTCGGGATCCTGCCAGTGCTGCTGTTGTTGTTTCGAGTGCTGTTTCCGTGTGATTTTGTATTTCTTTCTTAGACCATTGTCTTGTCAGTTGGCATTACTGTACTCCTCTTCGTGAGTAGAGTTAGCTTGCGACTCGATCAGATGTAATATATGAGTGAGGACTGACTTCATTGCGCTTGTGGTCTAGTGTTGTTGTCGTTGGCGTCCTATGTACTAGGTGTTCCCTGTTACCTTTGGCACTACAACTGATGATGTGGTCGAGCGGTCAGCTGTGAGGACTGTGTTTCCTTGTGTAAGCTGATGCTTGCCATGTCTATCATTTCATTTTTCGAGATCTATTGCTGTGACTTGTGTTCACTTATGTCGTGCTCAGTCCAGAGCGTGTGCTCGTGATTATGGTCTGACTATGCTCCTCTGAGCTTTGTCTCTCGTGATTCGTGTCATTTCGTAGTTGTATTTGTCGGGTTGTTCTTCCCTGTTTCTCCTTTGGTTAGTCCTTAAATTTCAAGGATGAAATTTCTTAAAGGAGCGGAGGATGTAATGTCCTGGATCTTTAGTGGATCATTATTAGGTCTTTCGAATCCTTTTTGGAGAGTTTCGGATCACTTTTGTAGTTCCTGTGTTGAGTTTTACGATCCGTGTAGGTTTTATTCCTGTACAAGTTACGGAACCCTACGGTGAGTTTATTTCTCAATTCATCGACTTGTGGATGATACAGTTGCGATGTACTCTTCACGAGAATTGGGCGGAGAGAGCTTCCGCCCTGCTCGATGCGGTGCAGCGCCAGGATGACCGGGACATCTTCGACGGCGGCATTCTGGCCGTGCGCGCGAGGTAACGAATGCTTCTCCCGGTCCAAGAGTGCGGCAAGGGCGTCAACAAAGACCTCTTGCCCAGCGAGCTCGCGCCCGGAGTGTGGTCGGACTCCCTCAATGTGCGCTTTCGCAATGGCTTTGCCGAGAGGCGCAAGGGCATCACGGCGGCTTACACGACGCCGACCAAGACGCCTTACTGGATCGGGACGTTCTCGACCTCTACGACCCGCTACCTGGTGCAGCTTGGCACCGATAGCGCGTTCGTGGATGACGGCTCAACCCGAACGGAGATCACTGGAGCCACGCCGACCGGCGCTCGGGATGACCGGTGGACCGGGTTCGATTTCAACGGCGTGTTCGTCTGCAATAACGGAGTGGATGAGCCGTTCTACTGGAGCGGCGACCCGGATGACAACCTCTCGGCCATTTCGGGGTGGACCTCTGGAATGACGGCGGATGTGCTGCGCCCGTTCAAGTTCTACATCTTCGCCATCGCGCCGACTGTCTCTGCGACGAAGTTCCCGTATCGGATCATGTGGAGCAACGCAGCCGAGCCCGGCTCGCTGCCTACCACGTGGTCTGCCGCGGCGACCAACGATGCCGGTGAGCAAGACCTGACCGGCATTGGCTACCTTGTGGACGCGCTCGCCTATGGCGATGCACTGATCGTCTACGGCCAAGAGGGGCGCTACGCCGTTCGCTACATCGGCGGCAACGACGTCTTCTCGTTCCAGAAGCTGCCCGGCAAGGATGGTCTTCTGACCCGTGGGTGCGTGGTGGAGACGCCCAAGGGCCATGTCTTCCTCACGAACGGGGATGTGCGCCTGCATACGGGCGGCGAGTCCATCTCGATTGCCGAGGGCTGGGTGCGCAAGTGGATCTCCGCGACGGTGGACTCCACCAATGCTGCTCGGGCGTTCGTCACGCTCAACCCGCAGGAAACAGAGGTGTGGGTGTGCTTTCCTTCTGCGAACCAGGACAGCTGCGACACCGTAGCCGCTTGGAACTGGAATGACAACACCTGGGCCATCTTTGAGGTTCCCAACCTCACGTATGGCACTTCTGGAATCGTTTCGTCCGCCCTGTCCGCGACCACGTACAGCTCTCTCGATTCGTCCGTCACGTACGACACGATCACGACCCTTTATTCGCAGAACGAAGCCAGTTCTTCCGAGGCGCGACTGATCGTTGCGACCTCTGCGCCGAAGATCGGGCTGGCAAACACGGGCTCGCTCGACTTTGGCTCGCGCGTGAACTGGTTTCTTGAGAAGGTGGGCATCCCCCTGAGCGAGACGGGCCTCAGAGTTTTATTCCGCTATAATTTTTAAATGGGGATTCATTCACCCCCCCTTAAATCCGTGCCATGCACCCTAACAGTCAACCTTCTGCAGAGCATCTACCTCAAGTCAAGTGAAGATTTTGGAGATCTCCCAGCTGCTCCCTTATGACCGGAGGATCAAGTCAAGGACTGCTGAAAGAAGGTCTGTGGTCAATGAAAATGGTTTGAATTAGAACAAGGCTTCTTGGAGGGAAAATCCTCCACCAGTTCTATATAAGTATGAAGCTTTTGCCTTGAAAAGAAAAAGCCCACGTCCTCCTTGAGCCTTCAATAAAAACCTGTGAGAAAGAAAAGAAAGGAGTCTAGAGAGCAGTCCAGTCCTAGTTGGAGTCAACCCAGTGGTGAGAAGGGAAGAAGAAGCTGAAAGGAGCGCAACCCCTCCTTCAGCCGGTCTGAGTATTCAAGACTTCGATCTGAAGCCGCCGTTGCCTTTCCCCCGTATTGTCCTTTCTGTTTTTACTTCTGTATTTGCAATCTTTAAACCGTGGGTGTCTGGTGCTCTTGTGAGAGAACGGATATGTGGTTGTTGCACTTGTAGATTGTTGTTTTGTTTTGTGTGTGTGTGTGTGTTGTGGATCTCATCCCTGTGTGTGTGTTGTGGGGCTCGTCCCCGTGTGTGTGTTTGTGTGTGCGTGTGTGGTGGATCTCGTCCCGTGTGTGTGTGTGTGTGTGTGTGTGTGTGGAGGATTTCATCCTCGTATGTGGATTGAGGACTTCGTCCTTGTGTAGAGAAAGCCTCACCGGATTTGGTGAGGGGTGGACGTAGGTTGCGGGTTTGCAACCAAACCACCTTAAAAATTTCTTGTGCAATGGGGTGTGCTTTGTGTGATTGATCCATTTCTTCTTTCCCCCATTCACAGGACGACCAGCATAAAGGTTTTGCACTAGTCCTCCGCACTGACTTATGCATTTGTAGTTGTTTTTCCAATGCTCACTCTAGCATCGTCTTGACCCATACAACCAGCCTGTTCATTCATCCTGTTGGTGTTTGGTGAGACCCCTGCACTCTAGTGCAGCAAGATCTCCCTTAGTTTTGAATTTGCTCTGAAAGAGTGTCGACCTCTCCACTTGGGAGTGTCGACCTCCGCAGTCTGTGCATTGTCCCAAGTGTTCTATTTGTATTATAGCAGTGGGTTCTCTTTTATGTAGCTAAGGTTTTAATTAGGCCAAAGATTTTGTCAGATCTATTCAACCCCCCCTTCTAGATCCGGTTGCACCCCAAGAACCCAACAATTGGTATCAGAGCGGGTCTCTGATAGATCAGATTTAACCATCTGCAGAGAGGATCCTGTTGTACGGGTGCCTCTATGATCATGGGTTGTAACTCTCTAAATTTCATCTGGTCTTGCCTATGTTCTGATTGACACGACTGTTTAACTGCCACGTTTCGAGCAAACACGTTCCGCTGCTATCGGTTTGGGGCGTGATAGCAACTCTGTAGTTATTTTTGGCTTGGATTAAAGAATAGGCAGGACAGAGTGAGATCTGCCTGAGAATGAATTTTGGCCGAAGGGAAGTTGGTAGATCTGGACTTTGAGAATTTTATGGGTGAGAGGGGGGAAGTGAGGGTCACGTACAAATATTTTTATAATTTTTTGGTGTGCTTTTGGGGGTGGGAAAAATAGATCTACAGACTACTATCTCGCAGATCTACACACAGGCAGACTACAAGGGGTGGAAAGAACTGACTGGGAGGAGGGGCAAATGGGATCTGATCAAAGCAAAAATTAAACTGGAGATTGGGGAAGACACGAGGAACAAACCCTAAAAATCTCAGCTCAATCCAATGGTTGGATCTGGAGTTATAGATCCATTTTCAACCTTCTGTCTAGCAGCTCGGAATCCTAGACAACAGACCGAAAAAATGACCGTGGCGGCACGAACGAAGGCGGCAGTGGTGGTGGCTGGAAGTCACATCCAGCAGATGGGATAGATCTTAGAATCACATCAAGATTAAGACTTCACATCTTAGAAGAGGGCAACCTTCATAGCTGCAAGGGGAGAGGAGAGAGGGGTGCCCATGGCACAAGGGAGTAATTTCTCATTTTTCTTCATAATTCTCTATGGAAATAATGAAATACAAGAGTTTTATAACCCTAGATAAAAGATCTTAACTAACCTCAGATCTAGGGTTAGGGAGGGGTAATTAGGGGATGAGAATATTTAATTCCTTCTCCCAAGTGGTCAAAAGAATAACAAAATAAAAAAGGGTAAATGGGGGGCGCCCACCTTAAGAAGCCAAACTTGAATATTCTTCTTGGTCCAAGTCCAACTTGTACCATGGGCCAGCCCCTATGGGTCCTAGAAGCTAGGTGGTCTAATGGGAGAGAGGGTGGGGGCCCCGCCGGGCCTAAGTGGCCTTTTTACAAAGAAACCCATTAATTTAGCCCAATTTACCCATTAACTCCCAATGACTAGTCCATTGGCTTATAATTTCCTTACAAATGAACCCAAATGACTCAATGATAAAATGTAAATTAAAATGTTAGATGCCTTGCTTTTATTCCCATCAATTCTCCCCGAGTGGGAGAAACTCGACCCCGTCAAGTAAGGGGTGTGGCTGCTCATGTATCACTCTTACAGATTTGGATCCATCCTCTGTAGCTCTGTCCGGGTGATTCTCGTGTCATCAGGTGTGCTCTCCACCGTACCAGGTAGGGTAGGTATGCTCCACTCCTTGTAATTGTCACCTGCTCATCCCGTATATGTTCTATATGCGCACGCTACTGTGGGAATGAGGCTAGTGGTGGACACTCAAGGGTGGGGTCACTCTCAAAGGGAGGAGACGGCTCAAAGACTCACTAGGATTCACCGCTGGGTCCCTGTAGGTGACTGGATCTGACACATTGAAGGTAGAGCTAAACCCATATTCCTCAGGCAAGTCCACAACATTTGACCCGACTTGCCTCACACTCGAAAGGGGCTGGCATTGCGAGTTTGTAATTTTCTTCACGGTTCTAGAGGGAAACCATTTAGGTTTGACCCTAATCATGCCATATTCATCCTCTCGGAACTTACGGTGGTGCCTTGAGCATAAGGCAACTCATTGCATCACTCATTGCTGGCATTTGACGACGACTATGCAATTCCTAATATGCTCGACAAATGCATGTGCAGACTCTGAACAAACTGTACAAATAAAGGAAAAGTAGACTCATACATGACCCTAGACAAACCTAATGCTATGCAGACACTTACAGATGTGAATGCAATGGTGGTCCAGGACGTTCGAATGTGAATTTAAAGTGCATAGGATCTCTACCAACTTGGGATGACTCTGGGCATCCTAAAGTGAACCAAACAGGCTTCCTTTTTGATTTGAGAGGTTTGGATAGGCCAGGAGAGCCATAGTCACCTTCCTGATTACCCCTATATGATGGTAAAGCATGCAACTCTTCCCAATCAATGGGCTCCTTGCTATGTGTAGGTTGATTGGCCCAGGAGGAAGGGGTATGATAGTGAACTTCCCTGAAGAAGTGGAGTAGATATGGTGGGTCAAGAGGTTCACTAGGGAAGGGATCGAAGGGATCAAAGAATGTGTGACCCATTGTGATAGGTTCCCTCACTATACTGACCCATGTCTGAAATTCTTGAAGGTGTAGATGATCACCTTCATCCATTGTGACAGATGGGACAGTGGTCTCGTGTAGAAGATAAGGTTCCTCCCTCGGGACAAGTGGAATGGAGTAAGGCCCATCAGGAATGGGGCGGAGCAAAAGAACCTTCGTGGTGATATGACCCACGGTGCACACAGAGGTAATGTACCCCAATGCAGGGTGCATGAAGCTACGACTATTGGGTTGGTCGAAGCCTGGGGCCAACATGTATGTCCACGTTAATTGCTAGTTTAACCCCCTAATAAGGTCTGCCAAAGTATCAATAAAGTCAAAAGACCGGAAGGTTGTGTGGAATGAGTTGACGGGCACTATTTGTAGTGCGGGGTCCACGGATGGAAAGCAAGGTGTTCTGGTGACCAAACCTTTCTTAAGCTAGCTAAGTAGTGGCTCGTCGATGATTAGCTTCCCGTTAGAAGCATGGGTGGCTCTGGCTAAGGTGGCTCCGAATAAAGATCGGAAGGTGAGGTTGGTGGCAAAGGATCTCCCTCAGGTGGAGAAGGGACGTCCTCTATGATGGAGGGAGGACCCTGGGACTCCGTAGATGGTGCCGGGTGGGGGCTACCAGCTACGACCTCTTTAGGCTCAAGCAAGAGTACGTCAATATGAGCACACATCCTATCCACCCGATCCGAAAAGATTTTCAAGAGTTCGACAAAGGTGGGGCTTGGAGTTGGGGCATCGTGGTGGTTTTGCTAATAATTACTCGGCCTAGCATTGATCTTAGGCTCTTCTACGTGCGGGGCTCTTTGCCTCTGACTATGACCCACTTGGTTGGAGGTGATTGGGTGGGGTCGGTTGGAGGTGAATGGGTGGGACAGGTAGACCTTTCTAAGCTCGCCCTTCATATGGCACCATGACTCGATGGGTCATTACCTCCTAATCTCCCTCATGCGTTCAACGCTTTCCCATCTCTCGGCAGCATTGTGGAAAAGTCTCTTTTTGGCAAAATTGACCTCCATGGCTTAGGACATAGAGTAACACTCGAAATATTTGTCCATGGCGACCTCTCAATGTAGGTAGTCACTCGGGACGTTGGAGCCATAAAAGCTCGAGGTTTCGGGCCTATGAAAATAGAGAGGATGGTTGCCAAGCCCATGGGTGGCATGCAACCAGCGATATTGTCTGGGCGACTTGGAGTCCATTTGAAACTGTGGGAATGTTACATGGTGGACATGTGGTGGAGCTAAATGAATGCGAGACAACTCTAGACTCTAACCAATATCCAGTACGTGGCGGAGGTATTGATCCGAAGACCTAACTCACATAAGGAGACTACCTTCCAAATAGGCTTAACCTATCTTTCCAGTAACGCCTTTTGATATACCGGATACAAGAACAAAATGCAACACCTTAGACAAGACTTTCCTAGACTTAGACCGTGTTATGATGACTTCCCTAAACTCGACTTTGCGACTGTCGGACTGCTAATTGTTAAGATTGTTTGACAGTCATGCCACTCTGGTGGTGTTGACTGACCGCACCGCTCACATTTTTCGTGTTTCTTAGCCTCAATCTTGTAATAGTTGTGACTCTCCACCAGATACTCCTTTTGTCGGAGTAGGACCACTATTATGAGACCTCCGTAAGTCCCCGCGAGTCTAGGATTCCCACTAGGATGCCGGGCAGGTTGTACCGCCAGCGCCTGAACCCACTGATTCGACCGATTCATGTTTTGGGTAGACCAACTGTAAGGTGGTTCTACCTGGTCTTGACCTGGAAGCGGCCCTTCTGGGACCGCTACTGTCAGGTATCGACCATATTTGGACCGCCATTTCCTTCTGGTCTAGCCTGTGTGCCAATTTTTCCCTGTCGATTTATCCTTGTTCCAAGTCAACCCAACTTGGTTCTAGTCGACCGAAGTCCCCTCAGATGACTGGGGATGTTTGGGCTGAACCTTGGTTCTGTCCCACCATGCCTCAGGCTAACCGAGGACCCGATTAAGTCGACTGGATCGCCTCGCTGGACCAACCTATTAGCGGCCTCCGTTGGACCGCAACCCCATATTATGGCCCTCAGTAGATCAATTTTCACCTTTTCCTTCTGAACACGTCGACCTGCGGACCCTCTTGCATCGACGGCAACCTTGTTGATCATCCACCTGATAGCGATCCAGGTTGGACCATCAAATCCATTTAGCAGTCTTGGCATGACCACAAAGTTGTGCCAGAACGTGTTTTTGTGGTTCTTGTGTGCTGTAGCAGCCGTGCCAAGGGCAGCCTAGGGCTGGGAATCTAGCCCATTCATGAACACTTTTTTCATGAACTTTAACTTCCAAGTCATATTCCTATGACTACTCATCTAAAATTTATTTGGAATTCCACTTGGTCTTAGAGATAAGTTACATAAATTTAGCCTTGGAATTCTTGGCTGATTCCAATCAATGTCTAGATATTTTGGGATCTTGGACCCACCAATCAATGCCAACGCACCATAAAGGTCTGGTCCTCGGAGGAGCGCCCGAAAGTACTTATTCCCCGGGGAGCTTGTAATGGCAATGTATGGCATTGCACTGAGTAATTGCTAGCATGATGTCTATGACATTCATCTCCACATGAACTTTATGATTTCACATGACTTGCTATACTTGCGTGCTTGTTTGGCCAATTCATGAGATAATGCTATGATTCCTTCCCTACTAGTCCTTACATTTTCTTGCCATTTAATGACTATCGTTCACTGCTATCTTTGTTATTTCGATTGCCTAATGTTTTCTTTCGACAACTTTATTAATTGGTTAATCAGTTATACATTGCCTAAAGGACCGAAATGAAATTCCCATGTCAGACCAAATTAGTTGGCATATTCAACCCATTAACCAAAATCTTACTAGAAGGATAATAGTACTTAATTACTGAACCTGAACCAATAAGGGTTGATATTTCCAGTTGAAGGTTCATCAACATAGGTTTCACAGATAAAGACTTAGCAAAACTTTGAGAAATGAAAGAATGTGTCACTTCTATATCAAAGAGAACAAATGCAGGATTATCAAAAATAACAAGTGTACCTTCCTCCAATCCACCCTCCTCAGCAACTTCTGTCTCAGTCTCTTGAAGGGCTTGGAGCTTGCCCTATCGCCTTTGGCTTCCTTGTGGCTTATCCGATGTAGCTTGGTCTGATAAAAGAAGACACTCAAGGATGCGGTGGTCCCTGCTCCCACAATGCAAACAGGCACCTAGCTTGCACCAACACTCCTCCATGTTGTGACCCGGACGATCACCATACTTGCAAAGAGCTTTTGATGATGCAACCGGCCCTATCTTCTTGTCATCACTTCTCGGCTTCTTATCCTTCCACGAACTAGACCCGCCAGTGGGCCTCTTCTTGCCATTGTTGGGTTTGAAATTCCTGGAACTAGTGGTCTGCTCCCTCTTGGTGTTCTTTCCTCAGATCCACTCCATCATCTCTATGGTATCCTCGAGAACTTGAGCTTTCCTACGATCACGACATAATTGTGAATCTCCATTAGTGCCAACTGGTTGATATACAGGAGCTTCAATCCATTAATGAACCTTTTGGCCTTCATCTTTTTATAGATATCATGTGCGGTGCATAACGAGACAATTAGGAGAATTACGCCTCGTATTCAGCAACTGACAGACTCCTCTACTTTAAAGTAGTGAACTCTGCCGCCTTCTTCTCTTGCACTCTGTCCGAGAAATATTACTGTTCAAATGCTCTTCGAACTCATCCCACGACACTTGTCCATCACCTAGCGTGGCTTTCACTGCTTCCCACCATGCGTGAGCATCACGTTCCAATTGAAGAGTCACCAAGAGGACTCGCTCCTGATCACTACACTACATAACCAGGAAAATCTGATCCATCTCCTTTAGCCAGTGCTCGACCTCGTCGGGATCCACCGAACCACCAAACCGTGGGGGATTCAATCCTCAGAAGTTTCGATGGAGATCTCTGGCTCCATGGTGCACTGCTCCTTGGGCCACATGCTGGAGGGCCTGAGCCAAACCTTGCACTATACGCCTCCACTACGCACGCTCAGCTGCCATCGGAATAGACTCCTATACGTTGAAAAAATTAATTAGATCGACCTATCAAGATTTCTTTTAAAAAATTATTAGTTAACTTTACCCGAGTCTCTACCCCATCTCACCGGGTTGGATCCTTTAGACTTTAACAAGGTCACGGGTTCCCCACGGCCTCCCCCTTGTGATTCCTGGAGTGAAACTTGGCTAAGACGTACTTCTACAAGTTCCCCATCGCCTCCAGGAAGAAGAAGGTCAATCACCCTTCGGAGCACCCAGTTCCAGTCGACAGCTTCAAAGCACGCAGACTAGTCCAGCCAGGCCCAGGTGCCTCGACCACGGTCGCGTCAACGCCAACCCCACCTCGATCGGAGTCCGGGAGAACCCAGAGCAACTTCTGCAAAAGCCATCCAAGACTCTATTCCAAACAGGGGTGATCCGGACCGGGCCTGAACTCTGAGCTGTTGCGACCCCCGTTGACTACGGAGTGGTGCCAGCCTTCTAAGGTCCCTTCCATGGTAAGCCCCGGATGATGCAGCGCTGGTCCCGCCTCCGGCAACCTCTAGAATAGCTCATGGCTGTCCCAACACCGACACTCTATCCTACAGTCCTAGACAGGGCAGAACCGAACAGCTTGAGAAGACGAAGGCGTAGCACCTCGGCTCGACCTCCGGATGACCACTAGCTCCTTCGACCGACTGCTACCTTGCCACAAGGTGACTCAGCATCGGTCCCGCCTTCCAGTAGCACCGGGTGATGCCCGTAGTAGCCCTACTTCTAGTTTCTGCCTTTGCTGGTCACACCGGGACAGAACCGGCCTCTTCGGTTATTCCTCTCCCCTTGCTTGGCCAGCTAAAGGCCCCTCCCTGCGTGGAGGTAGTTTTGACTGTCAAAGCGACACCAACGCGGTGTGCGGGTGCATACCCACGCCTCCCCACTCGTCCGAATGGTATATAAGAAGCAAAACAAGCCTTTGTCTGTCAGTGTTAATGTTTGCTACCTTGCATGCACAGCACTGGGATTGAATTAATGTGGTGAAATCTCATCTTTGTATGCATCGTGGGCTATTGCCTTAGTGTTAATACAGAAGTTTTCATTATTTTCCATGGTGCATATTTTGACATGTTATCAGAGCCACCAACCTCAGCATAGTGTAGATGGTGAGTTCCTTCCCAACGTTCTTTTCTACTTGCTGCATTGAACACCACCTGTGTCTTTTCTTTCACTTCTCTAGTTGCTCACTTCTCATAGTAAGATCAAGCTTCCTCTGACACCAAGTTTCCCTACGGTCCCCCCCATCCCATGATTTTTGGAGTCCCTCTCATATCATGCTCTCTTCGGCTTCTTTTTGGGTCTGTTGAAATTGTAAAGGGAAAATATCTAAAAGGGGCAGTTTAATTTTGGAAATATCCAATTCTAAATTCATTTACAAAGTGGAAATAGGAAACATCATCAAAACTGCATTTCCAACTACATTTCCAGGTGAACTTTCGTGTTGGAAACATTGCCTGTTCTACAAACCCATGTGCAGCCCTCAGCTTAAGTCAGGGCGTTAATTACTTCTCTTATTCTAAGTAGGATTCTTACCATTGTTTGAAACTGATTGACGCCTCTTAAAGGGTCGTGATTTAATGAATTGATGACTTCTTAAAGAGTCGTTATTTAATAAAATGGTGACTTGATGTAAGTCGCTATTTATTATTTTATCCAAATTTTATTTCTTTCAAAATTCAGGGTTGCTATAGTGACCCCTCGTCCGGAACTGCCATCCATCGCCTCGCGATGGGTACCAGATACAGATGTACCTCCTTCCCTCTCCCTAGGCTGGGGAGGTACAGGTACCACCACACTTGCATTTGTCAATTGTCAGTATATAGCAGTCATAATCATAATCACATTTGGATAAATATTTGAAGGTAGGGCATTTTGCCTGAAGTAGAGGTGAGAAGCCACCCAACATCGTCTGTGGGTCAGTGGTGCTGAGGGAGTCGAAGAGGAACACCAACGTGGCAACACCCCAAGCATAGTCTCCCACTCCATCCAAATCTCTTAACAATGGGAGGAGCTTGCAGCTCACTCCATTCACCCTTGTCGCAAAGAGGAGCTTCCCAAAGATCAGCATCAGGAAACGGTGGAGGACTACGTCTCCCTCTGGTCTTGGTCTGGCTGCCAGTCTCTGTTTGGCTAGATCTATTAGTCGCCCGAGGTGCTCCTCAGGCAGCTCTCCTATGGCTATCACCACTCCTCTCAACCCCACGGTCTCCTGGTGGGTTGCTTGTGCTAGCATGTACGAGTGATGTGCTAGTCTCGTCGGCTCCAGCTCTAGCAGCTCCCGTGCCAACTCCCGGTAGTCTGTGTAGGTCATCCCTATCACTGGTGCTCCGTGCACTCTCAGCCCCGTGATCCGCACCACATCTTACAACGTGGGGATCATGTGTCCCCATGAAAATGAAAATGCCTTGTTTACTAGGTCCCACCGATCGTGGAGTGCGTACAACAAGACGGTGTCTAGCCTCATCACCTCGATGCTCAGGAGCTCAGCGAATCCCATCGAAGCTAGCCTCTCTCTCAAAAAGTCTAGTAGTGCTAGGTACACTACTCGGACTTGTAACCAGGAGATCCTTGTCCAGCGCTTGCCCTACATTTATTTAGACATTTAGGGGTCAGTCATTCATATAATAATTAACTAACAATTCATGCATGGAAAAAACATAAAAAAAATAAAAAAAATCACTCTCAGAACCCCAAACGGTCCCCTTTAGACTTATTGTCCGGCCCTAACGGTCTAGGCTCGACAGTTACCTCCCTACTAGTCGCTGGAAGGACTGCTAGGCTCCTACCGAAGTGACATTTTTTCCCCATTCCTCAGATTTGTAGAATGGCCCAGAAGGCCCCTACATCACTTCTAGATTCCCCATTCTGCGAAGGGCCATGTAGGAGCCGTGGGGTGCAACGAGGTTGGGGGTCTTCTTGGCACTGGGCCGAAAGCTTGGCATTGATGACATGTGCGAGCGTATCGATTGCAATCCGCATACATAGTGGGCCAATAGAAGCCCTTAAGTTTTATGTTAGCTTTCATCTTGTCCCCTGCTTGATGAGCACCGCAAAGTCCTGGGTGGACCTCGTGCATGATCATCTTGGCTTCCTTTAATGAGAGACAACGTAGGAGAACAGACTTATCTTTTTCATGGACAAGCCTATACAATTAATCCCCTATCAACTGATACGATGTTGCCCTTCGTAGCAGCTACACCCTTTGAGCCCGATCTGGAGAGAGGCGACCATTCTTAATATCAACAATTGGTTGACGCCAATCTTGTTGCTACTCTTCAGCAGGATCACCTTCTTCAATTGCATTGACCTCAGAAGTGGTAGGGTCAGCTTCTTCGTTCAAGACATTTGGCATGAGCTTTCTGTGTCTAACGATTATGTCCAATTCCCCTTCAGGTGAAAGCTTTATGATAGAGGCTAACCTTGCCAAGGCATCTGCTTGTGAATTCTCGCTTCTGAGGACATGACCAATTTTAAATAGGTAAATTTTCTCCTTGAGCCACATCACGGTGGCATAATAAGGAATTAATTCTTGTTTCCGGACATCATAGTCGCCTAGGACCTGCCGGACAAGCTGCGAATCCCCATAAACCTTAATACATTTGACGTCGATTTCAAGAGCTAATTGAAGCCCAACAATTAATGCTTCATATTCTGCTTCATTGTTCGTCAAGGGTTTCATGAGAGCACAGGAGTTGTGTAGAATCACCCCGTGAGGAGTCACAAAGACAATACCCGCCCCTGATGTGAGGGTCGTAGTACCGTCAGCCTTTTTGATTGTTCGGGAGGAACCATCAAAGTAAAGCTACCAGTAGGGGATATCAATTGCAAGGACATCTTCTTCCTTTTGTAATGAGACATCTTCAACGTGGCCTTCTATTCCTGATTGGGACAGGAGTGTTTCTTCATCAGGGAGTCCAATGTTGAAAGGAGAGTCTGCCGGAATCGTGTGTGCCGCGAGAAACTCCGCCATTCCTTGTCCTTTAATTACCTTTTGTGGGATGAAGGTTATGTCATACTTCATAAGGAGTAACGCCCATTTTTCAAGTCTCCCTAACAGTACAGGCTATTTAAGGAGGAATTTGAGTGAGTCGTACTTTGAAATTAACTCCACCCGATGGGATAGGAGATAATATCTCAGCTTTTTCACGGCAAATACCAGCGCTACACATACTTTCTCCATTGGAGAAAAGAGGTGCTCAGGGCCAACCAACTTCCTACTGAGGTAGCGCAAGTGCTTAGCTTTATATACAAGAGGATAAGGCATATTTATAATTTTGATTTTTTTGAGATTTTGGGGAAATCCTAAAACCTTTTCATTTTCCCATTAAATGAGACCCCCACTCCTCTATCTCCTCATTCTTCCCCTTCCACTATGATCGTGAGGCTCCCCTCCCCTCCTCTCCAGTTGTAGACGACGAGTGCGAGGGAGGATCAATTGACGATGACGGCGGGCTGGGCAGAGCTTGGGTTTGAGACCGTGGTGGCTCGTACATGCACGTGCGTGGTCGCAGGTTCGAGTTCCGGTGAGTTTCGGCATGGTTCAGAGGTGCCATTCGAGGTTTGAAGCTTCACCGAGGTTGGGAGATGGATCCCTAGCTCCCCTCTCGCATTTCCTTTCCGATCGACGACGATTTGGGTGAGAGAGGGGGGTGCATTATGTTTTTTGGGAAAAATTTACCATGTTCGGGGATGTGAGCTTAATTTGGCCTAGTTCTGTGCGATTTCTAATTTAGATCGGCTCCATCAGATGCCTTTCTCGTCGGGGATGAGTTCCCCTTATTTTTTCGGGGTTCTCACTAACAATGTGGGTGAGACGGGCTCGGGAGGACCTTTCGGTTAAGTTCCAGGAGGTCCTACTCTAGAGATGGCCAGGTAGGCTGCCATCTCCACCCAGTAGGGCGGCCAGGGGTTGGCTGCCTGAAAGGGCTAGGAGGCCCACTGGCTACCTAAGAGGGCTAGGCAGCCATTGGGATGGCCCCCCAGGAGCTTCACCCTCTGGGCAGTCATAGCCATGGCCGCCCAGACCTCTGGGTGGCTTGAGTGCTGGCCGCCCACCCCCTATTTAGGGTGGCCACAGTGGTTGCCTCCCAGGGAGTTCAGCCCAGGGACTAGGCAGCCCGGAGTTCTGCCCAGGGACTAGGTGGCCAGAGGGCTAGTCGCCCTATCTTGTCTTTGGGCGGCCACAGGGCTAGCCACCCATGCTGGATGGCCACACCCTTGGCCGCCCTGGCTAGGGGAGCTGGGCGGCAACTGCCTTGGCTGACCTGGCTCTTGGGCGGCCAGGAGGTTGGTTGCCTAGGTCAGACCCCCTGCTGGGCCATTCTTCATCTTGCCGAGTTTTTGCGCTTGGTTCTGGCTCACATCCCATGTACTGACACAGTACCGACAATCGAGGTATTAGCCATCCAGTCAAAGGTTCTTGGTTTTCGTGACATGAGCTGATGGGAATCAACACCAAGTACTAATATTTTTTTTAGTTTGCATATGTGTCCTTTTGTTTGCATTTACATCTTTGGGTTAATTGGGTTTGTAATTGTATGGCATTATAAGCCAAAGGGTTAGTCATTAGGAATTATTGAGTTTCTTTGAAAAAGGCCATGGCACAGCAAATTTTGGTCCCGACACGAACCACATATTCGTCTGGTCAAGCGGATGGCGCGCATCAAGACTTCCACGAAGGCCGAATAAACTGTCACTTTGTGACTGGCACGCTCACGTACTTAATAAATAAATTGACCCACATAATAAACGAATGAAATAACAGACGAAAGGAAGCGTGTCGAAAAGTGTGTCCACAAGTCTGGCACGCCCGGTGGGACTGAAATCACCCTTCATCTCCTCGCCAGGACTAAGGGCCCTGAGATCCCTTCTCAAAATGCTAATTGTTTGATCTGCATTTGCAAGCTACATTCTTGACGATCACAATGGCTGTGCCTTTCAGACCCCTCGTTGTTGCTAGCAATGCTGCCCATGGCTATTCGGCAGTGCCGACCCAGTTCGGTAACTTCCCACCCGTCGTCGGCTTCCCCAACTTCTTGGGGGTCGCATTCATAGAACTTTTGAAGACCCAGGAGTTGGATTCCGGCGCCACTACAACGACGACAATTGACAAGATCAAGATGGTGGGTTGTTATGTCCAACAACCTGACCACCACCACTCCGTCAATCAGAAGAGCACACCGACCGCCAGGAGGGCACCCAAGAAGAATGCCGGCACATTGCAGATTCGGCTATCTACTTCGGGCAAGTCTGTGCTTATCAGAGGAGTCCGAGTATTTTTGAATGGCCGTTAGCACAGAATCACATCTTGAAGAATGATTGCAACGGTGTCGGTGCACAATCCTTTTGAAGCATCGGCCCACATCAGGATGGACCAGGCTGTGTCCAAGGTGAGGGGAGGGTTGACCAAGCTCAAACTTACCTGGGTGCCCAAGAGGACCCATGCTATCCCTGCCATAGGGGAAGAATCCAAGAAGGTCCGCCAGAGAGGACCAAAGGAAGATACACAGGCTGAGATGGCAGCCCCAATGCACCTTCGCTAGCGTCCGCTATTTACACCCAGCCGAGGAAGTTGTTCTGCTACTGTGAATCATATACTCCGCTGGGAGTTTGGCCAATCGACCGACAAAGCCACTGCAATATCTCTTCACCTCCGCAAGAGCTGGGGGCAAGAGTTTTGGTCTATAGGAAGCCAGCTGTCCTCCGGAGACCATTCACTAGAAGAACGAAGAAAAATGGAAGCATTCAACTCTCTGCCTGCAACATGGCTGGAATGGCCAGTCACTATGGGGCCTTGCCCCCAGATTATGATGCGGTTGCTAGGTTCGTCGGAGGCTCAGAGCCTGCTATTAGAAGAGAAGGGGCTACGGCTGATATAGCCCAAGCCCACATTGAAGAACCCAGAATAGATTTGATCACAATGACTGTGAATGTGATCACTACTGGGGATGATGGCGAGGAACCCGCGCCATGGTCACACAGTCAAAGACTGTTGGCATGCTCAGGGAAAGTTTGTTAATCCCTAGTCTGCTAAATTCCCTGCCAAACAACCAATGATCCTCTCATGTTTTAATTGTGGTAAATTAGGTCATAGGTCTGCTGAATGTTGGAAGTCCAATAATAAGGAAAAAAATTCAAAATTTGTCAAAACTCCTACTCACCCACCTAAATCTTATTATTATCCTTTTAAGAAAAACGTAAAAGCTTCTGTTCATTGTCATTATTGTGGACATGTTGGGCATTCCATAAATGACTGTTCATTGATGACATATGATGATGCTAGAGCCCAAAAATTATGGAAGGCACCCTTTAGAGGTGCCACTAACCCCACAAGACCCAAGACTTCTTGGGTACTTGTTAGTTCCAAATAGTTAATCATTTTGTAGGTGTACCTTGGAATAATAATAAAAAGGGGGGAGGGATAACAAGGGCACCTGAAGATAACCCCAAATTCTGAGCTCACCAGGTAATATTCTTTAAACTCTCTATTTCTCTGCTTCTCAGCACATCTCTTATCTTGTGAGTTGAATTCCCTGCCTCTACATGCACCACTCATATTACCTATGCATACATGTTCACTATGTTCACTTGCATCCATGAAAATGTACAAGTAGAAAATTAAGTTGTGGTTAGTTAATATCTTTGCTTGGTTTGAGGGGGAGCTGATCTGTTTAATTCAAGGTTCCAGTAAGTTGTGTTCTGCTGGTTTGAGTCTGTTCTCCGTCAGATGACTGTATTGCTTGGAGGGATAGTGTATTGGTTATGGATTGCTTGGTTCAGTAAGAAGTTTGCAGAGATGAACTTGTGCTGCTAGGTGTTCCACCCTGACTCCTACCCTTGCTAGAGGACTCTCATAATCCATCTCCTGTCTCCTTGGAATTCAAGCCTCCTCTCAACTGTACTCCATTGTTCAATCTTGAAAACCAGGTTAGGAAGAGAGAATTATACCTTGAATCTTATTATCTTTACCAAATCTACTTTGGTTTATAAAGATTACCCCAGTTCATATACAAACTGTTGAATCTTTAATTAAAATGTTCCTTTTCATATTCTGTCTATATCCTGGAGTTAATAATTCAAAATTAGACTTTTATGTTCCTTCAAAGTCTTGGAAAACATTCAATCAAATTAGAAGTTTTCAGACAAAGAAAACATCAATCTGAAAATCATGGGAAAGTTGTCGAAATGATTGATAATCTGTCTCATAAGGAACTAAACATGTTATCAGTCCTCTGACTGCTAAAACTTTGGAATACACCTTAATAAAAAAAGGGGGGGCAGAGCAATGGCTAATCTATTGAGAAACTGACCATCTAGATCAATGAAATTTAGAGGTCATGGCTAATGCATTGGCAAGAACATTTTGAGATCGGGGAGTATGGATGTAGCTTAACTTGTGAAATTGCTTAGCCAGGAGAGTGACCAAATCTTGATATGGCTTGAGCTTCGGATCACGGGTGCGGTAAGTGGATAGAACCTACCGCAGGACGAGCTGAGAGTCTGCTTTAATTTCTAAGTGGCGTGTGCCTAAAAGATAGGCGTGCTTCAAATCGGCTAGGAGAGCCTCGTACTCAGCGATGTTGTTGGTAGCAAGAAATCAGAGCTGATAAGAAAAGGGAATCATCACCCCTTCCGGAGTGAGGAGAGCAACGCCTATCCCTCGACATTGAGAATTTAGCGCACCATCGAAGTGAAGAGACCAAAAGGGATGATGAGTGACGACGAAGAGATGTTCATCAGGGAAATCGTCCTGAATAGAGTCTGTGCAGGGGATAGGAAGATGGGCAAGATGCTTAGCGATGGCTTATCCTTTAACTACCTTTTGAATAATGAATGTGATATCGAATTGAGAGAGGAAACTCTGCCAGCGAGCTAACCTACTAGAAAGGATAGGTTTTTCTAAGAGATAGTGGATCGGGTCCATTCTAGAGGTCAACCTAACTGGGTGGGCAAGGAAATAGTGTTTGAGCTTCTGAGCTACCCACACTAAGGCGGCACAAGTTTTTTCCATGGCGATGTATTTGGACTCTGCTGGGTTGAACAACCTGAAGAGGTAATAAGCTGCCCACTCTTTTCCTTCATCATCTACTTGTGCTAAGACCACCCCTAAGGAGTCCTCAATGACCGAGATGTATAGGATTAGGGGTTTCCCAGGGACATGAGATTGCAAAATCGGGAGATTGGATAGATAGACCTTTAAGTCCTCATAGGCCTTTTGACAATCTTTATTCCACTCAAATTTGACTCCCGCCTTCAGCAATTCGTAGAATGGGTGGCACCTTTGAGAATGTTGGGATATGAATCTTCTGATGAATTGTAATCGTCCAATCAACCCCCGAAGTTCCATGATGTTCTTAGGCGGAGGCATGTCCATGAAGGCCTTTGCTTTATTAGGATCAATCTGGATCCCCCGTTTGCTAACTATAAAACCTAGTAATTTTCCTGAAGAAACTCTGAAAACACACTTCTTCAGATTCATTTTAAGCTTATACTCCCTAGCTCTCTGCAACACCTTAGCCAAAATAGCAGGGTGTTCTTTCTTAGTCGTCGACTTCACCAGGATGTCATCCACGTAAGCTTCCATATAGATGTACATCATGTCATGGAATATGGCCATCATTACCCTTTGATAGGTGGCACCCGCGTTCTTTAGGCCGAACGTCATAACCACATAACAATACGTGCCCCAGGGCGTGGTGAAGGAGGTTTTCTAAAAATAAATTAATTAAGCTCACCTTGAGTGGTTTAGGAGTCAAGATGGATTTGTATATGTGTAAGGAATTGAGTGTGTAACATGGGTCATGATGAAGTTGGGCTTGAGTGCAAATAAAGTTTATTTAACTTATAAGTTCTAGGCACATGAACCAATCATATGTTCTTGGTTTTGTTATCATCAAAATCACTGGGATATTTACAACAGGTTGACCCCTAGCCTATCCCTTGGCGTGAGGTGTAGATGTATGTGAGCATGATTCCCTAGACACCTCTACCTTCCCCTTGCCCTTGTCCTTGGCACTGGGCTTGATTTTCTCAATGATTTTTATTACCTTTTTATTCTGATTCTCTCCAGAAGTCATTTTTATTAAAGGTTATGATGTTCCCTTTTCAGTCACAGAAGAGATAGTTCTTACATCAAACATTTTCTTGTTCGTTGGGTTAAAACCCAAGTCTTCCTTCCTGAAATTTATTTTTGTTCCCAAGATGGCATTCAAATTTACCGTTCCTTGTGTCATGCCTTCAAGGGAAGTTTGTTTGTCCTTATTTTATTTTTCTACATTTTCAATTGTCTTTTTCAATTCATTGTTTACACCATTGACACGTTCATATTTTTCAACAACAATTTTTGTTTCTTCCTCTAATTTTTGCATTCTTATCTTTAGTTCATCAATGGTGTTCTTCAGATGTTCATTTTCTAATCTCAACTCAATCAAAACAGATTTGACATTCTCAGTTTCAGCAAGTGATCTTTTCATGTTTTGATTTTCTATTTCCAGGCATGCAAGCTTATCATTCATGGATGTGTCAGTTACTAAAGGGTTAATTTTTCGTTTCAGATGCCTGTTCTCCCTACACATGTCATCATATTTATCAAGTATTTCAGCATATGCTTCTTCCCAATCACTATGAGTGAAATTCTCAAAGGGAGAGGTTACCTCTTCATCATCTTCTTTTTCCTCATCTCTCTTGGCCATCAAGCATAGCAGGCCTTCATCTTCACTGTCAGAGGAGCTGCTCTGACTTCATTCTTTCTCGTCACTCCAGGTTCTCACCATTGCCTTTCCTTTCTTGTTTCTCCACTTTGGCTACTTTTCCTTCAGCAATTCAGGACAATGTGCTTTCAGATGTCCGGCTTTCCTGCAATTGTAACAAACAATATTGCCAAATTTCTTGGCAGCATCAGATTTATGCTTTGACTGTCTTTTCCCAGAAAAATATTTTCTCCTAAACCCCTTTCCTTCCTTTCTCTGAAACTTCTTAAATTTCCTAGTTAACATAGCAAATTCATCGGGGTTCTCATCTGAGCTAGAAGAGCTATGTTCACTAGATGACCCTTTGCTGCTAGAAGTGACCTTAAGGGCCAGAAGGGGAGACAATACCACGGTCCCCCTCGGCTCGAAGGCATAAAACCAAGAGAGTTCATCTTAATGGAACTGGATGCGTCTAGTAACAATGATGGGAGGCCACTCACCCCAGTCAAATCAGAGGCAGAAGGTAGCACTCTCGGTCCCTCCTGGCAATGTCGCGCTATGATGGCACTGCTACACTAGAAGCAACAGGAAATTGAAATGCTACAAAGGCAGCTAAATGAAATGAATCTAAGTCCACCTATGTCGCAACTGGCAGGACATCTACATGAGGCAGCACAAGGTAGTGCTAACTCACCTAAAGCTTTAGCACGGCCAACCATGCCCCAAATAGTACATGATCATACGGGGGGCATCCTCCCTCAACCAATCAAACTTACAATCCCCCGGGCATGTTAGGGGGCTACTAAAGCATCTACGTCAAAGATGCCAACGAGGCCGCGCATGCAGCCAGACAAGCAAAACGCAGAACGAACAATGACTATGAAGATGGTCAAAGGAGAAGTCACCGAGGTCGAATTACAAGCAGCCAAACAAAAAGATAATGAGTCTATCATGGACTACATAAGAAGGTGGAGGAATCTTCGTGAAAGGTGCAGACATCCGTCGAGCTTCGGGGACTCTGTTCAAATCTGCAAAGAAAATTTGAGAATAGTAATTCTACGATGGGTCATTGACATTGAAGTTACGACCTTCGAACAACTGGGTGACATTGCAGCCAATGCTGAAGCAGTTCTTGAAAGGCTTTGCCCGGCTTCGATAGCCCCAAGCCAAAAGAATAAACTAACCAGCAAACACTTGGCCCAAGAAGAAATTTGTGCCTCAAATTTTGAAGCCTTCGAGAAACAGAAGAAGAAAATGAAAGAGGCATCTTCCACCGAGCCAGTGAAACAAGGGCCCTCATTAAGGGGTAACATGATGAAACCATACTCCTTTCTGAAGGATAAGACTAGGGATCTTTTTGAGTGGGCTCGTGAATACAACAAAGTGGTGCTTCCGGAGCCGAAGAAATCAGGCGATGCCGAAAGAAAAGATGATCCACGCTTCTATCCTTATCACTAAATGTTGGGACATCCCATTGAGGATTGCTACGTGTTCAAGGACGTTATTGAAGGCCTGATCCAAAAAGGTGAATTGTAGATGGGTGAGTACAAGGTGGACCCATCGCGCCCTCACCAAATGTCCGTTTGGAAGAGAGCTGGCCTACGTGGTGTCACCGCCTCAGCTGCTCCTCACAAATGTAGCTGAAGCCAATGTCTAGTAGGCCCACATAGCTTGAATGCAGATGCTTGCCAACAAAAAGAAGAATATCAAATGACATGAGATATGTAAAAAAAAGATGAAGAAGAAAAGAAAAAGAAAGGAGAAGATCCTTTGTATAGTAGAGATGTTAGAACATTTTCCCTCATTTAGATTTGCATTTGATTGGTCAGAAATAAGGTTCTTGGTCAATGACCTTTTTCTGTTTTGCTTTGTCGTTGGCTTAGGACAGAAAGGATAGATCTCTATCCTAGGTACTTTTCATAGGTGAAAAGTGATTGGTTGACTGCAGAACCAAGGACACCATAAAAAGTGGACTTTTCCTAAAACTATTATCTGACAGATCCTTGCCACAAAAAGGTGTTCTGACTTCCTCATGATGAAAATGACAGTTCTCTATCCTAGGACCTTTTTGGACCTTGAATCATGTGCCCTGGAGCATTATGCTGTTGACCCAGAGTAAGTGATCACGTGAACTGGGTGACTTTGTTCGAAATCTACCAGAGCTGCCATTTTGAGTCGACTTGGAGTGATGCTAAGTCGACTTGTTCTTTGTGCTTGGCAAGTTTCCAGCTTCTAGAAGAATTATAAGTCAACTTGGTGAATGACTGAGTCAACTTGCCTATTGTATTTGGTGAGATTCCAGCTTCTGGAATGGCCTTGAGTCGACTTGCCTTTATGCTTAAATCGACTTGTCTGTTTTACAGATTCTGAAGCATTAGTCTGGTTTAGGCTTTGAGTCGACTTGGTGTCATTCTTGAGTCGACTTGCTTGGTGAGAGTTGACTGAATAACACTTCTTGCGTCAACTCATAGTTTTATTGAGTCGACGCCATCAGCTTGTTGCCTTCCTGCTGTTGTTGCAAGCTGCTGCTGGTGTGTCGATGCTATGAGACCATTGCATCAACTCAAACTTCATAGTCTGCCTTACTTCTAGTTAGTGCATTAACGCCATGTGACCATTGTGTCGACTCAAGCTTCATAGTCTGCCTTGTTGCTAGTTGGTGCGTCGACGCCATGTGACCATTGCATCGACTTAAGCTTCATAGTCTGCCTTGCTGCCTTGAGACTATTGCCGCTTGTGCATGTTGCTTTGGTTGAATGACCATTGCTCTTGAAGTTAGTGTTTCTTCTTCAGTTGCATCGACTCCATGGCTTGATTGAGTCGATGCAGCCTTCGCATAATCTTTGTTACTTTGCTACTGCTACTGCTGACTTCTGCCTTCTTGATATCTTACTTGTCTTGCAGTTGCTGAAGTATGTTGACATTCTTAATGCATGTTGACAACATCAAAACCTCATTAGACTCATCAATGAGTCATAGTTAGACATCATTAAAATCTGGGACACAATATTTCTCCCCCTTTTTGATGATGACAACTACGAGTCATTGATGGCATTAAAATCAACATCAATGTAGACAAGTAGACATCTTCTCCTCCTTTGACATGATTCAACATGATAAGCATGATTCCACAATATTGAAGTTAACTTTCAGCCTAGTGATCTATAAGAGTTCCAGCAAGAGCCTCGCCATGAAAGGATGTTGCTCACCCTCATCAAGGAACAAGATGGTATCGTCCGTATACTGCAAGTAAGAGTAGGACCACCACTAATTACCTAGAAGCCTCTGATTAAGCCAGTAGCCTCAGCTTTCTGCCATACCCTGCTTAGAACACTAGCCACAAGCATGAGGAGAGGAAACATTGTGTCCCCCTGGCGAAGACCCCTACCATCTCGGCCTCCCATTGATGAGGTGCGCAAAGGTAGCAGAAGACATACATGTCCTGACCCAGCCACTTGTCTCTAAAGTCCATCCTGTCTAGCACATCAAAGAGACACAACCAATTAACCCTGCCATAGGCCTTCTCAAAATCTAGCTTCATAACCACCTCTTTCCTCCTCTGGCTCTTCATAGTAAACAAGCACTCATATGTCACTAAGAAACTATCTAGAATATGCCTCCCCCTAATGAAAGCTTCTTAGAAGTGATTGACCAACCTATCTATAACAATGACCAACCTCGCTGCAAGTACCTTGGTGATGAACTTGGAAGTTCCATTCAGCAAACTGATGGGCTTAAAGTCCCAAAATTCAAGAGCACCAGCCTTCTTGGGGATGAGCACCACGAGAGTTTTGTTGATACCTCTTGTTGCAGCCGTTATTCGTTTCAGAAAATTGGGATGTTACCCTCGCGTTGGTCGAGGTCCATATTTGGCGTATCGCCGCTTCAGGGAATATCTCCACGCACGGGGTCAATGTTCGGCGTATCGCCACCCTGTGGAGTATTTCCACACTTAGAGCTTCATAGCCCACATATTGCTGTAATTATAGACTCCTCGCAGCAAACGAGGTGGCTGAGAACCGGATTAAACCCACCACGATTGTTAGGATTGCAGGGTTCCGGAAAAAATCCCTACGGGATAGAGTCTTCCTCCTTTGGACGTGTAACTACGGACAAAGAAAGCTTCAATAAGGAGAAAAAGAGGTACAAAGGGAGGTCTACACACCGGCCGGGGTCATTTGACCCCGGGTGGGCCAGGGGTCAGCCACCCTGAGCCGGTCCCCCCTCTCTTGCGCACAAACAAAAAAAAGAAGAAAAAGAAAAAAAGGAGGAAAATGACCTCCCTAGGGTCATTACCATCCCATTTAACCCGTACGGGTTCAAACACCCCCGGGTGGCCTCCTACTTCTATAAATAGACCCCCAAGGGTCCAAGAACGAGGCATTCACAATTGGCAACCTACGGAGCATCTCCTACGCGAAGCATCCAGCACTTGGAGTTTTTGTTCGTTGTTTTGACCCGTGAGGGGTAAGTCCCCGGGTCTTGTGTATATGCCCCTAGGAGGGTAAGTTTAGACTAGTCATCTACAACGTGACTAGTGAAAATCTATATAAAAACAAGAGTTTTTTTTGGGATCCAAAGGCCTGGTTTTTGGAGCCAAAAGCCTCTGAATGTTTCTCCATCGTTGTGCTGGCTTCTCTCTCTTGTACGTCTACAAAGAAGAAATGTGATACTAAAAGGGGGGGGGAGAGAGAGAAAGGTGGACAAGGGACTACTAAGAAATGAGATGGAGAGCGAAGTGGCAATGAAAGGGGAGTTTTATTATAAGCAGCATCACGTGTATGCACAGATGGCATGTTAGTCCAGCATTAGTCTCACGTATAATTGTGCTTCATGTCATTTATTTTGAACGGGTACTTTAGATGACTAAGTATGTTCCATACCATTTATTTAAACGTGGTACACTAAACAGCTAATTTGCATATTGCTTTCACGATGTGTTGGTTCAGTTTGTTGACCTGCTTATGCTTCTGAAGTTATGTTGGCCGAGAGAAGATGGACCTGATCATACCCACCTTAATATGATTTTGGCTCATAAGGCTGATTCATCCTCCTCTTTTTAAGAATCAGATAAGGCTCCTTCAGGTCAAGGGTCATCTGAAACCTGAACATGCCAATTGTCCGTTTCTGACTTGATTTAGCTGATTTCTTCAGTCTTGGTTTTGACTACTTGTTTTTCCCCTCTCAAACCCTCCACATTTGTCTCGAGTCTGCCTCTCTGTTCATTAATATGAATGCTTTCCATATGGCAATCACATATCTTATTTCTGAATGCCTATTATGGTTCTTGCTCAACTGTTGCAGGATTATTTCATACAGAATTTGCCAAATGTGGGATTTTCTGCTGAAAGCCTTCATGACTTGCTTGAGGTATTTAGTTGAACAATAGTACATCCACAAAATGTTTTCCTCAGAGACGACCTTTCTTGGGCTTTCAATGCTAATGCTTACTCTTCAGAAAGATCAAACCTGTGCTGACAATGTCTTTAACCTGTTATGGTTGTCATCTTCCCCATCTCTTAAAGTCTCTTTAATTTTCAGGAAATTCAAAACGATAGTTGGTCAGATGATGTCATCCCTGAGGATATTCCTGGATTAGCTGAACTCAAAGGTCGATGGCATGGTTCTCTTGATGCCAGTGGTGGTGGCAACGGGGATACAATGGTGAGCTACATTTGCGGAGAATCATTGGTCTTTTATTGTAGGATTGTCTATGAGAATGCTTCAGGCAATCTTATAGGACCCATTCTAGAAAATGCATAGTGAGGTGATACAAGTCTATACGAGTATATTCTCTGTTAGGACTATGAAATGCTCAATATTCTGATAACCCAATCCAATTTCCAGTTACTTTATGGATTAGGATGCATGACATTGACCACACCATCCCTTTAACCCTTCTGAGCCTCTCGGCCCGTGGGTGGCGGTTCAAGATTTGAATGGTATCGGGTTGTTCCCAGTATCTGGATCTTGGATCGTTATAATTAGACATGATAATCTAGGTGTATTAGGTTTAGTATTTAATCAATTACTCTTAACAACTTAAGAACTAATTAATTAACCCAACCAAGGCACTACAGAACTTAAAACTTTTTAAAAATCGGTTAAAAAAACCTTTTTATGGGCTTCATCGGTCTTGGATGGGCCGTCTATTAAATGGGAAGAGGAAGGGGAGGCTGGCGGATCCAGCTCGGTGGGCCTCCCAGGACCTGCGGAGGACCCATAGATCCTTCTTCCCCACCCGATAGGTGGAGGGGCGACGGCTAGGGCTCCAAACCCTAGCTCCGCCGCCGTGCCTAAGGAAGAGGGGGGCACCGCCCACTAGCCGACCGCCGCGGGATAGCCAGATGGCAGCCCTCCATCGGCCACCGGCGTCGGAGAAGATGTAACATTTTTTTTTATTTCTGTAACATTTGGTGGCCTCCCAGCCAGGAAGGCAAGAGCGACGACAAGCCATTGACTGGGGCCACGGTTGAAACCAATGGGTCAAGGGAGGTTCACCCTGGAGCACGGTGTGGCTAATTAGGGCTCCGACGATCCCCCTATACACAAAGAAAACCCCCCGCGACACAGCCATCTCGGCCCTATCAACCGACGTTTGAGTGCCCAACCACCGTCAATCGTCCATCCAGACGATGCATGTCGACCAAAGCCTTCTTCCCCAGTGACCAGAACCCCATCCCATGGAGCTCAGCAGCCCCATGTCATGGGGTTGCCATGGTTACAAAAATCCAAGAATAGAGTTAATAATAAGGATTAACATGCACGTAATTCTGATTACAATCAAATCAGCAAACCTAGCTCTGATACCACTGCAAGGAATCACAACAAACAAGCAGGAGAAATAAGCGATTCCTCGAGATATTAGTGCTGGGATTGAAATCCATGCAAGAGAAACCCGAATATTAGAGAGATTCTTCACCTTTGTGGGGTTGCGAATCTCCTGTGTGAATCTATGGGATGTAAATCATACAGGCACACGATCTCTAGAAGTATCCACACGAGCATTTGAATTAGACGAGCTCCTCTCCGCGATCTCCACGCACCAACTAGACCTCAACTCGACCATGCAGAACAAGGAGGAGAGAGAGGAGAGAGGGGCACCCCAGGGAGAGAGAGAGAGCCAGAGAGAGAGGGTGGCTAGGGTAGACTCTGTTGCTTGGCCTAGGGTTCTATCACGTTGCAATTATTTATAGAAATTTGGCATTTTTCATAAAAACCCAAATATGTTCTATAAATCACAACCCTATATCCTAAAAATTCCTAAAAATAGTCAAAATTCGTCGGACGGAACCTAGATCTGCACCACTAAGGATCTGTTAAGCTACGGGTGTTACAAAATCAATCTCTCGCTACGATGGTAATCTTGGAAAATCATCAGGAAAAATATCGGCAAACTCACACACTACCCCAATGTTCTCCACTCCCTGTTGCTACTGACCAACCACTATTACAGAAGCAAGAAACCCTTGACATAGAGTGCCAAGTAATCTGCGAGCCTTAATAGCTGAAATAAGAAAACCGGAAGAGGAAGACCGAATACCTTGGAAATAAGACGTAGATCTCCGGGGATGCTGGAAATAAACCCTCTTCGGGCTACAATCAACCACTGCACCATAGGCTTTGAGCCAATCTATACCCAAAATCACATCAAAATCCTTCACCTGTAAGGCATACAGTCTGGCTGGTAGATTCTGCCCTCCAATCCATACCGTCACCTTCTCAAGGAAATAGGGGGTGAGCATGAAATCACCAGTGGGCAACTCCACTACCAAATCACACGACATCTCCATAGCTAGCTCCTTAGTACAAGTGACAAAATCTTCAGATATAAAAGAGTGAGAAGCACCTGAATCAAACAAAACTCGAGTGGCGTGACCAAGAATTGGAACGGTACCTTCTACCAACTAGGATGCCTCTACTTCCACTCTCGTTATGTGCATCACACACCCTTGAGCTCTCTGCCGTCCCATACTAGCAGACCTCAAAAGGGGTGGAAGCTGGACCTGCTGCTACTGCTGTGGCTAAAAGTGGAAAGACAGGCGTGGCCTCTGAGGACACTCCCGAGCCATGTGTCCCACCTAACCACACTGGTAACATGTCATAGGCACCAAGCACTGCCTACCAGGGTGAAAGTCACTGCATCGAGGACACGGCCTGTGCTGACCACCTGCTGAACCCTGCCACTGAAGTGGAGTGGGCTGCTGCACATTGCCCACCGATGACTGCCTCTGATCCTGCCAGTCTTGATACTACCAAAACCTCTCTTGAACATATTCTTGAGCCTCGAACCGAGGGATGATGAACCCGACACCACTGGTGTGGAAGGCGACGGTCCGAATATGCCCGAATGCTGTTGAAAGATAATCTCCTTCTGCACAGACCTCTACTGCCCATGATCAGACTGGGACAATAATACTCAGGATCCTTCGGATTAGAATCCAAGAGTTTTCGGAGCACTTTTCTGGGTCTCGAGTGGAGTTTGGCCTTTTAATCGATTTTTCAGACTGTTTTATCTTTGGATCCCCGTGGAGGGTAAACTGTTGATATTTCAGACTTTCAGACATGGCAAGTGCGTTGTGCTCTTTCCGATGATCGTAGAGGTAATTTTTTCATATTGCATTTAATCAGAATTGTTAAAGTATTTATATGAATATTTTGGGCATATTTATAATTTTAGATAATTGGGGGTTTAAACTATAATTTGGGTTTAAAATTAAAAAAAAATCAAATCAAATTTTTAAAAACCCACTGCTGACTCTCTCTCTCCCCACTCATCACTCTCTCTCTCACCCTCGTTTCTCTCCCCCTCTCTCACTCTTTCTCTCTCCTCTGCCCCCTCTTTTGTCCCTTCTGGATCATGATGACCCTGGATCGAGGCGCAAGAGGTACTGTTGGAACTGACTCGTCGCGAGGATCGTGCCAGTGCCTTTCATTCCGCGATTCGAGGGGCGTGGGAACAGGTCGGGTTGAGAGGTGTACCAGAGCTTTATCATCTGCATGCGCATTTTACGAGATTTTCATCGTGATCGAGGTAGGGGGATGGACTCCTTACTTCGCTAGGATCATTTAGGTACCACATGCATGCCCATGCGTAGGCGTTTGTATCATTTTCTGTGCAAGGTCCATTTTAGGGGTTTTTAGGTTAAAAATGTTTGAAAAATTGGTTAGGGTTGTTGTATTTACGTTTTGATGCATGCTGTAGTTGTAGAAATCTTGTTATTCAACTCCTTCTACCCCTCTTCTTTTGTTTCAGGCTGATCGGGCTTGACTGGAGGGGAGTTCGGTCCGAACTCGTCCCTCTCATTTTGCAGAGGATATAACGCGCCTACCAGAGGTCATTATATGCTTAACAGACCCTAGGGGGTGCGTTATGCATTGCATGGCGGACCACTTGTGGGCTGTTATGTGATCGTGGGTTTTGTAGGTCTGTAGGTTGTGGGGCATGACGGACTAGTCCCAGTCCGCCATGGCCAGTATAACGCCCCGCTCCTGGTGCGTTATACTATGTGGTAAACTATGGAGTTTTCTGAGTTTCCAACGTTCGAGTGGCTTTAACGGACCAGTCATGGTGCGTTATAGTCTCATGGCGCACCCATCTTGGTGTGTTATGGTCTGTGTGATTTTGGATGGTTCTCTGGAGAGTATAACGCGCGGGTTGAGGCGTGCCATACATTGCATGACACCCCTGCGGTGGTGCGTTATGGTCTGCATGCCTGGGTTTTGATTAGTGCACGGGTGAGCATAACGGCCTAGGGGAGGTGCGTTATAGTCGCATAACGCCCCATCCCTGGTCTGTTACACTCTGCTGGTTGGATAATGGTAGAAATGCATGTTTAATTCCCGTCTTATGCATTATGTGCTACGTTTATATTGTAATTGTGTTATTTCATAATTATTGACTTGATCCTAAAATCCCAATGGAGTACTTGGACTTTTCATGTGATGGAACCACTAGACGTAGCCCTAGACTTCACGGATGGTCGACCCGTTTGTTCCATCGAAGTTATCCTACCACTAGTGCATCCGCACCCAATCCCCAGTCCTCGCAATACGCTACTGATCAGGAGGAGGCAAATCCGCTACCGGATACTCAGTATGACCTGTTACATCATCTAGATAGGATGCCGCCAAAATTTTAGTTCTGGAATTGATTAACCAGTCTAAGCTTCACCAAGACATGTTGCGGGATTTTCTACAAAAGGCTATAGTCAATGAAGACATGGCAGTGGACAGTTTACCAACTACCCTGGCCACAATCTCCAAGGGGCCGGCTATCACATTTCAGAGTCTGTGATAGCACCCCCCGAGGCTCGTCAAATGCCGCTATGCATTTCCATCATTTTGAAGAAAGTAACTATAGATGCGGCATTAGTAGACACTGGGGCTTCCATCAATATTTGTCCCCTAAGCACCCTGAGAGCCTGTAATATTTTAGAAGATTTGTTAAGACCTACCCCAACTACCATTGCAGCATATGATAAGTCAAGGAGGCCGTGTCACGGGGCAGTTACCATTCAGGCTGAACTTGGGCCACTCACAATGCCCATTGAATTCTATGTGCTCTACATCGACCCCATGTTCAAGGTAATTCTAGGTCGACTGTGGATTGCTAATCTTAATGCCTTGCCATCCACTGCTCATTAATGCCTCAAATTCCCTTTTCAAGGGAGGGTGGTTAAAGTCAAAAGTATTTTCATGGTCCAGTCAATTAAGGCTATTTCTGAGAAGATTCTACCAACACTCTGGCCTATTAATTGGCCCGTTATCTCAATATTGGACTTTAACTTTCCATGGGCCTATGCGCCATGCAAGCCCACTGTTGCACCAGTAAATATTAAACAGAAGCCCAAGATAAGAGATTCTAAGGGCTGGAGCATTATATTGAAATTGGGCTATCAATCGGGTAGAGGTCTCGGCACTCAGCTACAGGGGCGGACCAAACTGGTCCCCAGGGGCAGAAAAATGAGTAAAAGGGGCCTCAGCTATCGAGAATCCTTACTATCCATCCTAGGTGATTCATTGCCATTGACTTGGGACTACCAACAACACTTTGTTAGGGGCCCTTTACAACCAGGTACTTTGAACGCTATGCCAAGTTAGACCGAGAAAGAAGATACAGCTTGCATAGCTTTTGACCCACCTTTGCTACCTAGGGGGCCTGTTGATGACATGGAAGACTTTAGTGAAGCATTTTCAAGAATGTTCTATGAAGAAAGCCATCAAAGAAGACCAAAGGAGCAGCTTGTGCATTACACGCCAAACAAGCCGGCTTACATTCCGCGAGAAAAGGGGAGCTCACCCATTATTTTTACTTGGTCTCCTTCCCACCTGTTCTCATTATTGTAAAAGCTGGAGTTTGTTTAACCTCCATGCTAGTTAAAGTAAATCCTAAAAGGAGCCACTGGAAATACAAGTAAGGGAAAGAGAAGAAGTGTAGGACAATAATTTGAACAAGATTGGCTTATAATTCTTAAATCTATGTAAAGTGCTTCTTCTTGAGTCTTTTTATGATAAACTCTGGGCTTATTAGCTTTACACCAATTCAGAGAGAAATGAGGGATTATTTCATGAGAAGCTTTATAACAGAAGAATCTGACAATTGGTCTTCTGATTTTATGGGCATGGGATAGATAAAACTTTCCTTATGAGTTTGGAGCTCAGATATTGTGTACTGGCAGAAATTGCTTCTTAGCTAACATATAAGTTGATTGTTCCCCCCTTGTTTCGAACCGACTGCACCTGCAAATAAAGCTTGACAAAACCCTCTATAAAAGCAAGTTTCCATCCTTTTATTCAGTTTGATGTCCATTCTCCTCATATTTTGATGATGTCAAAGGAGGAGAAGTGTGTTGAGTCATAAGGCATAAGTGTGTTAAGTCATCATTGCTCTGGTCTGTGTCTACTATGTCACTGCTTTAGCGTTCAGTGCTATGCAGAAAATTTTCAATTGTCTCACCTATGAATAAAATGCATAATGACTCATAGTTGCCATCATCAAAAAAGGGGAGAATGTTGTGTTATATGTCTTGATGGTGTCTAACTATGAATTATAAGTTGTATGAAGTGTTCTGAAACGTTCACTAATCAACTGAATTCTCAAGAAATGCAGTCGACAAAGTGTAGGTGAAGTTGGCAAAACAAGGAAAATCAGTCGATCGAATTCAATTTTAGTCGACTAAAATGCATCCAAGTTGACACTCTATCAAGTTCAGTCGACAGACTTTGCCTAGAAGCAAAGCAGCAGCAACAATGCAAGAAAAATGCATGGAACCATGCAGCCCAAGGTGCAAGAGGCCTTGGACTTACAAAAATGAAGAAAGGCAAAGGAGCTAGCCAGTGAATCACTGACAAGGAAATGTTAGTCGACTGAGTTCAAACTCCATCGATAGATGTGGAAATAAGTCGACTGATACTCCCAGAAGTCGACAAACATTGCTGAAAGACAGGCAGCTTAAGTCGACAGAGTTTTGGAAAAATCACTCGACCTAAGAAAAGGGAGTCAATTGAATTTGAGAAAATCAGTCGACCTGGCTAGAAGTCAGTCGACTGATATGCAAGGGAGTGGACTGACATTAACCAAGCCAAGCACTTGAGTTGACATACCAATGTTGTGCCCCGGCGTGTTTTGACGAAGACATATTGGTCTATGTTGATGATTTGCATTGAATATATGTTGATGGTTGAATCTCATTTTGAAAAGTTTCATTGAAGGGCTCATGTTCAATGAGAACCCTCACCACCATCACCGGGTTGCCTACGGGCACTAGTGTGTGCCAAGCATGTGAGTCTACTCGAGTGAAGTTACCGGTCCGTTGCATTGCTTGCTTGCTAAATCCAAGGGGTCTTCGATCTAGTGGCTGCCACCCCCAAGGTGGTGTCACATCAAATGGGGACTTACATCATAATTTTTGGAGTTAAACCCTCCGTAATTCTATAGTTCTTCCAACCCGGATGAAGCCAAAAATTAGATTGATGAGATGAATCGTATATTTGATGTCATTCAATGCACGGACCAGGAGAAAGTGCATCTAGCTACCTTTCAACTCAATAAAGATGCACTTACATGGTGGAAGTCAGTTCCGGCACCTCCGGCCGATGCACCTCACACATGGGATGGATTTCTCACATTATTTCGTGCCAAGTATTTTTTTGAGCATGTTAAAGAAAGAAAAGCTATGGAGTTTGCCTCTCTTCGTCAGGGAATGATGTCAGTTGCCAAATATGAACTTTAATTTTCCAGGCTAGTGCCATATGCAACCCATTTGGTCAGCACTGATTTATTAAAGGCCAATCGATTCATAGACGGGTTAAGACCCGGTTTCATTCAACAACTTGGGACCCAGAATATCCGTACCTATGTGGAAATGGTCCAGCAGGCATATCTATGTGAAAGGACCTTAGAGAAGGTCGAGAAATTAAAAGGCAAGGGAGAAGTGTCAAGCCGACGGTCTGATTGGTGTAATAAGAAAGAAAAGTTCAGCATCACAGAGCCTTACAAAAGTCGTGATAGCAAGAAGAGGTCCCAGAGCGAGAACAGTGGTAGTTCCTAGAAGAATAAGAAGGTTAAGGAAGAGGCGAAGCAAGTCATGGCGGCTTGCACTTTCTGCGAAAAGTTTGGCCACTCGGCTGAGGAATGCTGGAAGCACCTCAGCGCTTGTCTACGTTGCAGCAGCAGGGAGCATCTCATGCTAGATTGCCCCCTTATGAAGGATCAATCGTCCGGTGGTGGACGCAAGAGGCAGGCTCGCCTCAATGCTATTCTAGAAGATGATGAAGCGCCTAAGGACGGCGGACTTATGGAAGGTACTATTCAAATTTGTTCCTATCCTGCATTCATGCTATTTGATACTGGTGCTTCTCATTCTTTCATATCCACTACTTTTGTAAAAACATTACCAATTTCATCAGTTCCATTACCCTCATATCTTTTTATTACTACACCCTTAGGTTCTGGAGCAAAACTTACAAATTACTACACTGATAGTGAGGTAGTGGTAGAAGGTCACAATCTCCCTACAAACCTTGTATGCCTTGATATAGAGGGCTATGATGTAATTTTAGGTGTAGATTGGCTAGTAGACCATGACGCCTACATCAATTTGCTGATGCTATCCAGTTCGCCGTCGGGGAAGACATAGCGGTTGATAAAGCGGGTGGATATGCCGCTGGCCCAGCCCGGCTCGTCGGAAGTGATGCCGTGATTGAGGAACAGGCCGTTAGGCTTGAGCACCCGGCGCACGATGGCAAAATAACTTGGCAGGTTCTTCAGGCCGACATGCTCGAACATGCCTATGCTGGAAACCTTGTCGTAAGTCGCCACCGACGGCAGGTCGCGATAGTCGCGCAGTTCTATGCTGACCTGATCTTCCAGTCCTTGCTGCTTGACTTGCTCGCAAGCATATTGGAACTGCTGCTGGCTCAGGGTGATGCCGTGCGCACGCACGCCGTAATGCTTGGCGGCCCAGCATACCAGTGCACCCCAGCCGCAACCGATGTCGAGATAGGATTCCCCCGGGCGCAGGCGGAGTTTGCGGCAGATCAGGTCGAGCTTGTTACGTTGCGCCTGCTCCAACTCCTGCTCCGCGTTCTCGAAATACGCACAGGAATAGAGCATGCGCTCATCCAGCCATAGCCGGTAGAAGTCGTTGGATACGTCGTAATGAAAGGCGATGGATTGGATATTGTTCTGGCGCAGGTCGTCTGCTGTTCTTGCTGAAGACGCAGGCTGGTCGGCCTTTGCTCTCAAGCCCAGGGTCAGCGCGCGATATGCCAGCCATAGTTTTTCATGCAGCGGTAGGTGTAGGCTTTCCAGGTGATAGCGCAGGTTCATGGCGGCATTGAAATCGCCTTCCACATCCAGTGCGCCGTTAAAGTAGGCTTCGGCCAGGCGTACCGGGTCGTGGAACAGCACCAGGTCGCGCAATACCCGCGCGTGTTTGATGGCCAGTGTGAATTGCGGAGGCGCATGACCGATGCGCAGCTTGCTGCCATCCCATAAGCGAATCGCAAAACTGCCTGCATAACGCCTGAATATCAGGCGCAGTATGCGGTGGGCTATCGCCGAATCGCTGTCGTGATTGGATTGCCAGCCATGATGCAATTGTGTATCCATAGAATGTTCCTTTGCTGCGTAACAATTCCACTCGTTGCGGTCGCCGCTTGTATTGATATTTATATGGAGTCGCTTTTCCTTTATACAACAGTCAGTTCAAATCGTTCAATCCGCCGCGAGCACTAAAATAAAAGCGTTTAAGCTTGTTCACCCTATCCCTAAGATGTAGAATGCGCACCCTGCTAGCGTGAAAACCCGGAATCCATCCCCGCGTAGACACTCGGAAGAGCTTATGTAACGTCTCTTTTGTTGTTGTAAGCGTAGCAAAAATAGTGCCACTGCGGAGTGGTAGTTCAGTTGGTTAGAATACCGGCCTGTCACGCCGGGGGTCGCGGGTTCGAGTCCCGTCCACTCCGCCATAGTCTTGGCATCAAATCAAGAGTATGAAGCCATCAATCTCAGGGACTATGAACACAAGCTCATAATGAAACTTATGGGGCTTGACATCATCAAGGCATGAAGAATATGAAGACTATGAATGAGCATGAAAACTATGAAAACTATGAAGACTCATGAATTGTGACTTTCATTTGTCATCATCAAAACTACATGATGACATAATTCTTCATCATCAAAACATGATGACTCATATTTGTCATCATAGCCACATGACGATTCATATTTGTCATCATCAAAGCCACAAGGATACAACAAGGTGAATAACCTTATTCCACAGGCACTACTCACGTTGATCCTCAATGTGGATAGGGTACTCCGGGAGAGATAAGTCTGGGGTCACCTCAGGCCACACAGAATCCTCTAGGGCACTAGAACCATCTGGTATGTACCTCCGAAACATCTACACATGGAACATATCATGCACAGCCGCCAACTCAAGGGTAGCTGCAATCTATACGCCACCTCGATGATGCGCTCAACAAAGGGAAAAGGGCCGATGTAGCAGGGACTCAGCTCCCATGCTGGCTGAAGTGCATCACCCTCTTCATAGGGGAGACACTCAAGAATACCCAGACTCCCACAACAAAGCTAAGAGGTTTCTTCCTCCAGTCTGCATAACTCTTCTACCAACTTTGCACTGCCAGCAACTTTTGCTAACTGATTGCACCACCTCGATACACTACTGCACCAATTTAGGCCTGTCATGACTCACTCACCTACCTCAAACCAATCGAGTGGAGTCTGGCATGGTCACCCATACAATGCCTCATAAAGAGTCATATCAAATCTAGAATGGTTGCTGTGGTTATAGGTGAACTCCACCAATGGCAAATGATGAATCCAACTACCTTGACACTCTAGGCAATAAGATCTCAATGTATCATCTAGAGTCTGGATGGTCCTCTCTGACTGGCCATCTAACTGAGGGTGGTAAGCCTAGTTGAATGCTAACTCCATACCCAAAGCTCTCTGAAAGCTCCTTCAAAATTCTAAAGTGAAGCTAGGATCTCGATTTGATACAATGGAAATGGGGATTCCATGCAAGGGAACAATCCACTCCACATATACTCGGCCTAATTTGTGCACACTCCAACTAACTTTATTTGGTAACAATCGAGCTATCTTCGTCAATCTGTCCACCAACAACCAAATACTATCATGCCCACTAGGAGTCCTCGACAACCCGACCACAAAATCTATAGTCATGTGGTCCCATTTCCATGGATGAACCTCCAAAGGCTGAAGTGTACCACCTGGTCGTTGATGTTCTGCCTTCACCTTCTGGGAAGTCAAACACTTGGCCACAAACTCTATGACATCCCTCTTCATGCATCCCACTCCCCATTTTGATGATGCCAAAGGGGGAGAAGTAGTTATGCAGGTTTTATATAGTTTATGCATGCATGTTGAGTCGCTTGTTTGCCTGAATCATTTGCACTCATTGTGAGTCATTTGCATTTTGTGAGCTTGCATTTTGTAAGTCTTTGCATTGTGTCACTCCTTGTACTAAACCAATGAAATGAAATGGAAACGATGAAATGCACTTGGTATTGGCACCTATATTGGTTCTACTTGTTTTATTTCATCTCAAACATTAGGCGTATATGAATGATTGAAACGAATTTTGATAGATTGCATGAGTTGAACCTGCTTGAAGGATTTGAATCTTGTTTGACACGCTTATGTACTTTCCTATTTGAGTCTTGTCATCATCAAAAAGGGAGAGATTGTTGAGTCTCTCTGGATGATTTTGATGATACCAAAACTCAGAATTGAGTTTCCATCTTGTGCCGTGTCAATGCAATCAAAATATGGAATGAGTATGTTTAAATGTTGGTTAAAAACCATATTGTGTAAAGATCAAATCTTAAAATAGTTTAACATTCTCGATTGAATAAACCTAACCAAAACAAACTCCAAAATACATGAAATATGTGAGGACATAAGCCATTATCATTTGGATATGTTTCACTGGGCTAACACTTCATTTTTGCAGGTCTGGGACATTTCGGTCGACCAACGAGTCGACCAAAATCGGCAGAATTGAAAATCCCTCACCCTGCGAAATTTCGGTCGACCGCCAGCCATGGGTCGGTCGATCGGTTTTTCCAGCAATGAAAAGCATTCACCTTGTGAAATTTCGGTCGACCGACCCAGTGCTTCCGGTCGATCGAACTCCCTGAAAGCCCCAATTGTTGACTTTTCATTTCAAACTCGCGGAGAGATTCTTTCCCCTATTTGTTTAAGCCCATTGCCCCCAATCAAGGCAGAATTTGTGGATCTGGTCTGGGGTATGTCTCCTGACCTCTTAAGGTCTATAAATAATCTCCTTTGGGTCAAAAACAAAAGGCATTCAAGCAAGCACAGGGGAGGCTATCAAAGGAGAATGAAGAAGCTATCATTGTAGCTCAGTGAACAGTGATCTGTGGAGGAATTCTTTATCCAAGAGTTGAGGTTCCAAGAGCATTCTGCATCCTAATCAAGTGGAGATCGAGCTGGGAGCTATCTTCATCCTACACCATCTTCATCTACTAAGGGGGAGCTAGAATTTGTGTTTTCATTTCCTATTTTCTCCTTCCATTCTTGCTGGGCTTTATTTGTGTGTTCCTGTAATTTTCAAACACCTGTGTGTGTGTGGATCTACGCAGATCCGTGTGTGTGTGTAAGTGATTTCATTGTTCTTCACACTTCTTGTGAGTCGGAGTTCAGTAGGGCTTTCTCTATTCTTCGGTAATGATCATCATACGAACTCCACCTCTATATATATGGGCACACTCGAGGGATAGGAGTGTGGAGACCACGCTTCCCGCCCAGAAGCTTTTCCACGTGTCAGCATCTAAGGCTGGAAGACTCCTCGAATCATGTGCCCTTCCATCTGTCCCTCAAAACATTATCTGTAAACACAAAATAATCATTGGTTCAGTTGGCAATGTACTGGATAGAAGAAAGATGCACAGACTATGTTTAGAACATTTAGACAGGCTGCTACAATACCTACTTAGATGTGTTGCAGCTAAGCCAGTCAAAACATAGACCTGCTCGGACTTACTCTAACATGCAATGAACTAACATGTGCACGGACAAAAAAGAATATGCACGGACTCTATACGATGCATATGAGAGTTATGCACAGGCTTGGATTAAACACACACAAGTGCTCGGACACACTTTCACCCAGGAAGTACACGGCCTAGGTGTTCAAGAGAAAAACATGCACGGACTTGAGTTTAACCAAGAACATGCACGGACTATGAGTTTAAGCAAAAACATGCACAGAGTACCACTGTGCATGCACGGGGTTGCAAGACCCAAAACATGCATGGGGTATGGAAATTATGCACGGGCTTACTTGTGCAGAATTCAAAGTGCACGGACTTCTAAAAAACTTGCATGGACAAGATATGCATGGCCTTGCACTGTTCATGCTCGGCCTTGACATTGTGCATCAGGTTTAAGGAACTGCAGACATGCACGGGGTTTGTTTTCTATTCAGACTGAAAAATGCACAGACGTTTCAATGCTCGGACTTCACATGCATATGCTCGGACATGACATAAGTTTGAACGGTACATGCTCAGACTTGAAGAAGATGTGCAGGGACTTTGATAACAGTAAGAAAACATGCACAGACATTAAGATGCTTAGACTTAATGCTCAAGTCAAAAATGCACGGGCTTTATAGAAATGTGCATGAACACAAGTAAACGTGCATGGACATTGAGATGCTCAGACTTAATGCTCAACTCAAAAATGCACGGGCTTTATAGAAATGTGCACAAACACAAGTAAATGTGCACAGACATTGAGATGCTCAGACTTATTGCTCAACTCAAAAATGCACGGGCATTATAGAAATGTGCACGAACACAAGTAAACATGCACGGACATTGAGATGCTCAGACTTAATGCTCAACTTAAAAATGCACGGGCTTTATAGAAATGTGCACGAACACAAGTAAATGTGCACAGACATTAAGATGCTCGGACTTAATGCTTCAACCAGAAGTAAATGCACGGACTTTCAGTGTAGCTCGGACTCTATGTAGCTAAGGCATATGTGCTCTGACCTTGCTACAGAGCATGCTCTTACTTGGATTGTGCAATGTGTTTTAAAGCAGATGTACCTCAAGTTAAACACAGCAATTAAAAAATAGCAGTCAGATAACAGATCAATCAAGATGTTGACAAATAGTGTATGCCATCATCAAAATAGTAGGAGTGCAACAGATGAGACCCCCGCACACCTCTTGGCCTTCCACCACGCATACCCCAACTCCCCCGCACCTTCTGTTCCCTCCATCCTCCGGCCCACTACCTTGACCACCGCACCACCCTCCATTCCCTCCAGTCCCCTCATTACGCCCACCACATTACACGCCATTCCGCCAAACCTCACACCATCACCCGCCATGCCCTCCGCCATCACCCCTCCTTCTAACCCTTCCCCCGTCATCTTGCCACTAGGGCCTGTCAAGCCTACCCCCGTCATTATCACTCCGATTGCCACTCCTTCCACTCACCCCACCGGGCCAGTTGGTAGTCCGTCAGTCGGCGTGCCGGTGCAAAATCTTGCCCTGAGGAGCGGGTGCCTCTTTTAGAGAAACTACCCTTCTACTGGTGCACCTGCACCTATCCCTCCAATTCCCTCTACAACAGTTGAAGCAGAAGAAACTGACCCCATGCCTGGCTCCAAGTATGATTTGTTGCAGCATTTAGACCGGATGCCAGCAAAGATTTCAGTACTGGAGTTGATTAGAAGATCCACGCTCCATCAAGATGCCCTAAGGGCATTTCTACAGAAGGTAATGGTGAGCGAGGACATGGCAGTGGACAGCTTACCGTCAGTGTTGGCTACAATTACCAAGGGGCCCTCTATTTCATTCTCTGAGTTAGAATTGGCACCCCTGGAGGCACGACAAATGCCATTGTGTATTACTATTTCATTAAATATGGTGACAGTCGAGTCAGCTCTTGTGGACACCGGAGCTTCTATAAATGTATGTCCCTTTAGCACGTTACATGCTTGCAACATTCCCGAGGATATGCTACGACCAATACCGACAACAATTGTAGCCTACAATAACTCCAGGAGAGCTTGCCATAGGGTTGTGACAGTTCAGGCCGAGCTTGGGCCTTTGAAGATAGATATGGAGTTTTATTTAATGGATATAGACCCAATGTTCAAGGCAATTCTGGGTCGTCCATGGATTGACAGTTTGAATGCAGTGCCCTCGACTTCCCACCAATGCCTTAAGTTCCCCTTTCAGGGCCGAGTAGTCATGGTGAAAAGTATCTCCACAGTCTAGATAGTTGATGCAATTGCGGATAAGATTCTGCCTACATTGTGGCCAAGCAATATGACAGTATTATCAGTAATGGACTTGAACTATTCTTGGGCATATGCACCACGCAAGCCCACTGTTGCACCGATTGATGTCAAAATCAAGTCTAAGATTCGGGACTCTAAGGGTTAGCATATGATTCTGAAATTAGGCTATCAGCCGGGCTTGGGCCTTGGCACGCAATTACGGGGGTGGACTAAGCCCGTCCCTAAAAGCAGAAAGATGAGCCGAAGAGGCCTCAGCTATCGGGAGTCATCACTGTCTATACTAGGGGACTCCGAGCCATTGAGATGGGATTATCATCAGCATTTTGTCAGGGGGCCTCTATAGCCCGGCACCTTGAAGATGCTGCCACCCCGCCAGTCCTAGAAAGAAGATGTTGCTTGTGCCATGCCACCCGTGTTACAGAAAGGACTCATTGATGATTTTGATGATCATTCTGAAGCTTTCATCAAGATGTTTGCTGAGAGAGAGAGTTTGAAGGAACCCGAGCTGCGGGTTGTGAAGAAAGTTTGTAAGAAGCCGGCCCAACATCTACCGGGAATGGAGAGCTCGACTACCACTTTGTCTCTTTCCCGCCTTATTTCTATTTTTCAAAGGTTGACTTTTGTTCCACGCCCACCTCCTCTTCTCTTTGATCCATCCATGTTTCAGTCTCCTTTTCGATCTGAGAGGCCGATTGGATTTCTATTTGTTAATTGTCCCTGTGGGCGCTGCCTGTCGATTGATTTGTGTCCAGGTGGTCACCCGACGCACCAGCTAATTTATCTAGGATGTGGTTTCGGTCCTCCGGCCCATTCTTTGATGTGATTTTCCCCACTCTATGCCCTCGGGCCCTTCCTCCTCCTCCAACAGATTCTTCTTCTTACTGTGTGTTATCCACTGAGCTTGACCAAAAAAATGCCAAATTTGAAATCAAGATCTCAGTGGAGGATTATGCTATGTTTCATCCATCCTCTCCCCAGGGGCATGAGGCCCCTAATTCTTTTCCAGTAGATTTTCTATCTTCTAGGTTAGATGTACAGTCTGCAGAGTCTCCTAGGTTAGAAGAATTAGCTTGATCCAAACAAATAAAAGGCCGTCATGGATATGCCCCCGCCAAAGAACATCACTGAACTTCGATGATCGATTGGACGTTTGCAGTTCATTCAAAGATTTATATCTCAGCACTCTCAAAGGTGTCGACCATTTTACGAACTACTCAAGGTGGGGGTTAAGTTTGAATGGAATGAAGAATGTCAGACGGTCTATGACGATCTGAAGGTTTATTTGTCTAATCCCCCAGTTTTACAACCTCCTGTCCCTAGGAAACCCCTGATTTTATACATTTCTATCATTGAGGACTCATTGGGAGCTGTCCTGGCACAGGTGGATGATGAAGGTAAGGAGAGGGCAGCCTACTACCTCTCTAGGTTGTTCAATCCTGCAGAGGCTAAATACACTGCTATGGAGAAGACATGCGCAGCCTTAGTTTGGGTAGTGCAGAAATTGAAACATTATTTTCTTTCCCATGAAGTTAGGTTGATCTCTAGAATGGACCCAATTCACTATCTCCTAGAGAAGCCGGTCCTCTCTAGTAGGTTAGCTCATTGGCAGAGTTTCCTCTCCCAGTTCGATATCACCTTCGTTGTTCAGAAGGCAATCAAGGGATACACTATCCCTGAGCATCTTGCCCATTCACCTGTTCCCTATACCGATTCTATCTAGGACGAGTTTCCTGATGCATACCTCGTCGTTCTCACTCATCAACCGTTTTGGTCCTTGCACTTTGATGGCGCACTTAATTCCTGGGGCCGAGGGATCAGCGCTGTTCTCCTCACTCCGGAGGGAGTGAACATTCCTTTTGCTTATCAGATCTCTTTTCATGCTACCAGCAACATAGCCGAGTGTGAGGCTCTCCTCGCTGGATTGAGGCACGCCTATCTTTTAGGCGCGTAATATTTGAATATCATAGGAGACTCTCAGTTGGTGCTGCGCCAGGTTCTCTCTACCTATCACACCCGTGACCTCAAGCTCAAGCCCTATCAAGATCTGGTCACTCTCTTGGCTAAGCAATTCCGCAAACTGATATACATTCACACTCCTCAGTCTCAGAATATTCTTGTCGATCCACTTGCATCGCTTGCTTCTTCCCTCTCCTTTCCTCTCAGTCACTCCACTGAGACCATTGTTGTCCAGCGGTTGGACGCTCCTTCCCTTCAAGATCCCTGGTTTGATAACCTTAGAAAGTCTGTAGAGAAGAAGGCTGAGAAGAAGGATTTGAAAGAAGTATCCTTAGCTAAGCTCGGAGAGATCTTAGAAGAAGAGAAATTACCTTGGTACTATAAAATCGAGCAATATTGTAGGGATGGGTCATTCCCGGAATCGGCTAGCGCCGAGCAACGTAAGGCCATTAGAAGAGTCGCCTCAAGATACACAATCATTACAGGCTAGCGGAAACACAGCAATGCACATGCAATCACACAAAGGAGACAAGAGTTTTAAAGTGGTTCGGTCTTAACCTTAAGGCCTATGTCCACCCCTCACTCAAACCTGAGTGACGCTTATTGCTGATTACACAGCTTAACTCTGCTGATCCACAGCTTCGGAGACGAATCCCTACAAATAGATGATCCACAGCTTTAGGGATTGAATCCCAGACCGCTGAGCCTCACAACTTGCTAAACTCGCTAAGCCTCACAGATTGCTGTCTGAGGAACCAATCCTCGTCACTGAGCAACACAGCTTGCTCCACTGCCTAACAACTTGAAGAAAGATTCAAAGGGAAAATGAGAAAGAATGAAACAACACACGGATAGAACTCAAAAGTAATATAGCTCTCTTGAGCAGTCGATTCTCGATCTGATCTAGAAATCGAAACTTCAGCAACTGTCTTTTCTCAGACTTCTTCTCCTCTCTCCGATAGTCTATTTTTAGTGGCTCTCTCTCACCCTTCTGCGAAGACCCTGACACTCTTAGCTTCTCCTCTCTTTTTCTCTATTTTCTCTTGAGCTCCTCTTCTCTAGATTCTCACTACTCACAAACTCCAGTCTCTCTCTCTCTGATCTCTTCTGTCGCTATCACTCCTTCAGTTGGTCACACCTTTGTCGTAAGAAGGATCCTCTTTTATATCCTCGAGCTGATTCTTGTGGTCCCCACAAGATTCCTTTGGCGTGTGAAGGGAGAATTCCCACCAATTACTTTTTAGGAAAAAGTAGTTCGATCAAGTCCATGTGTCAGATCTGAGTGAAGATGAATCCACGTGGCAGATCATTCTATTGGACTGATAGCCTTGGATCACATGCCAGTCATCTTAACTTTCGAACCACGTGATCACTTACGTCTTTGACACATTCTGCCCTTCAAGTCTTCTATTAAGTTGCCTAAGTAGTTTGATGCCCTTCATATTGAAGTTCCTGCCAAAGATAATACGGAAGTTCATCATACATCTTATCATCATGTAGATCACAAGTTGCTAAGAGAGATGTCTAAGAGATGCATTCTTATACAGATTAATAAAGATGGGCTATGTGCTGCTAAATCATGAAGATCAGACATTCCCATGACATGCAGTATGCGGTGATGTATATGCTTTGATGCGTTCACCAAGTGCATCAACCTGAGACTGCTCATGTAACGACCCAGAGCTTCAGATACCGATAACCTGGTGTAGCATCAGATTACCGCTACCAGAAACTGGAGAAGTCACCCAAGAGGCTGATGAGGCCCCTGAACGGTTGGGGGAGTTTGTCGAGAGAGTGTATAATGAATTGGAATCACACCACACACAAGATAAATTAGAACAGTATTTTAAACTGAAACAGCAAAAAAACTCCTACCGCAACTATAATGGAAAGCAAAGCCAATTAGCATATTGCCACTAGCATCTCGAATGCAACCCCCTCGTATGCACATTCCTGGGTTTCCTTTTGAGGCCCCGTCAACATGTAGAGTAAGCCGGTCCAATGCCAAGCTACGAAACACTAGGATTGGCCGTTTAATCTCCACTCGAGGAAAGAGATGATAATGAGCTAGCCTACTAGCATGAGCTGGAGATAGAGGAAGATGGAAGCATATCTTCTCCAACACATATGAAATGGAAGAAATAATACTTTTCTTAATACCGGTAGGAGGTACCTCATTTTCAAACCTGACAGCACATCTGTGCTTCCAAATACCCCACAGCATGAGTATGACAGCATAGAGCCCAATAAAACTATAGGCTAATTGCATATTGGTGGCAGTTAAGAAATTCTAGCACCGGATGGTTATTTGATCACTGAGATTTACCTTGTCACTGATCAATGGTAGAATCCAAGACCACAGCTCAGTTGCCAGATCTCCAGTGATGAATAAGTGGTTCAAATCCTCCTTAGCAGGGGCTTGACAGTAGCTGCATTTTGACACTAAGGGAATACCACAATCAGCCACCCTTCTGTCCACTGGCACAGCTCGATGGATAATCTTCCAAACAAAAGTAGCAGCCTTGGGGTTAATAGCAGAGTGCCATAGTTTAGTCCAAGACCGCCTGTTAATCCCACTAGAGCGAAGAAGACCATATGCAGACTTGACTGAGAAATCCCCTCTGGCTGTACCTGTCCACACCCATACATCAGCTTCACTGTTTAGTTGGAAATTAGGGAGATGGTAATCAGAATTGAGTAGCATCCAGGCAACATGGCGAGTATCCAACAAGACCTCTCTAACTGATGCTAATGGGACAGCTTGCGGGCTAATAGTCTCAGTGCCCAAAACAGATTGCAAGATAGGGCCATTAGCTGTCCAATTATCCCTAAAGAAATCAGTGTCAGCCCCATCCCCTAAAAACCATCGGGTGTTGCTACTAATAAGGTTCTTCACTTGATGGAAGATAGTAGAAGGCATGCTAGCAGGGAAACACTTCGTGCAGTCTTAGAGGTGGGATTTAATAAACCTCTGCTTGGCATACTTTGACCAGAGAGATGACCCATGGATGATATTCCACAAGGCTTTGGCCACCAATGAAACCTAGACCCAATGTAGATCTCTGATTCCAAGACCCCCTTCAACCCTGGGCTTTTGAATTTCCTTCCAAGCAACCCAATGCCGCCTTCTCATACCTTCGGCACCCTGCCATAAAAAGTTTGCACAGAGACTATCAATTGCATTAATGACTATTTTCGAGATGAAGCATGCAGAAGACAAATAAATTGCATGGTCGCCGCCGGTCCTGCAGAATCAGGATCTCATCGGTGGAGTGCAGCCGAGCGCCATCACCCTTGATGACGGAACGTTCCTCTGGATGTATGGCGACAGGACTGGTCTGTCAGGGTCATCAGCCGAGGGTATGCCTCTGCCATTTGGCGACTGCACCGGCATCGCGGCGCAACGGATGCGCCACCATACGATAACTGCCGGTACGTATTCTGGCGGAATGGGCACCATCACATTCAGCGCGGCGCATAACATTTCCATCGGAAATGTCGTGAGCCTGAAGGGCAACACACCGAGCGGCTGGGACGGTGTGTTTGTCGCAGGGACGGGCACATCAGGGTCGAGCCTCGTCGTAAAGATGGCAGACCCCGGAGGCTCGATCACGGTGGCGGGCGCCGCCGTCTCTTTCGGCTGGCACACCCAGGTCGGAACCTATGTCAGCACGGATGGAGGGCAACCCACGCCGACCGAGATCACACCGGGTGTGATCGTGGCTCCATTTTACGGCGTCCGGCGCTATGGCGAGCGCCCTCGAATCCAGTTTCTGACATTTAAGACGATGGGGCTCTAGATGCCGTTTCTATCCAGCCTGTGGAGCAAGATCGTCTTCGTCGCCGCCTTCATTGGCCTGCTGGCGCTGGCGGCGCTGAAACTGATCGGCATCGGCAAGAAGCAGGAGAGGGCGGATCAACTGCAGCGCAACGTCGAGACACAGGAAAGGATACGGGATGCGGACGCTCGCGGGCCTCGGACTGCTGATGACGTTGACGACCGGCTGCAGTCAGGTCGTTTCTGACACCTGCCCGCGTGAGGTGGAATACACCCTCGCCCAGCAGCGGGAAGCGGCGGCAGAGCTTCGGGCGCTTCCTCGTGACAGCATCATCCGGGGAACGTTCATGCCGGACTATGCGCGGCTCAGGGATCAGGTGAGGGCGTGTCGGGGCGGATAGCCCGCGCCCATCCCAGCGCATCCTCCTGGCGGTGGAAGGGAGTCACCTTATTGCATAAGTTGCAAACGAAAGTTTCAATCAATTGATCGCAGAGGGCGCATGTAGGGTTTGGCCGAAATGCGGCGGCCCGGAAAGCGTGATCAGACGCCCCGGGCCACCATTTGGGTCCGGCATGGAAGCGACTCCGAGCCGGTATAGGACGCCGATAGGGAAGCTATCGACGGCACGATTCCCGTGACCGTTATATCACCCTCCCGACCCCCCTTACAAGAGCCGCACTCTCCAACGGTGTCATCGGCGATGACGCCGATGTCCCAGCGCGTCCGTTTCTGCTATAGTGCGTTCGCTGCGGCCGTGCGGGAATCGCAGACGCATGGTGAACGTTACAGTCGTGCATACGGGTGAAACTCCCACCACCGACTGACAAACTATCCATCTCTCTACTTAACAAAATGTAAAACAAACTAACCATATTACTCTATATATAACAAACTGACTAACAATCAATAAAACAAAACGCAGTACCAGCAAATTATATTCCTAAATTATGGTAAAAAAAACCAAGACAACTATCAAGAAATCAACTTAAAAGTAAATAATATAATAAAAAACTAATAAAATATTTCGAGTTAGAAGGTGGGCAAACATAACGCTTGTTTAGTTTAGCAAAAAGGGAAAGGAAATCACCGTCGTCCCAAAATGCCACCCTGAGGTGGAAAACAAACACAATGTCATTGGTTGAGGTCAGAGGAAGGATGCGTGCGCGAAAGGTGTCCGACAAAAGTTACCTGTTACAGAAAGCGGGGTAAAGTGATTGCAACAGGAGTTCACAACTCGGGGTTGTGGTGGTGGTTGTTGATCCGATCAAGAACGGTTAGGATGCCATGGATCCCCATCTTGGCGTCCCCGTTGGCCACCATTCCCTGGAACAGTTGCCTGCACAGCGCCGCCCCCAGCAGCACCAACGCTCCTCCCCTGCCCCCGCCGCCGCCGTGGCCGCTTTCCCGCTCCTCCTCCTCCTCCTCCTCCTCGGCTAACGCCATTCCTAAATCCTTCACTAAGTACTCCGCGAACCCGCCCGGCGCGAAGTCCCTGGCCACCATCTTCTCCGCGAACAGGTCCATCAACCTCGACCCCGCCGCCCCCGCCCCCACTGCGGCGGCGAAGGCCGCCGTCCGGCGAATGTCAATGCCTCGCTAATCCCCAGGAGGGTGGCCGCCCCCGTGATCTGGTTCGCGAGCTTGGCGTGCTGCCCGCAACCCGGCCCGCCCATGTGGGCTGGCTTCCCCGTGATATCGAACAGAGGGGACAGCCACTCCACAACCCCCTCGTCCCCGCCGGCGAAGATCGCCAGACGGCCCTCCCTCGCCCCGGCGTCGGCGCCCGAGACGGGGGCATCCACCGACCAGCAACCCCTCGACCGTGCCACTGTTGCGATCTCGCGGGCCAGCGCCGGGGAGTTGGTCGTCATGTCGACGACGACGAGACCGGGAGAGCCGCCGCCGGAGAGAAGGCCATCGGGGCCGAGGACGACGGACCGGACGTCGGACGGGTGGGAGATGATGGTGAAGACTACGTCACAGTGGCGGGCGAGGTCGGCGGGAAGGGCCGATCGGCCGGCGGACCGAGCGCGGGCGCCGGCGCATAGCGCGAAGTCATCACAGTCGCCGTCGTTGTCCAGCACAGGTACCAGCGCGTCCTCCACGGACCACGACGTCGCGCCGACCGCTGCCACCGTGGTGTCGGCAGCGGGTCGAGCAGCGCCTGAAAGTTCGCGTTTTCGTAATCGACTAGGTGTTCAATAGAAGTAGCATAATAAGTTGTGGACCACTGATACTTAACAAAGGCCCTGTCCAAATGAGCCCAAATACCATCATAAATGTGACCATTGAATCATGTATAAGGCGCTCCAGAGAAACCCACGTCTTCAATCTCATCTATAAAAATAAAACTCTAAAAATCCATCATTGAACTAGCAAAAGCATCATGACCCCCTCTCTTCTCAGCCGGATCAAGGATACAATTAACATCACTACCCACCAGCCATGGATGGTTATGCGAGGTGGACAGGCGGATCAATTCATCCAAAAGAGGGAGACGCTCCATCCGAGCATAGATAGCATGCACGAAAGTCAGAAAAAGGAGTGGGTATGGATGGGCCCGAAGTAACAATAAGAGCAAAGATAGAGGACTGAACTAAACACAGATCAAGCGGGTGCTTCCAGAATAGCCACACACGGGCCCTATTAGTAGCACTAGATAAATAGAAGTCCATCCAAAATTTCTTCATGAATGTGTGGATCTTTGCAAAGGATATATTAGGTTCAAAAATAGCCATGAACAACAAATCATACTTCTTGATCAAATACTTCAACCTGCCAATGGAGGGGTCATTAGCAATACCCCTTATGTTCCAAATTAGACCATACATAAGTATTACACTGACGAGTTGAGTGAGGCGTTGCGACGTAGCACAGACAGGGTGAATCTCCAGTTGTCCTATGGCAATGCATCTTGAGAGCCCACAAAATTTTTTTGCACCTAAATTATATTGTCATCCAGAGGATCATGAGCAGGGGGACATCCTTGGGACAAGGAAGGATCACTAAGAACATTAAGATAGCCACAAGAGGTAGGGTCAGCGGCATCATCCTCCAAGGCCCGTGCCCCCCCATCCTGGACTTGTAAAGGCTGAGTGCTAACAGCAGGAACATGGGTCACTAGCTATTTAGGAGAAGCAGACACGATGGGTGCTGAAGCAGCAGGCAGCTATTATGCTACCAAGGCTAGGGCTGGCTGTAGATCGTCCTCGATGTTCTGCTCGTTCTGATCCAAAGAATGAAGAGCATCAAAAGAATTAAAGGTTGGAACAGAGTCCACCTGAGGAGGGATGTCGGGCAGAGATTTAGTTCCATCATTGCAAGACATTCCATCCTCTGACTTGGATAGAACTGGCTATCAAGACTTGTTCTGTTTAGGGCCCGGGATGGCCACCAGACCAGTGCGAGGACGAGGATGAGGCGGAGGGTGGGTGGGCTCCCGCAGACCATTAAGAGGAGTCGAGAATTTCTTGCACACATCCACCTTATGGTCGAGGCAAGAACAAGGAGAGCAATAAGAAGGCAAATCAGGATAGAAGATGTCCTACCATGCCCCGCCTCCAGATTTTGAGATATGTATTTTTTTTTGAAAACCATGACCGCCCTAGCACCGAGGGTTCTCCCTATGCCATTAAGAGTCACTCGAGATTGGTGTGCAATAATGGTGACAGGCCCAGGCCAAGTCTGCCTTACCTAGGCGACGATGTTTCTTCAAGGGCCATACCCTAGGTACATTCTAGTCCTTTGAGGGAGAGAGAAGAATATTTGGAGGTAAGCCTGGCGGAGGGGTAGAAGTTTTTTGGGCTCAAATCCCTCTCATGACAACCCTTCTGGAGATTCGGTCTGTTGCGTCGGGGCTTTGTGTCCATCATCGAACCCTCATCCTTGCTAGGCACGCATACAACCGGGCTAATAACATCTCATAGGGAAATTGTACTGCCACTCTTGTCATGCCTAGTTTATCATTATTTTTCTTCACTTTCATAGAGCAACTTGACATTGGAGCTTGCACTTTTGATAGGAGTAGTGGCTTTTGCCTAGATTGATGCTCTTTGCTTTCGACTTAATTTTTCTTTCCTTCGTACTCTTCTTTTGTGGAATCAGGTCATAATGGACTACCCCTATTTGAGACCTCCTCTCGTTAGGGTGTCTAGATTGCTCATCTCCCCCTTATTTACTCCTTGAACCTACGCTTGGTCGAAGAAAGAAAAGCATGGACCTTCACTTCCCCTAGACATGGCCAAAGAAGAGACGATGACACTTAGGGAAAATAAACTAACCAGGGTCGTCGTGCAGTGTGTGATTGCCGTGCTCGGGTTCCTCCTTCGTGGTGAAAGGGAAAGACACCTTGCTGTTGAGTTGGCACTAGCTTGACTCTATGGGAAAAAATGTTTAAGATACAACCCATTCCAAGCATAAGATAGCTCCTCACCTTCCGCGTTGACAAGATGATACGTGTTCCATGGATAAGCCTCTCTAACGACGAACGGCCCTTCCCAGTTTGGTTGTAATTTAGATCTAGGACCTGCCAACCTAATAAATTTATGTTTCAAAACCATATCACCTACTTGGAATTTACGATCGATTATCTTTTTTTGAAATAGCGTGAAACTCTCTTTTGATAAACTGACACGTGATCAGCTATATTAAACCTCTTTTCATCTAAGAGTTCCAATTGGACGAGCAATGCCTCTCGATGTTCATTGAGATTAAGTTCCTTATCGAGCTGTACCCTTAGGGAGATAAAGATTTCATATGGGAGCACCGCCTCCATCCCGTAAGTGAGAGCATGGGGGGTTTGCCCTGTAGGAGTGCGAACAGAGGTGCGGTAAGCCCATAGAGCTTCCACTAACCGTTCAGGCCAATCAGAGAATTTGTGAGATTCACATACTTTCTTTATTATTTTAAGAAGGGTTTTATCTGTGGCTTTGGCACAGTGCTGGTTATTCATCTACATGAGAATGCCAGCACAGAAAATGAGTTGAGAATAGTTTTTTCTGTTTTGTTTTATTTTATGGCTAAAGGAGTTGAGAATAGTTTTCCCCTTTTTATATTTGCTGCTACATGCAGCATGATTAACATAATCCTTTTGGTGATCCAATAGATAGATCCATTGGGATGATGACTGATGCAACCATCTCAACTTTTTACTGGAGCGTAAGGCTTTGGGCCACTCGCCTCGCCATGCAATGTGGGAAAGCTCGATTTTATTAAAACAGGAAGATTAGGAAGTTAATATCAATAGTTCATTCACATATCATTTGGGAGAAGGGGTGTGTTTTCAACATTTACAGGCAGGAGGTACTTGTCATCAGTCTCATCAGTACCTTAAAATACATGTTTTGAGAAACAACACTTTCGACTTTCTGGAATTTGAGAAACAATACTTTAGAACTTCTGGGCTGTGAAAGAGTGAGGGTGGGCTGAGATGACCTTCCTCTTTCAGCACAACCTCTTTTAAAGTGGCAAAATATCTTGACACACTGCACCATAAGCCTTCTTCTGAATGGCTGTGATGCAGAAGAGAGCACATCCATCTGGCAAACACATATGAAACAGAGGCCAAATGGCACTCATGCAGCAGCCTGGACACTAAGTGGCATACATGTATAACCTGATCGATTGAACATACGCATTTGTGCAATGCTCACTGCCTGAACCGGCAGGATTGGGTGTTGATGGCAATGGACCCTGAACACTGATAAGGCATCCAACTAATTAGCCTAACTCGTCAAAGCAGGGAACATGAGGAGTGAGGGTTATGCATACGGAACTGCAAGAAAATCCCTGATGGCTCCTAATTGTCAAAGATCAAGGCAAATTCACAAAACACAACCAATCAGCTAAACAACCTTTCAGGACTCCTCCATGGAACCTGCTTGGCAGGTAATATTGTCGAGATGGAACCCATAGGCATGTAACACATGGTTTTTCCAAGAAATGAGCATGGGTTGTTACACAGTTACATCAGTACCAGCTACCTCCAATCTGGCTTGGCCAATTTGGATTAGCCAATTCTGGATTTGATGTTGCTTTTTCTTCGCAAGAACATTTTCCCAAATATTTAACAGATCAATTTATCCTACTTTCTAACTCAAGGCATAAAGTTCAATTTAGCTTTTCCACCCCTCAATGGTTGGGCATCTGTTATGATTAAATCTTTGACCTGCACTGTATCATTCGTAAAAATAACTTGCTGTCATACTAGCCCATTTTGATGCACATGTGACTCGAGTTGTAAATTTTTACGCACCTTTCACGACCATGCGGCCGGCCCCGACATCGAACGAACCTCCAGCGCCCCGATAATTCATTAATTTATCATGTGAAAAAATGATGCATCAGAGTCTCACATGTGAAAAAAGAGAGTAAGTAGATGCACATCTTGCTGATCTTCTTTTGGACAAGAATGAGGTATTAGCACCACTGCAGCCACAACAACAATCAGAATGGAAGTTTTTATCAAGCTGTGGGACAAGCAAGGGACTGGAATTTAGTATCCTTGCCTGACACATGTGGAGGGCTAATTACGTAAGGAGTTTTTTTTTTCTGGGGCAACATGTTTTTCATATGATCTCACATTTTGTCAGACTTCAGAGAGGTAACTCTAACATAGGCATGTAAAGAACAAGTACAGATTAAAATTAAGATAATGGTTAAATCCAAATGTAGCATAGTACTACCAGCAACATGGAATGTTACAATTTACAGAGATTAGAATGTGGTTAGAATAGGATTATCAGGTTTGGCTATCAACAGTAGTGCCATTTAAGGATATAGCACTTGCGATGCATCCGAGCAAGAAAAACACCATTTGCATATTTAAATAGGGAATAGCTGCCAGTGATATTCCATGCAAGATTTCAGTGAACTAAAAACATGCTTAACAAATTTACGCAGGCAACATACAGTGAAAATGCCAAGTGAAAGCAAGCTGCATGGATGTCCAGTCTCCTGATCTAGCATCTTGAAGCTCCCGTTCCACACTGCATCCAAAAAAGTAGGTGTCAGTCCTTCAAATACCATTAGAAGATCATATGAACAATTCTCTAGCTTCTATATGAACCTGCAGTAAGAATTACTTCAGAAAATATCATCCAAGATAATTAATTATCACCAGAGCACGTGTACCTATGGTGCCTTAAAACAAAAAATGAGACATGTAAGGATAAATGCATACTAGAGCATAAACATCAAAAGACAAGGACAACCTGGTTGAACATAAAGTGAAAAGAATGCAGGCCCTTCTGTTGTAAAACAAAAAAGCATGACTTGTATCCAACTCGTTCCTCACCCTAAGCACTTCTATCTGGTATCAAATGTGCACATCTTTTAGACAAGAGTCTGTATATTAATAACATGTAGGACAGGGTGTCTTGGAAGCAAAGGAGGAACATATGATCTCAATAACTGAAAAGCCAATCTTTTTTTTTGAAAAGTGAACTAAAAAACCAATCATAAAAGGTGGAAATAAAAAAGTCACGCTTACCTGCAAATTAAAAAGGCAAAAGATATCTATAGATTACAGATAAGCAATTACACAGCCCCTGTTGAAACTTACACTGTAATATTTAACTACTCGACCAATTTTACACTACAAGATCAAAATGTAAAGAATACCTAGGGGGGGATGAAAATTCATTCATTTATTTATTGATTTATGTTCAAAGTGTAATGTATTTCCCTACAAAAATTGACTCCACTTCTCATTCCAAGGCCATTAAAAAAATAATAAACTCATTCTGCCTCCCTTTTTGCTTCATTTTCATCTGCATTCTCGATGCTTCAGTCGAGTGTATGGGCATTGTAGACCATCATAATAGTCGTAATCTTCCGGGCATTATTCTCGAGTACCAATATAGTACTCGACAAATTCTATCATTTACAATTGAGCACCTTCGCGTTTATACATAAGGTGCAAACGTTCATGTATGCACTTTACATTATAAAGCATGAAAAAATGCCTTAACAATGCACTCTCCTGGCTCGAAACGTTTATATAGGAAAAGCCAAATGGCCCTCATTATACTAGTCTTAAAGCCATAGATCGGTTGGCAGATAGCAGAAAATGCGATAGAAACAAAAGAAGAGGGAAATTCCAGAACTAGAACTAACAGACAAGCCCCAACTCCAAACCACGGCACCACGGGAGAACAAACTTAGAGAAAACGTCAAGAAAATAATTCCACACGAACAATGCAATTTCAAGGAAGGCCAAGGAAAGAAAAATGGAGAGATCAAACAACACCAACAAACGAACTTGGCGCCACAGATTGCCGGACGTGCCACATTCCAACAGAAATCGAGGTAGAAATGACCCAGAAATTGAGAAACAAAAGACGAACCTGGGTTCCAGCCCAGGACACGGGGGTCGTCCATAGGGGGGTCCCAGTGCTCTAAAATACAATTCTCTTCAATTTCCCGGCAAATGCATCAAGAGCAGAAGCAAGAAAAGGGAGAAGAGGAGTCATTGACCTGAGGTGATTGTCGTAGTCGACTGGGCTTCGACCAGAGGTGCCACCCACAACAGCAACCCCAGGAACAACCGCTGCATGACCAGGCAGCCCTCTAGAGGAGTGTGGCGAGTGAAGGTGAGGAGAAACAACAAAGATGAAGGCGGAGAATGGCGAAAACCCCCACTAGAGGAAGCCGCCATTTCCCTGCACTACCAACCACTCTCCCATCTTGGGCGACGGTAGCAACAGCAAGCTCCTGCTCCACTGTCACCTTCCATCGGCTTAAAAACTGCTCCTCGGGTTCTGATGCTTCGTGCCAAAGCGTCCGCGTTCCGCCCACTCGCGGATGACACTACTGTGCTGTGTACGAATGGTGAGACCACTGCCATGGAACAAAATGCGAAAACCCTAGAAGGGATCAAAGAATAGCCTCGATTCGCGACAATAAAAAAGGAACAAAACTCTTCTTCCTGTGTAGTGATTGGGTTAGAGGGAGGGAGAAGAAGAAGACGTAGGGGAAGTGGAAGATGAATGTACAGTAGAAGGGGGGAGAAGAAGACGCAGGGGAGAAGATGAAGATGTGGGTGAGGAAGAAGAGGGTGATGATGAAGGGGAGGAGTCTGGGAGGAGGGCAGTGCTGGCAGGATAGGAACTACGTAAGTAGGGGTGCTTATTGAGGAGACGAATGCTGGAGTTTCTGGCGCCAAGAGTAATCTTTTTGGGGGCATCTCTAATAAAATTTTCCTTCCTCGTATGATTATTTCGAGGCAGTTTCAAAATGCCTCCATTTATGATTTTAAACAAAGATGAAAATTTAAATATTTTAAGGGTAATGTTAAATATAAAGTGCCTCAATTTATGATATTTTTGAGGTAGTTTTAAGAAATGTCCCTAAATGAACTGTCCCTATATCTCCATTTTTTTGTAGTGCCTACTGGAGACACTCCATCATCTGTCAGCTTATGTGATACAATTGTCAGTGGGTGTATTAGTAATTAGCTGGATTCGGATTGGATTTATGTGTAATGTTTATGTCTACTATTTGGATGAGACAACAGATCCAAAGTAACCAAAAGTTTATTGATTCAGTGTAATATTTGTGTTGACTATGTGGATACAAAAATGATCCATTGGATCCAAAAATTTGGATCCTCTAACTCATTACCTATTAAAGGTGTATGTAATAAGATTTCGAGTTTGATCTAAATCTGAAATTTTAAGTTCAGATTTGGATCAGATCCAGATTTGAAACACTGTGTAATTTTGGATTCGGGTCATATTCGGATACATTGTTATCGGATCTGGATTTGGATCACAAAGGATATGATTTGGATCTGACCCGTTGACACCCCTAAAGATTCACAGGATAATAAAAGGGATTGTATGTCACTCCCTGAACTGATAGCAGCGGAACGTGTCATTTGCTTGGAACGTGGCAGTTAACAGTCGTGAATAATCAAGAGCAATCACATAAGACCAAATAATTTGGAGCAATAATAAAATTTTATTTCAATATAAGTCTCTTACAATTTCAAATTTCAAACTTGCTAAAACCAGATTCTGTTCTATCCCCTGCAGTCCAAATCCGTCCCTTCCCTGTCATAAAATTCAATCCACCCTTCAAACCACCTCCAAAAATTACAAAAAAATTATGCATGACCTTTACTTCCCCCTCTCTCATTCATAAAATTCCCAAATCCCAGATCCACCGTTTATGCCTCGGTCAAAACTCCTTATCAGGCATTCCCACCCTACCCAGTCTATTCTGAGTAAGGAAGTCTTCCTGTTCTAAATTCAACCACAGTGAATACAGCAATAGTAAAAAAATTTTTAAAACCATGTGATCAGAGATCATCGAAAGAGCTTCGCAATGACGCCAGTTTCGCATCGATCCGACATCGGATCTGATCGCAGCAATTATTTCCGCCGAGTCGCGCAGTTTTGAAATTACTGAATAGGTTCGGGACAGTAACCAGCAATGCCCCACAAGTCGAGTCATCTCACCTTCCACAAGGCAATCTAATGCGAACCATTCCAAGGGATTGTCCCTCCAGGGGTCCTCTTCGCAACGAGACAAATCCCAACCTGATCGGCCGCTCGACCAGAGCGTGGTCCCCACGATCGTCAGCACGCGCTGTCCGACCAGCACCGAACGGCTACGTGTCGGCACTGCCAGAGCTGCCCAAAATGCTGCCCGTCAACCCGAGCTCGATACTCTCGGGTCCTACGTGTATCCCTTTACCTCCCTGCGTGGAGTGGGCAGTAAAATTCATTGCTATAATTCTTGATTATTTACTGTACCGGGAGTACCGGTCTTGGCTAGGATCATCTTCCCTACGCCCAGAGCGTGGAGGTATCATCTCTATCTCTCTCGGCATTTACTTATCATGTATGTGTTTATTTTTCGCTGCTTGAGTGATAGGATATCTATCCCCATCAACTAATATCACCATTGTGAGAGTGAGAGCGTGACCCATCCCGTGACCCGATTCGGGCATGAAGGAGTGTTGACCACCCTCACTCATTGTCAGTTTCCCAACTGCGTAGATCCACACACTTCTCTTCCTAGGGACGAGTCGCGAGCTTGCCTAGAGTCTTAGGTTTACTTCCAAATTGGCCTCGAGTCGCATCTCGTCCCGCATCAACTTGGTATCAGAGCATGGTTGAGTCTAGGGTAGTCTTTGCTTTAAAAAAAAAATCTTGAGTCTAAGGTCATCTTGTCCTAGGTTTGCATTTCATCCTTGTTGGGACTCCTCTGGTTTGAAAGGCAGCAGCCTTGTGTTATGTAGTTTTGATGATTGGCAACGCAACAATAGTTTTATGACTGGCAACTGACAATGGATGATTGGCAACTGCATTTTATTTCATGCATGTTTAGGTATTGGTTTAAAGCTCATTGAATGCATTTTTCCAATGTTTTTAATTTTTTTTTAAATTTTGAGGCTAACTCAAGCTAAGCAACAAGGACCTTAACCTGTGTCATAAAGAATCTTCTAAAACACAGTGCGTGTTTAAGGTGACAACCCCCCCTGACCAGGGGTCCAATTCGCACGACGATGCATCTCCCAGAGCCATACCCTGGGTAGGACCTAGTCTCTATGAAGGAAATTGAAGAAGAATGGAGACAAGCCATACGTTGGGATGCGAGATGTCAGGACTCGACTCCCTCCTAGGGCACTACCCCTCAAAGAGTCAGTTTATTGTATTGGGGGGATCAAACTTCCGTTTGGCACGCATACACCCAGGCTTGTGATGACCCGCGGGGACTTTGCCACTCTTGTCGTGCTTCTAACTCATAATTTTTCTTTTAGGTACACCAATGATGTTGCACAACCCTTCACCGTTTTAAGCGAACCTCAACTCTTGCCTTAGGAGAAGCATGCCCGGTTACTAGGATCAGGGGCATTTTCATGGTGTTTTTTAATTTTTTTTTATTTTTTTTTGAAGATTGACCCTATTTGAAACCGCTCTCATATTGAGGATTGTCTAGGTTGGTTATCTAATCCGTCAATCTCTTGACCCTACATTCGGCCAAAAAGAGAAAAGTAAAAGACCGTCACCTCTCCCGAGCATGGCCGAAGGAGAAATAGTGTTATACAAAAAGAAGACCCTGACCAAGGGTGTCGTGTAGTGTGTGGGTACTGTGCTAAAGAATCCTCTCTAATGACTAAGGGAAGGATGCCTCACCACCCAGCCATTGTTAGCCAGACTCTTTAAGGAAAAAAAAGCCTAAGATATAGCCCATTCCACGTGTGAGATAAATCATCACCCTCAGCGTTTACTAGGCGATAGGTGTTCCCAGGATAAACCTCCTTGATTACGAATGGACCCTCCCAGTTGGGTTGCAGCTTAGACCTAGGACCTCCTGATCTAACAAATTTACATTTCAAAACCATATTACCCACTTGAAATTTTCTTGTGATGACTTTCTTTTGAAAATGATGCAAGACACGTTTTTCATATACAGAAACATGATTGGCCGCATTAAGCCTCTTCTCGTCCAAGAGTTCTAGTTGGACTAGCAATGCCTCCCGACGCTCATCGAGATTAAGTTCCTTATCAAGCTGTACTCTTAGGGAAGGGATCAAAATCTCAAATGGAAGTGCCACCTTCATCCCATAAGTGAGAGCAAAAGGAGTTTGTCATGTGGGAGTACGGACAAAGGTGCGATATGCCCATAGAGCTTCCACTAATCTTTCCGGCCAATCAGCAAATTTATGCGACTCGCATGTTTTCTTGATAATTTTAAGAAGAGTCTTGTTGGTGGCCTCAGCTTGACCGTTGCCTTATGCGTGCATGTCTGCTCATTTTATGACCTTGTGTGACAGGGGGGAGGGGGCTTGGTCAAAGATGGAGTGGGAGAGAAGGATTCCTTCTCTTCTTGTCAAGGAAGGGGGCTTGCCACCTCCTTGGACCAAGAAAGGGGCATCCCTTCCACATGTGTAAAAGAAAAAAAATCCATCCTTTCACACTAGATCACTCTTGACCCATTCAATGCCCAATAACCCAATAACTCTAGCCCAGTAATCCATAAACAACTACTATTGTCCACACATGCATTACATTGGGCCCAACAAGGCCTGAAAGCATAAAGAAAAGATAAGTAGCTTGATCGACGCGTCCATGTCCTCCTCGAGTCCTCGTTCCCGGCGTGTGTCCGCACCACCCTAGCCGGGGGACAACCCCCTTCCAGACTTAATTACCCATAGAAATGGACCATAATGACCTACACAGGAAGCCCGGATTAGGAGACATCACGCGGACATCTCAATTGCGGAATCGAACCTCATACGGGCACCACGGGGGCAAGAAACACGAAATACGACACCCCAGGGCTGACATGGCTGGGCTCCTGTGGCCTGGGCGGCCACCTAGAGGGCTGGGCGATGATCGGGTTGGCCTCCCAGACAAGGGCAATGGAGGAGGGAGGCCAGGGTGTTGGCCGCCCAGCACCCTGGGTGGCTAGACCCTTGGCCGCCCAGTTCAGGGCGTAGGTGGCCACCAATGTGGCAGTCTTCTGTACATTCTGGAAGCGGCCCGAGCTTTGCTCTAAGCTCGGTTCCACACCCCATTCACCCCCAGGTGATGGGAAAAACAAGGGGAAGCTCTTCCCCTAACCCCTTAACATCAAACCATGCCCATAGATTGATCAAAACCTCAAAAAATACTAGATCTGGTGCTCGAACCCCAAACATGGATTTTCCCTTCCCGACATGAAACATGCCTCTCCCGACCTCTCCTCGGCCTAGAAATCACAAGGAATACAGGAAGGAGGGTAAGGATCTATCCCCCTTCCTCAAGGAAGGCCGAAATTACTGGATCACTATCGATCTTCACATCATGTTCAAACCACAAACTCCACACCCTCGCCGCGAGAGCACCACTGCCGCGAGCACCATGCCGCTGTCGTCGCCACCACGATGCCGCCTTGACCCGTCGTCCGTCATCGGAGGAGTAGGGGGCACCGATTCCATTCACAGGGGAGAGAGAGGGCAACGTCGGGAGGGGGAGCGGGGTGTCACGGGAGAGAAAAGGAAGGAGAAGAAAGAAGAAAACGATAAAAAAAAGAAACGGGTTTATTATATAGAAATATGAAAAATATGGAAAATTGAAGAAAATTATTTCCCTGATACTCGGAACATGCTCGACGCACTGGTAATTACATTAAACTGAAGTGAAAACGATGAGAAGAATTGCTTACTTTCAAAGAAAAATAAAATGCACGCTTTACCACCCTACATTCAAGAAATTTACACAAGAATAATTGAAGTTTACTATAATACTTGAACGTGCGATCGAGAATTAGAATGTCAACAAGGCTGTAAAATATTGCATGAAGCATCAACCAAATTATGATATAGACGCACCCCTTTATGATTCAAAAGCTTAAATATAGTGGAGCACGACATTCTCTCTCTCAAACAAACAAACAAATAATGTCTAAATTCGTGTGTAAGTAGATGTATTATAAGGTTAAAAGTGTTTTCAAGAGTGTGAAAGTCTATGGTCACTGATGCGGGACGACGACGTGGACTCAACACCAATATGGTGCGGGACCTAAGACTCTAGGCAAGCTCGCGATCGTCCCACGCGAGGGAAGCGTGTGGGTGTGCGCGTTTGAGAAATCGATAGCGAGTCAAGGGTACTCGGCTCTTCCGTACTCGGATCGAGTCACGGGATGGGTCACACTCACTCACTTGCAACGGCGATGAAATTAGAATGAGCTAGTAATCCTAACACTCAAGCAGTGGCATACGAAAATATACTAAATAAGCAAATGAGACAGAGGGTGGCGAATGTACCTCCACGCTCCGGGCGTGAGGAAGACGACCCTGGCCAAGCTTCGTACTCCCGGTATAGCAAATAACCAATAGTTACAGAAATGATTTTATTATCCACTCCACGCAGGGAGGTAAAGGGCTACACATGGGACCCGGGAGAAACGGGCTCGGGTTGATGGGCAACGTTTTGGGCAGCTCTGGGGGTAGCGCGTGTCGACAAACGTGGGGTCCACGTCCTGGTCGGAGGGCCGATCGGGCTGGGAGTGGTACCGCTGTGAAGGGGACTCCTGGAGGGACAATCCATAGGTGGGGAGCGTGCTGGTTCACCTTGTGGAAGGCGAGGCGGCCAGACTATTGGACGTCGTTGCTTGCTATCCCCAGACCTGTTCTGCAGTTTCAGAACTACGCGATCCGACAAAATATTTGCTGCGATCAGACCCGATATCGGATCGATACGAGACTGTCACTGTTGCGAAGCTCCTTCGAAGATCTACGAACAACTATACCTTCCCACGCCCCACGAACCGCGGAATGGATGGCACTGGCGCGATCCTCGCGATGAGCCGGTTCCAACGGTACCTCCTACGCCTCGATCCGGGGTCGGCACAGCCTAGAACGGATGAAGGAACGAACGTAGGAGAGAGAGAGTGAGAGGGTGTGAGAATCGAGAGAGAGAGAGAGAGAGTTTCGAGTGGAGAGAGAGAGAGAAAATGTACGCGTGGGTTAAAAAATCTGATTTTTTATTTTTTTATGGAAGGCTACAACGCCATATTAGGAGTTGATTGGCTTGTAGATTACGATGCCTATATAAATCACCATAGTAGGATAATTTCCTTTCGAAAATCAGGTCTTCCATGATTTTCCTTCCTAGGTATCAAATACAGGAAGCATCCTTCTCTTATTTCATCCCTTCACGCTTGCAAACTCATTTCAAGGATGTGAAGCTTTCCTTGCCTCCGTAGTAGTTACAGAGTCTAAGGAAATTCAGATAAATGAAATCCCCATAGTTAGGGAGTTTCCTGATGTTTTCCCTTCCGAGTTACCTGTCATACCACCCGAAAGGTAGGTTAACTTCACCATTGAACTCACACCTGGAGCAGCACCAGTGTCAATAGCTTCTTACATGATGTCCCCCATGGAGTTGAAGGAATTGAAGAAGCAACTTTAGGAGTTGCTAGAAAAAGACTTCATTCGACCTAGCACATCCCCTTGGGACGCGTCGGTCTTATTTGTCAAGAAGAAGGACGGTTCCCTCAGATTATGCATTGATTATCGACAGTTGAATCAACTTACCATCAAGAACAAATACCCACTACCGCATATTGATGGGTTATTTGACCAACTTTCTGGTGCGAAATACTTCTCCAAGATTGACCTCAAGTCAGGCTACCATTAACTAAGGATCAAGGAGGAAGACATTCACAAGACTACTTTCCGAAGCAGATACGGACACTATGAATTTGTGGTTATGCCGTTCGGTTTAACTAATACACTTGCTGCATTCATGCAACTGATGAACAATGTGTTCCGGCCTTATCTTGACCAATTTGTAGTTGTATCCATTGATGATATTCTCATCTATTCGAAGACAAAGGAGAAACACGAGGAACATCTAAGGGTTACTTTGCAAACCTTACGGGAACATCAACTCTATGCTAAGTTGAGTAAATGTGAATTTTGGCTTAAGAAAGTCTCTTTTCTTGGTCACATCATTTCTAAAGAAGGTATTGCAGTAGATCCTTCTAAGGTTGAGGTTGTTAAGAACTGGAGCCAACCGAACACTGTGTCTGAAGTTTGGAGTTTCATTGGCTTGGCTGGTTATTATAGGCCATTTATTAAAGATTTCTCTAAAATCGCCACTCCCTTAACAAGACTCACTAAGAAGGAAAATCCTTTCGAGTGGACAAGAGAATGTGAAGAAAACTTCTTGGCTCTTAAGGAACATCTCACCATGGCACCTGTACTAGCGTTGCCCGTAGAAGGTGGCAGATTTGAGGTTTATGCCGATGCATCTGGCATTGGTTTGGGATGTGTACTGATGTAAAATGGCAAAGTGATCTGTTATGCTTCAAGATAGTTGAAGTGACATGAGGAAAATTATCTTGTTCATGACTTGGAACAATGAAACTAGCATTTCATGATTTCTTGATGCTTCTGTTGGTCTGTGCTATTGTATGTCTGGTTGCCCCTTCTACCTCTCCTCCTTTCAAGTGCTTTGGGTTCTTCACGCCAACTTCTTGCTTGCCCCTATCCCCGCTCTCTGCCTGAAGAGAGGTGGTTTTACCTTCTTTCCTAGACATTCAGGCCCAAGACCCCCTGCAACTCTCTTACCCTCTTGACTAGAGTCTCCCTTGAACTGGCCAAGACCGACGTCCTCGTTCATGCACCTTTGGACCCCTTCTCCATCTCAGCTGGAGTTCACCCCCCCTTTCTTGGTCTGAGCCCACTCTAGACCCCCACTCAAACCCTTAGTCTGGTACATCCTCCAGCAGCTAGACCCGGCAAGGCCTTCTCCTCGGTCTGCCCGATACACCTTAATCCCTTTTGGCCGGCACACCCCAGCCAGGCTCAGCCCGGTACAGCCTCCCCGCCCGCCTAGCCCGACACACCTTGGTGCCAGCCAGCCCGGCACGCCCCAGCCAGACCCTACCCAGCGCACCCCCAGACCAGCACAGCCTCTCCAGCCAGTGCACTCCCTAGGGCCTTCAGTCTGGCACCCCCCTTGAGACTCCCTAGCCAGCACACCAGTCCCTCCCCTCTCACCGGGTGCACCCCTAGCCAGTCCTAGAGGCATCGTTCATCCGTCGGTTCCTCTGGGCTTTCCGAGATTTTATCAAATGTGTCATCGCCCTTGGTGCTCACCTCAGATTGTTGGGTTCCACCACTCCATGTGGGCGTGTCCCATTTATTACCCTTACCATTCGGGTTAAGAGGAGATGCTGCCAAATTTTTGTTAGAAAATAATGAATATAGCAAAGACAAAAGGAAGCAACAAACAGATGGGACAACACCACGTTAAAAGATAAAAGGAAGCAACAAACAAATGAAATGACTAATGGCAAAAGTGCTCAACCAGGGGAGAGGACTATGGATAACACGAAGAGGACTGGACCGAACAATAACCCAGCGATCTGAACACTTGTCATGCGAAAAAAAAAGGGGGAAACGATTAAAAGAAAGGAAGAGAAAGTTCACGTACACCGCATAAAACTAAGGAGAGAAAAGAGAAGAAAGGGCACAAGTGATGAAGAGAGAACCCCTCACTAACCTTTGCCCGCCACCCTAGTTCTGATGCGGGACGACTATGAGACTCGACAGGTGGACACGAAATTATGACCTAGACGACAGGACACAACTCACTAGACGACGCGGCCAGCAACTGATAATCAAGTCATCACCTAACGTGGCTCCCGGAGGGACAAAGATGTCCCAAAACAAGAAGCACTCACTCACGGTCATCCCCGGCGAGGGAAACGAGTCGATCTGCACGGCTATGTGCTCGATATCGACCCCATGTTTTAGGTTATTCTAGGTCGACTGTGGATTGATAATCTTAATGCTATGCCATCCACTGCTCATCAATGCCTCAAATTCTCTTTCTAAGGGAGGGTGGTCAAAGTCAAAAGCATTTCCACGGTTCAATCTGTCAAGGCTATTTCTGAGAAGATTCTCCCGACACTTTGGCCCAGTAATCAGCGCATTATCTTAGTACTGGACCTCAACTTTTCATGGGCCTATGTTCCACACAAGTCCACTGTCGCACCTGTAAATATCAAAAAGAAGCCCAATATAAGAGATTCTAAGGGCTAGAGCACTATATTGAAGCTGGGCTATCGACCGGGGAGAGGTCTCGGCACACAATTGCAGGGGCAGACCAAGCCGGTCCCTTGGGGTAAGAAAATAAGCAGGAGGGGCCTCGGTTATCGAGAGTCCTCATTATCAATGATGGGAGACTCGGGGCCATTGACATGGGACTACTGTTAGCACTTTATTAGGGGCCCTCTCCAACCAGGTACTTTAAAGGCACTGCCATGTCAGCCAAAGAAAGAGGATACATCTTGTACAGTTAATGGCCTGCCATTGCTGCCTAGGGGGCCTATTGATGATATGATTGATTTCAGTGAAGCTTTTTCAAGGTTGTTCTATGAAGAAGGCTGCCAGAAGAACCTAGAGGTATGGCTTGTGCAGTACGCGCCAAAGAAGCCGGCTTACCATCTGCGGGAAAGTGGGAGCTCACCCGTCACTTTCACTTGGTCTCCTTCCCACCTGCTTTAATTTCATTCTTCCAAAAGTTGGATTTTATACCTTGCTCACCTCCTTTTATGATCAACCCTATGATTTTCCAAACTCCAACTGATTTTCTCATCATCAAGGTCTGTGATTGCGGGCACTGCCCACCTATTAATCTCTCCGCTCCATTCTTCTCTTCTTCTGATCTGTTCCTTAATCTCTTCTGTCCATCCATCTATCCTCTTGCGCTTCCTCCTCCTCCACTCTCCTCTTCATCCTGTTGCATGATCTCTACTGATCTCCAAAAAAAATGTCGATTTTGAAATGGAGATTTTAGTGGAAGATTATGTTGTATTCTGCCCACCTTCCTCCCAGGGGCACGAGGCCCCTACTCCTTCTGTCACGCCCCGAACCGATAGCAGCGGAATGTGTAGTTCGGAATGCGGCAGTGTAACAGTCGTGAACAATCAGAGCAAACATAAGACATCAGACTTTAGGGCCCAATAACATGGCAAACACAACCTTTATTGATATTTCAAATATTCAATTTACAATTGGACTCCTCTTACATATTGAGAGAAAAAGGACAAAGTCACTACTACATTCTATTTGAAATTAAAAGACTCAATAACAACAATTCCAAGTGTCAAAAGAAAGCATATGGCATGCAATCAGATGCACACTTGATGCCCTCGATCGTCCACCCATTTCCTGTTGTACTAAGTACAGAATGCCCTCCATGCCATCCAAATCCAAGACAGCAATTGCAGTTTCTCCAAAGTATTGCCAAACTAGATGCACATGATTCTAGCCATTGCATTTCCGCATTCTAAACTTACTTGTCATTAAATTCTTCATACTTTATTCTTCTAAATCCTTGAGTTTCGAGTTCATCTGCCTATTTATTCAATCCCCAATCACAGACAAAGCAGAACTTCTGATGCATCAGCCGTAAATTTCTTAGGAAAGGCAAGAAACCGGTGACTTATCAAGCACCATACATAAAAGGAAATAAAGCCACACCCCTCCGTACCATACACGACCCGGTTACGAGTGGATCGTTCCGGTTTCCCATATTTTAGTTTTGCTTCAAACCTATTGGCAGATATCTTCCTATATAAAGGAACTGCAAAAAGGAAACAAGAAAATAAAAAGCACTCAACTTTGTTCTTCAAAATCTACTCTTTTCCAAGAAGAAAACTAAAAATATAGATGCGAACTGATAACCTATAACCGTCTCCTCAAAAGAGACATGGCACGAGAGAAAGATAGAACCTGGAGAGAAGACAGCTGCTGCTCGAGGGATTCCAATGCGTCGCGGATGTCGAGAAGACTCGCCTCCTCTTCCTCTTCCTCTTCTTCTGCCTCCTCCTCCTCCTCCTCCTCCTTGTCCTCATCTCCCCCCTCTTCTACCGGTCCTTCTCGTCCTCCCGCAACTCCCTCAGCAACCCCGTACACACAACCCTCCGCGCCTCCATCCTTGCACCGCCGCCGCGCCGCCCTGTCGAGGATGCAGTGGTTAAGCTTGGCCCGCAGCTCCGACGCCCGCGCCAGCACCAACCCTACCTCCATCCCTCCCTCCATTCCCACAGAGAGAGAGAGAGAGAGATAGGTGGGTGGGTACAGTAGAGAGAGGGAGAGAGATGGGTGGGTGGGTGCAGTCTCCGCGAGTCCTCCACTGGTGCTACTCTCTGTGCGCGGCGGTGCCGTATTCCGCTTATTCGGGGTTTGATTTCGGGTTTGTTTCGGTTTTAGGGAGGGCTTCTTCCTTCGGGTCCGCTCTCCTGTGGCTGTGGGGACGTTGGATCTTTTGTGTGAACGGTGTCCATCCTACGATGTGAACAGCTCCAATGTTCGTTTGACACATGTGCACGGCTTGATGCCTCAATGGCCACGTATGCATAGAAGGCATCATTTTTTTTTTCAGATTAAAAATAGATGCACTCACTATGATGGTTTTGGGAGGGAGGGGAGTATCGATAGAACAGGAGGGGGAAGCCCCTTAATTATAAAATAAAATATTAGTGCTCGGTGTCAATTTTCATCAGAAAGTAGCTTACAAGCTTCCTAAGGGCTTATGAGCCCCCAAGAGGAGAGCACCGCTCCCTCGGAAATCATGGTGACTTCAAAGCCCCCAAGGGGCGGGCATTCATGCCCCCTCAAAAATAATGGCAGTAGTTAAAAGACTCAAAGGAAGATGTACACTCACTCTAGAAAAACAACTGTAGTCCCCTGTGGGCTCAAGGAGATAAGCACGTGAAAAAGAAAATTGAAGACCGTCTCTCATAAGCTCACCGAGCAGAAGTTTTTCTATCAAGAGGTACACATCAACATAAATTCAAACTAGAGGATTTTATTTCTTTATTCAAAATACAAGTTGCCAAGTTTCAATGTGTCATTCTCATGCGGCCAACATACAAGCACATGAAAAAACTAGACAACCTAAGACTACAGTGGTATGACAACTGGTTCAGTCTTTAGCATCCTATATGCTCGATACCGCCCCTGTCATGTTACCTACCAGCGACCACTGAGGCAACTTCCACAGGCAACTCATCTCTTGGCCCGTCAGTTTCCAAAGAAGTGGACCAGCTGGAGAAGTCGCCCGCGCAGAGGCCTGCACCTGGAAAAAGGGCTGGGTCCTCCTCGCCTGAAGTCACGACCATGGTGAGATCCGGCACCGCCGGGTCGGCACCAAAAGGGGTGCGGGTGGATAACGAGGCCAACACATTATATCAGCAGGCCAACACACTATACAAGCAGGCCGCCATACTATACCGACCGGCTTACCCACCATCACTACTACTTAATAATAAGAGACGCTTCCCCCAATAACGGAGAGCGCCTCGTCATATGCGTGCAAACCAATGAAGAAGATCGTGGAAGAACAGTCACGAGCCACAAAGCAAGGAGATGATGGAAGAAAAGAAATTTTATTTATCAGAGAGGAAGAAGTTACATAGAGGTCCCTCATCCCCCTTGGGACGAAACTTGTCAGGAAGGAGGTTCAAAACTCCCTTGCCAGAGTATAGACGGTTAACCTTCTCCAAGGCGTCCCACCAGCCGTCCAGGTACCCCCGCTTGTAGTCCTCGGTAGGGCCTCCATTGCTACTCTCCCCTGACTGACGGCATAATGCTTGGGGGGACCGCCCTCTTCGGGAGGGCCACTATCCTCAGAGGAAGAACTTGACTTCTCCAATGACATCTGCAAAGTGGCAAGCTACGGTGAATGACAGACTCAGGATGGTTGCCAAAACCCTCACCCAACGTTATTTATAGGGGAGGGGTGAGGTTCCCAGAAGAAAAAAGGAGTCCTACTGCCTTTTCAAATTCAAGGAAATTGAAATGGCAGGTCTCGAAGGTCACGCCCTCTCTATTGGGAAGCCAAGAAGGGACACGTACCTTATGGTCTGGGAGAAGGCTGAAAGGGTGTAAGCAGAAGAGAGCAGAATATACTGAAGGGAAAAAGATGTGCTACTGCTGTTGCTGCTAGAGAGGCTGGTGCTCCTAGAAGTAGAAGAAGAAGGTGAAGAGCTCAATGACATCTCTGTGGAGATCTGAAGAAAAGCTCCAAGCTCCTCGTCCACCTATTCATTGTCCTACTAAAAGAAGCTACCATCTCTAAAGCAACAAATCTGAATGTAGCAAACCAAGCTCTCTAGTTTCCAGACAAGGATATTTGCATTTTGCATTGAGTTCCTTCTTCTTGTCTGAATTTCTTCATTACCCTTTTATGTTTTGTTCTTGTTCTTGCTGAACCTTGAACCGTCCATACCGATGATAGTAGGAAGACAGATCAAACTTGTGTGCTTGGATCTATGGTCTGGCTGGTGTGCCATCAAGCTATGTGATAGCGGTTCCTTGAGATGGGATAATCTCTCTGCAAGCTGTAAGGCAGCGGGTTGTTAAGCTGTGTTATCAGAGGGTTATGCAGTTGCACTAGGGAAGCCTCACTTGGTTTAAGTGAGGGGTGGACATAGGACTTTGGAGAAAGTCTGAACCACCTTAAAAATCATTGTCCCTGTGGTTTGCATGTGTGATTGCTCTTCAGTATATGCTTGTCTCGGCACGTTGCTTATCTACACTCTTGCATAGATTGCGTGTACTCTCTACATTTCCAAGTAGTTCTTTCTATTCCGCTGCAGTTGCTTTTATTTTTAGAAAAAGAGGGGTAGATCTATTCACCCTCCCCTCTAGATCCGCCATTCTCACACAACATTCAGCCTAGGCAGAAGCGACCTCGAGTAGACACTGGAGGGATGGGGGCTGGTGAGTCCTCTCAAGGACTTGGGGCTGACGAGCATATAGAAGCGGAACCGGCTTTGAGTAAGTATCAGGTTCACCTTTTATCTTCTGCTGGTTTAGCCCCCATGGTTGACTAACCTTGCACTGCTTGACTAGTTTTTTTGTAGCTCCACTGGAGACTGGGTTGGAGGTGGCTTTCTCACCACCCCTTGAGGTCAATCCTTTGCCCGACGATAGGATCGAGTGTGAGATTGACGTGGGGGCATTTCTCCGTGTGATGGATGAGACTAGCCCCAATGTTGAGATGTTCCCTGACTTTGAGTCATGGAAAGCCTCCGAGGACGTCTGGCTAGGTAGGGACTTCTGGGATTAGGTATGTTCTGCTTGTAGCTATGCTTGCTTCTGGAGACTGACATTGCCATATGTTTCATGCAGAGACGGCAGGGATGCTAGGGGCCATGGACTCTCCTGAGGTGCAAGGTGGAGTGCCCCTCCTGGTTGAGGAGCACGAGTCGGTCGCGACCCGAGACGGCTCGGGTAAGCGTCACATTGTTATAGAAAGAGTTGCCCTCTATTTGTTGGGTGTTTGACAGGCTGAGGTCATTGACCATGTTTGTGATTTCATTTGTCAGGTGAGGACCTGGCTGCTACCCTTGAGATGATCCAGGAGCTGGTTAGTACTGGCCCATCGGTGGCTCTCCCTTCTTTCGAGGGCTAGCCAGGAGCGGCTGGTAGCCTAGTCACGTCTACTGTCGAGGATGCATCTAGATCACTACCATAGCTATTGGCAAGGTCGCCCCTCCCTCCTTTGCCAACCGTGGTCTCTGCTTGCACGGTGGGGTTGGTGGGGTCTTCTACCATGGGACCCTCAGGTACGTGACTGGAAACTTAGCCATTTGTGGTGGACTTTTTGTGCCGCCCGTTAGTGCTAAGCTTCTTTGGGCGTTGGTCACAGGTACTTCCTCCCCTTTAGAGGAGGGTGAGCTTCCCCGTGACACGGCTAGAGCCACAGAGGGAGAGCCTGTAGCGGCGGCCTTGGTTGGAGATGATGAGGAGATCGTCAACATAGAGGGGATCACCGAGGGGAGTGCCCAGGCTAGTGAGCTTCTTGTCTGAAACCTTTGACTGGATGGTTGTCTTTATAAGAGGTGAGGCTGTGTACTGACCCTATTGTTTTATTGATCATAGGGGCTTCTAGTTCCACCACCTCCGGAGGCTCATCGGAGTTGTCGTCGAGTTCTTCAAGTAGCGGTGGCTTCGTCATGGAGACGGAAGAGATCTTGAGCTCTTCCTCTTCTACAGCCTCTTCCGCCAAGGGGGATGAGATGGAGGCTACTTCCGGAGGTGTGCGGGGGTCTTTTGTTCCCCTGTTTAGCACTTGTCTATGCTTTTATGGCAGGGTACTGATGCTTCTGTGTTGCGTATAGCGTTGGAGCCAGGAGAGGAGTGCGTGCCGACTCCAGATGAGGGCGATAGGGAGGAGCTCCCCACCCCGCTTATCATTGCTGGAGATGACCAGGTCATAGAAGAGGGCTCCTCGATCATGGAGGAATCATTGCCCTCCCCGACCCTGGTGAGGGATGCTGTAGGCGTGGAGGAGACGTTGCCTTCCCCGACCCCGGTGGGTGGCAGCGCAGGCGCAGAGGTGTTTGCACATGGTAAGAGCTGGAAATTTTATAAGGTTTTCCACCTTGTTTATCATGGAAAGTTTCACATGTATTTCTCACTTTCCCTTTGTTCTTTCTGGAGTTGTGTAGCCTCTACTAGTGTGCGAGTGGAGACAGGTGACTCCTCTCCACATTTGGGGGTCGAGTGGCCTACTTCCACCCCACCGCCAGAGTCGTTGTTGGATGCGAGTGTGGGTGCCTCCTTGCTTCAGCGTGGACGAGGCTATCTTCATAGTGACCCCCTCCCTTCTCTAGAGGATCTGAGGCAGGGCCTGACAGAGTGCACCCGGGGTTATCACACCCTTGGCTTCTCGCGTGAGCCTTGGATGTCTGGATTGGCTGAGATATGGGCATAGTGCTTGCGACTCCACCGGGGGCAGGAGCAGAGGGCTCGGAGGCTGGTAGCCCTTCGGGAGGTGCAGGAGCAACATGCTTGACTCGCGTCAGCCGTAGCTAAGAAGAGGGGCCACATCGAGGCAGCCGAGTCATTTTTTCGAGGTCGAGCTGTCCAGCTGGGGGAGGTCGAGAGTAGGGCTAAGGCCTTGAGAAAGGCCTTGGAGGAGCAGTTGTTGGCCGTGGAGCGAGCTAGGGCTGAATGGCAGGTGACTGGGAGCACAGTCGAGGTAGGTGCTCAGCTCTTGTCCACTCTTGAGGCGGAGCTCGCGGCTACTAACTGTCTTATGGTGGCATTGGAGGGGAGCGAGCTTGGGATTTGATTGTATCTCCTTCCCCTTTTTCTTATATGTACCCTACTTGTATGTATTTTGTCACCCTAAGGGCATGTCTTGGGCTCTCTTTACAGAGTTTGAATGAAAAACTTCTAGGTTTCTTTTGCCATTTCCTAAGTCGTCCCACCTCTTTTCTCATGGAACACTGTTGTGTGCATGAGCTGGAGACCACTTACTATTAGTCGTGCTTGATTCTTCTACTATGTACTGGCATGGGTGATAGGGAACTAGGTATACCTGAATTCGGGTGCAGGAGAAGGGGACTGAGCATAGAATGGTGAAGACTAGATGATGGGTGCTGAAAACTGAGTGTTGTGTACTGGGGAAGGGTATTGGGTACTGAAGGCTGAGTGCTGGGAGCTGGGGAAAGGGTATTGGGTGCTGGAGGCTGACCCCTCTAGGGGTGGGTGTGGGCCTATGTTATTGGGGGTCCACGGTTCTTGTAAGGTTCCGTGATACTAAACTTCTCCTTCTTGAATCATCGATCAGACTGCCGGCTAGATTCTTTTCCTTTTCCTTTCATTTTCTCGACCTTCTCTAAGATCCTTTCACACAATTAGGCCCGCTGGACTATCTCTTCATAAGTACAGATGTTCTGAGTCCCGAGTTGTTGAATGTAACTGGGCCGTAACCCATCCATGAACCGATTAGCTTTCAATAAATTGGTACTAATAAGGTGTGGTGCATAAGGTGCTAGCTTGGAAAATTGTAACTCGTATTCTGCTACTGACATCATCCCTTGACGAAGAGATGCGAATTCCATAGCTTTCCTCTCTTTGACGTGCTCCGAAAAATACTTGGCACGGAATAATGTAAGGAAACCTTCCCATGTATGTGGTGCATCAACTGGAGGTGTCGGAACCGACTTCCACCATGTGCGAGCATCCTTATTTAATTGGAAAGTAGCCAAACGCACCTTCTCCTGATCGGTGCATTATATAACGTCAAAAATTTGGTTCATCTTATCGATCCAGTTCTCTGCTTCGTCTGGATTAGAAGACCCACAAAAACGTGGAGGGTTGTGACTCCGAAAATTTTGATGTAAACTGCCAGCTCTGGCTCTAGCGTCTGCCTGGGCCATAGTTTGTAGTGCCTGGGTAAGGCTAGCCACTGTTTGCTGCATGCCATCCCAATCTACGCGATGTGCCATTGAAATTTAGTAAGGTACCTAAGAGAAATACAACAACTTGTTATTTCTCATGGAATTATGAAAATTCAACCTTAAAGTAATTAACTATCTTATCCCGGGCTCTACCCAATTCTCACATGGGTGTGAAAATTTTCTTCCTTAGTACATAGGTAGGGGTCCTTAAACCTTAGACTTATCCTATGACATGATTCTTCTCCCTAAGTCTTGAGACTTAGATTCTAGCTCTGATACCAACTTAGCTATCACGCCCCGAGCCTTTATTTACAGTGGAAGACCCGCTCGGGGAGTATGTGAACATCCGATATGGTAAGCCTCTTGCAAGCAAGCATGATCAGAGCGTAAGACAATCACACATAAGATGCAATTGCACAAGTATTTATTCAAATTCAACTTCTATTCATTGATAATCAAAATATTCAAATTACATTCACTGATTTTGCCTTTTTCCATTTTCTTCAACAGACTCAAGAAATCAGAAATTACATAGACTCAATCTAGACAATAAAGACTCCTAAGTCTTCACTCTCACTTTTATGTGACTTTCATTCACTCTCGGACCCGCCGCTTGTATAACCCGACTCCGAATTCGAATCACTTCTATTTCCTGAAAAAGATTAGAAATAGGTTATAAGCACACTTGCCCAGTAGATATCCTGTATGTGTTGAATGCACTACGCTCTGATTGACATGATCGTTATAGACCTCGTCACGCCGCTTCCGAGTAATCTTCTGCGCTCAGGGCGTGACATCAACCGTACTCTCACGTTCCTCTTGGGGATTGGAATCCATGGGGGGAGCCGAGGTTGAAGGGTCGGTTTGATACAAGGTTCCTCTATGGGTGGACATGCCAAAATGAGGGAGACTCGACACACGGATGATTGACAATGCAGGGGCTAGACCAAAGATGACTCTCGTGCAGGCGTGCCTAGGACTTGACTTGTAGAGACAAATCAATGACTTGCTCTAATACCAACTAATGTGACACCATTAGGGAGCATGCAGAAATTATGCAGAAGTTCCTTGGACCTAGTTCACAAACACACGCACAAGAGCAAGGAAACCTCGTGAGTTGCCGAACCACCGTAGCGCAAATGATTCCCAGGGTGACTCAGTGATGCCGAGTGGAGGTAATGGAACAAGACCCTTGCTGGTAGAGGGCCAGTAGGGCTAAGGTTGCCCTCCCGAGGGTACGGTGCCCATGCTCAAGGGGCTGGCTAGGTGCCAATTGGGGCACTAGGTTGCTCACTCTCTCACAACTCCACAGTGACCACGCAAAGCTAGGTGCTCCGGGATCTGGCGCTCTCTCTCCACCAGCGGAGTAATTCAACGGATATTAAATGAGCAAGAACTGGAATGAGAGCAAGGGATTAGATCTAACCTAGCCAGTGTGAAGACATCGACCCCGTTCGGAGACGTAGGCGAGCGGGGAAGTGTGGGCTCCCCGCACACTACATCAGAGAAGCTTTCCCTGTTTAATAGTTTACATGCACTACACCTCTCACAGGAGGGTTGGACAAGGGGTGGGGGATTGTGGATTACATCAAAACTACCTCCACATAGGGAGGGGCTCTAAGCCGGCAAGGTGGGATGGGGAAGAAAACTACGAAGAGTGCCGAATGGCTATTCGGCCGGTTCAGCCTACTTCTGGAACTACCAGACAAGTGGTCGCTATTAATGCCTCCACGAGCAGTGCCGGACTTGGAAGGTGCCAAAATCAGTGCCAATTCTTCACTGACTGACCCAGGAAAGCTCTTGAATTTTTGTGGGATCTTCCGGCATCGTCGCTGGTCGGGGCGGGCTCTGGAACTGGGTTGCTCTGTTCGGACATGGACTACTCTCAAAATGCAATAGCAGGTAGAGAATGCCATCACGAACACTCCCAAAGTCAAAATGGTACGAAACTAAGACGGATGTGACTATGGACAAATCCTCTTCGATCTCCAACTAGGAAGGCCACCAGGGGAGGTCGGAGTAGGGAGATAGAGGATGTAGAGTGGAAGAGTGTTTGTGCTAATTCTGAATGGCATTGTAGAACTAATGTAATGAGAATTAGAAAAAAATCACATTTGAGTGAAATCTTCCCCCCTCTTCAAGTGGAGTGTGACTCTCCTCTTCCTCCCTCTCTCTCAAGGGGGCGACCCCCACTCTCTCTCTCCCCTTCCACCTACTTCCCCTCTCTTCACTCCTCCATTAACTCTATTGCAAGTCCCCACAGCCCGCTCTTTACTCCACCCCAGCCCCAAGAGAACCTCCTCCAATCCTTGCTCCACCATCCAACCCCCAACTACCCATTTCCCTTCCCAAAGCACCTCTCCACCTCCCTAAGGCTGAAGGGGCTCCTCCCTAGGCTAAATTCAAATCTCCCTCCCTGATGGCTGCCTCTCACCCCTCCCCAACGCCCCCTTCCACCCCTGGTTGCCCTCCCCAGTTACCCTTGCTTCTCTTGGCCATCCCACCCTCATACACACAACCCTACACCACTAGCCTGTTCCTGGCTCACAAGTAGCAACAGAGGTACCAGTTGAAAGCTCGGCCATGACACCATCTCCAGGAGTTTGCTTACAAGACCTATATTGCTTTAAAGGTCATCTAGAGAGCTTCCTAGGAAAGGTGGTCTCACCTCCTTCCAACCCCCGAGCTGCCCGGGAGAGCCGTTCTTCACCAACTACGCAGGATAGGTGCAGCCAGTGACCTGTGTGACTTTCAGAAGCTTCTCCTACCCCATCCCCCATTTTTTGATCAAGCCCATTGGAGGTTCCCCACTAGTGTCATTCAGCTTTTAGCTAAAATTGGTCCCGACCCATTTGGAGTCCACAGTCAAGAGCACTGGCGTCAACAATCCAAGTCTGTCCTGCAGTCCAAATCACCGATGGCCAAAACAAGCTATCCACCACAGGGAGAACCACGGTCTCTACCTTCACCCTCTGCCCCAACCCTTTGTATCAGTTCATCAGAGGTCAGTCAGCTTTCAGTCAAGCTTGGTCTCACCTCATTCTGATTTTCTCACTGGGAGTTACGCCCCCGACAAGCCTCCCCTATCCGGCCAACATCCTCGATAGTGTGACTTCACAAGAATCAACGGTACCGGCATCTCCCACCTCAGAACGAGGTCATTCTAGGTCTGGAAGATCCCTGAGACATCCCTCTTCGTTACGACTTGGGCCCCGTCTCGTTCTGGTCATGGGTTGGATAGAGGCACCTCTACCAAATCGGCCCAGATTACTGTCCCAGCGACTAGCTCGACCCTGCCTGAGTCCAGAGGCTTCCAATGAAATGTCTGGGTGAATTGGGAGGAGATATTTGGCTGGGACATCCTAGAGTGGACCACCTTTCAACCAGAGTTGGTCCCGTCTTAATCCGTTGCTCCACCTGGGAGTACTCCCCCCCCTCCATCACAACGGTCTTCAGATCGTCCGTAAAACTATAATTCGCCAGCATGGGCGGAGCGACCTGGAACAGGCCAACGACTACGGCTGCGATCGCAAGAAACCCGAGGCAAGCTTTGATGATTCCCATAGTCTGAAGCAATTTTATTTTATAAGGTTGTCTTTGGGTCCATGCCTACAAGGTGTACATGCTTTGATTTGTCCAGTTTTTCAAAATGCTTTGATGGTAGATCATTAATCATGGTTATCAATGGAACTCTTGATTTACAAACCTTATACCATGTCATCTAGGTCAGGTCTTATCTATTACAGAAAATGTATTGGCTTCTAGGAAATCACTGTATTTATCTTTGCAGTTTCAGAATGACATTCCCCGCTTTCCTTGCAGACAATTAGCTATATGGCTGAGCGAGTTGTAGGAACTGGGTCTTTTGGAATTGTCTTTCAGGTAACTGCCTTGATAATGGATCTTTTGGCTCATTGTTTCTAGTGTTTCCTCTTCTTTTTTGTGGAAAGGCAGTGTTTCCTTTTTTGATTCCTTGTTCTTATTCTGATTCTCATATATAGGCAAAGTGCTTGGAGACTGGGGAAACTATAGCCATAAAGAAGGTGTTGCAAGACAGGCGATACAAGAACCGTGAGCTGCAACTGATGCGCTCAATGGAGCATCCAAACGTGATATGTTTGAAGCACTGTTTCTTTTCAACAACAAGTAGAGATGAGCTTTTTCTCAATTTGGTCATGGAGTATGTTCCTGAAACCGTATACCGGGTTTTGAAGCATTATAGCAATGTGAACCAGAGGATGCCACTTATTTATGTTAAACTCTACACTTACCAGGTACAGCTTATTGTGTGGCCTTGTAGTCCTGTATAAGACAGTTTTAATATCAGATGAGTATTACATTGTCCTTCTCTGAGGTGTATCACGTGGTTCCAACATGAGATGTCTGCTTGTGTATGCAGATTTTTAGGGGATTGGCATATATCCACACTGTCCAAGGCATTTGCCATCGTGATGTAAAACCGCAAAATCTCTTGGTATTCTTCTAAGAACTATGCCTTTTCTCTATTGGAAAGTCTTTGCTGGTCAATCCTTGATTTTTATCTTTTCCTCAACGAAGTGTTTTCCTTTTTAGCTTATTTGGGTTGATGATTTGCAGGTTGATCCTCTCACCCATCAAGTGAAGCTTTGTGACTTTGGTAGTGCCAAAATATTGGTATGCTTTCCCTTTTTGTTCCTTCCCTCCCATTGTAATTTCTCACAAAATGTGTATACTTGAGAGTGGTATGTGTGATATAGCAAAATGTGAGTTCCTTGGGATTTGACACACATCTAAAATATACTGAAGAAAGCATTTTGTATTGTGTTGTTGCATTTGGTGCCCCCGGCACCTAACTGCCAGCCACTCCAACCACGTCGGGGCCCATAGCACTTGATCAGTCAACAACTTAGTTGCAACGGTGCCCCCGGCACCTGACTGCCAGCCACTCCAGTCACGTCGGGGCCCGCGACACCTGATCACTCAACAACTCAGTCACAACAGTGCCCCCTGGCACTCGACTGCCAGCCACTCTAGCCACGTCGGGGCCCACAACACCTGATCACTCAACAAATCAGTCAGAACGGTGCCCCCGGCACCCAACTGCCAATCACTCCAACCACGTCGGGACCCATGGCACCTATTTACTCAACAGCTCAGTCATAACGGTGCCCCCAGCACCCGATTGCTAGCCACTCCAGTCACAACGGTGCCCCCGGCACCTGACTGCCAGCCACTCCAGCCACATCAGGGCCCGCAGCACCTGATCAGTCAACAACTCAATCTCAACGGTGCCCCCGACACCCGACTGCCAGCCACTCCAGTCACGTCGGGGCCCGCGACACCCTATCAGTCAACAACTCAGTCACAACAGTGCCCCCGACACCCGACTATCAAACACTTCAGTCATAACGGTGCCCCCAGTAGTCGACTATCAACCACTCAGTCACAACGGTGCCCCCGACACCCGACTGTTAACCACTCAGTCACAACGGTGCCTCCGACACCCGACTGTCAACAACTCAGTCACAATGATGCCCCCAACACCCGACTGTCAGCTCTTCCAGTCACATCGGTTCCCACGACACCTGAAGCACCTCAACCTCAATGCTGTCTCATGAATTCAAAGCCATCCACACAATAACGCAATGACCCGGGGACCATCACAAATGGCGGAACTGTCCCGCGACTAGCAAACACTTGTAATCGGGCTCTCACGCCCCCATATAAATGCCTTTCACAGCATCAAAGTCATGTAATCTAGTTAGGGAGTGGATCCCCCTCCTCGCCGGGACCAGTCTCTCTGCCCATAGTTATCCCTATTGTGTTGCTGTTGCACTATCACTGTTGCTTGGACGAAGCCCTCCCGACGTCGCGACGTCCAGGGTCCCTGACTCTCTCTTCGGTAGTAGAATAAAAGGTGTTCGGGCTCTGCTCGATATAAAATAAACACCGATCACTTGCTGTCGGTGGGGAAAGACGTCCCATATATGACTCCCTACAATCGCCTGCACACTCGTACCTGCGGAACCTCCTTCTCTCCACGTGTCACCCGTCTCCCGAGCTCACGTGCCGCGTCTTGACGACGCATCCCCAGTTAAACATTTGGTTCCACAGGTGATCGTCGAGAAATTGACTGGCACGCCTACATTCCATCCAGACATCCCTGTTCTAGTCTTCTAGAACGATTAACCATACTCTACTCCCTCATTTAATTGGCGGCTTTCAAGAAGTCGCTATTTAATATTTTGACAAAATTTTTATGTTTGAAATTTCAGGGTTGCTACAAAAAGTATATGAAGTGTCAACATAGAACTACAATAGCCCGGAACAGGAGTCTCACGGGCTGTGCGCCCTCATCTCGGCCTTCGACGCACGACCCGTGGGGGGCATTTGTTGTACCTGGGCTATTCCCCAGTAAAATCATGAGAAATAAGGGTTTGGGCATTTTACCGAACACCTTCTAGGCATGGGCCATCCGGCCCTCCCTACAGCCCTGTCGGTCCCTACAAGGGCCCTGACCAACTTGCCGTGACACGCGGTGACACCAGCAACCGTCTGGGATCAACTCCGGCCACTCACATATGGGCCTTGCCCGTATCCTACATCGCAGCCCGGGCCAACCTGGGGGCGCCCCAACGGCGAGCCATGCCACATGGCACTCAGCAAAAGGGGCCAAGGGCCCACCCAGAGACACGTCCGCCAACCCTCCATGGTCAAAGGGAGACCCAACTAAGTCAACCACAGGTTTTGGAGACCCGCCACACACAAATACGGCTCACACGGGTGTGTTCGGCATTCTGTCGAACACCTCGTGGGCGTGTATGTTCTAGCCCTTCTACACCAAACCATGGTCCAACCGTGGTTTCATCACCTTAACTAGGTCCTACAACGACCCCCCGACAGGTCAGGGTTGACCCCGACACTCAGACACGTGGCAACAAGCCATTTAACCTTAGCACTCGGGCCAACCCGAGGCTACCCAGCCAACCCACCGTACAACATGGCACACAGCCTAAGGAATGGCTCACAGTCATGAAGTGCCTCCCCTTAGCTCCCGCGACCTCCCGTCATCAACCCAAGGGTCGGCATGTGACCCCTTGGCCACCTACTCAAGCCGTTCGGTGATCCGAGGGTGTGTCGGGCATTTGCCTGAACACCTTGCGGGTGGCTACGACAACTCAAAGAACGGCAGCCCCCACGGGCCCATTCCAGCGTCCCGGGGTCCAAAGTCCATCAAAGGACAACCCTAAACGATGCAAGAAGACCCCCGAGGGCCATCCCCCAAGGTTACAACCTCCCCCAGGGCCAGTTCACCCTAGGGGCGGTCGCCCGCCCTAGGGAGGGTGAACCTCCTTAGGGGCCGCACCCTCCCTCTAGCCTGGTGGTCCCATGACCCCACTCGGTCCCGGTTCGTCCGATTTATGGTCCTACGATGCGATTCGGGTGCCGTACCAGTTCGGGAAGTCGACGCATGGACGCGACAAAGTAATGACGCAACAACACAAAAAATTCGCAAGCCAACGCGCACACGAGCTCCACGTATCCTTTTCACACAATTATCCTTTTTCTTCTTAGTCAGGCAAGCTCATTTCTACATTTCTTCCCACAGGATGTAATTATCGAGTGGGATAGGCCCGATAGGGCGAAGAGGAATGTATTCCTCCAAATTGTCGATGAGTCACTGAAACCTTTGGAGAGGTGTCAGCTCTACTGGGGACTGCAAGGCGGCCGCTTTTCGGCTTGCTTCTTAAGTCACCCCTTGATATTCTTCCTTCTGTTGCTCTCCTATTTCTTGGCGATGCCTGCCTATATTCTTCCTTCTGTTGCTCTCCTGTTTCTTGGCGATGCCCGCCTTTAGGGGAGTAGGAGGAGGAGGCACTGGAACTGAGGCTGAGAGACCCCTAAGGGGATACCGTTGAGCCAATGTGTTTATAGGGCGAGGTTGGCGACTCTTCTTTGCCCGGATCTCAATCCAGGCACCTTTCGATTGCTGTAGCTGGAAGGTGACATTGATTGCCTATTCAATGACCTCAAGCGGTAGTTCCTGGTAGGCTGGGATGCTGAGGCTGGTGTCTGGGGACGTAGGCGCGGTTTGATGCCTTAACTGCGGTGGCTATAGGAGTTTATTGTGAACCGGCTGACTTGTACTAGCGCCCGAGGATGTGTGCATAGTTTGATGCCTTAACTGCGGTGGCAAGGGCTTCTCATGTTGAGCTAGTGTACTAGTACTGGCATCCGAGGATGTATGCGCGGTTTGATGCCTTAGCCGCGGTGGCAATGGCTTCTACTGAAGAGTGGCTTGAGGAGCATGACTAACGTCCTGCTTCCTGGCCTGACCTCTTTGGTTTGACTGAGGGCAGGATCGAGTGATACCCGACGAAGTCTTGGGGCCTTGCTGCCCCTGTTGGGCATCTTGATCTTGCACACCGGACGGCCTTTGTGATGGTAGACCCGACTTGTGAACTGTTGGGAGGACCTGGTCTGGTCGAACCGAAACCTTACCCAACTTCTGTTTCCCCTTCCTATCCTCGGGCATCGGAGACAAAGGTGGAATAGGGAGAGGGTGAGAAGAGCTTGAGGAGCCCATCGTAGTCTCACCCACTAGGACATCCTCTCGGCCAAGAAGGACTCGGAGGAGCCTAGCAGGGTCTTCTCTGGAATAGGGGAGAGACTCTAGCTCCTGCCAGGGTTGCCATTGCGCGACCGGAGCGGCAAGGGCCGGTTGACCGGCTTGTGGTGTCTGGGAATAAGGAGAGACTAGAGGAGCAGGAGGATGAATGACGTTGGCCGAGAAGGTACTTGGCCCCGTCTCTTGGCTTGCATCTTACTCCCTGCGCCTCCGCAGTCGCGCGAGAGCTTCCTGATTATCGTTCTGAAACTCGAGCCATTCTGGAGTGTGCTGGTAAGGTAGCCCATGCCCATTTTCCTGGGGAGGATCAGGCTGCTCTTAGGCTCTCCGGCCACCGGTGCCCTTCAGTATTCATTTACTTTCCAGGGCAAGGCCCCTTATATATGTTTCTTGTTTTAGCCACTGCAGATGAATCGATATCTATCCCTACTCCTGATGCAGGCGAAGCTATAGCTCCTGGGGTAGCACCATCCGTCAAGGAGATTGTCCATGAACCACCTCTGATTGTGGAGGTCAAAGGGGGTAATTATCTTTGCCAGTGCAGGTATCCTTTTTGCCCCTCGTGGTCCTATACATCTTCATCTAATCGGGATCACCCTTCTTTGGCAGGCCCCGTCGTAACTGTGCCCGAGTGGGTGGCGACCCATGAAATCCCTCCGACGGTGAAGGTATATACAAGAAAGAAGCTGAAGTCTGGGGGATCTCTGTCACCAAACCTGCGTGGGGGTGCGTCGGCTGTCGGCCTCCAGGCGAAAGCTCCCTCACCGACGAGGGAAAAATCTACTCCGACTGAATCCTCGTCAAGCGAGAAGGTAGACTATGACTACTCTTCTGATGAGGTGGCTTCGAGCAAGGACATATCTGCGGAGTCTGGTCCTCCTGAGCTGGTCTTTAAGGCCCCTCTACTGGTCGGCTCTTCGAGCTTGGTGGAGGAGACCATTGTAAGTGTGTGTTTATTAGTGGGGGCTTCCCTCGAAGGCATCCGTTGATTCCATCTTCCTTCGCTTTGTCAATTTTTAGGAACAAATCCCGCTGGAGGTCACAGAGGTACCTACTCTAGGCACATCAGTGAGGAGACCGGAAGGAGTCGACCCAGGCTTGGACAAGCTGGTGTCCTTGTTTGAGGTCCTGCGACAGGAGGTGGCTGCGGGGACCTTCGTTGCCCCCATACTAGGGGCTGGGGAACCGCCAAAGGTGAGGACAGAAGCGATTGTAAGTCTTGGTTCTCCTTCTTGAATCTCCCTTAGGGATGCTAATTCATCTTTGAATTGAACAGGATGATCCTCCCCCCGGGTTCGCGGGGACTCCAGTGGCGAGGGACGAGCCTCTGGAGGAGGGGGAGATAGCACTGGAGAGCAGCATCGTTCTAGTGGCCGAGGTAAGCGTGGGGGTGTTCAGGCCCCACTTTTGTTCCTTCAAGATTCGGCGGCTCACCTCATGCGATATGAGTGATCAACCCTACCCTGTACATCCAGGAAATGACTGTGCCCCCTCAAGTCCCTACTGCTCGGGCCCATAGGGCTATTTCCAAATGGAAGATGTCTTTTAGCCCACAGATGGCACGATGGCTGACAACTCTCATGGGATCGGGCGCAAAACCCTTGATATCCCTTTTACAGTCGGGGGCCCGTCCGCGGCTCATGGTCATGCTTTCGTCTCTTCCGAGGCTCGTACCACTGAAAGAAGACTAACCTCTCGCATCCCTAAAATCTAAAATTTCTAACGTGTCAAACCCTGCGCTATTACACCTCCAACTCCTACACCATCAACCTTCATGCCACCGGCCTCCATCGAGCCTACCATCATACCCTCCCCGTGTTCCAAACTGACGAACCCTCTTTTGCCGTCACCTAATGCCTCCACTATCCCTTTAACACTAAACCCAACTTTGCCTATTCCTCTGCCTAAATCTTCACCCAAACCCGTGGCTACTCCTGAGTAGGATTCACCCCTTGTTGCACTCAAGCCAACCCCATTCACTTCCGAGAAAGGGGACAAGCTCGACGTGTGTGAGCTGGGGTTAATGGATGATGGAGTTAATGGAAGTGTAAGTGGTGATGGAGGTTCCATTAACTCCAAGGGCATCGTGCCCTCTCCTACTTCCTTCTCTAGAGCTTCCACATTTTTCTCTCGCTATCCTTTCCGGGCATCACGCCCCTTTCCATTTTCTTCCTCCGGACCCTTCGGACCTTTTCATCATTCTTCCAAGGGCATCGTGCCCTCTCCTGCTTCCTTCTCCGGAACTTCCGAATTTTTCTCTCGCTATCCTTTTCGGGCATCACGTCCCTTTCCATTTTCTTCCTCCGAAACCTCTAGATCTCTCAGGGCACCATGCCCTTTTCTATTCTCCTTATTTTCTTCCTCTGAAACCTCCAGACCTTCCATCTTATTTTCTCTGTCATCTCTCAGGGGATCGCATCCCTCCACATTTTCTTCCTCTGGAGCCTCCGGACCTCCCATCTTTCTTCTGATTCCTCCTCCTGCTCCTCTGGGATATTGCATCCTTTATTCTCTTCTTCCTTTCTTCCCATCCCTTTCTTCCTCTAGAACCTCCAAATTTTTCCTCCTATCATGATTCTCCCCCTTTGCCTCTGGACCCTCCGGATCCACCACTTGCCATCTATCAATTCCTCCTTCTAACTCCTCCCGATTTTGGGTTTGACCCGACTTCTTCCACATCCACTACTCTGGGCATTTGCCCGTTCTCCCACTACTTCCGAGACTTTAGTCCTCACTCCTCTCCTTAATTTTTCTTTCCTTCTGTAGACCATTCATATGATCAGGGTCTTTGTATCTTAGTAAGGGAGTTCTAGGCCTCACCTCTCCTCCTTTTCTTCTTATTCGTTTAAGTCTGGTCTTGGTATCACTCCTTCTTGTTAAGCCACTTCCAATCCTTACTTTTTTATTCCTTTCTGTCAATTGAGGACAAATCTCATGATGATCAAGATCGCCTCCGGCAACTACTTCGATAAAAAGTCGTAAGGTAACATGTTTGCGTAAGTGTGCATTTTCAATATCTCCTTTTTTCACGCATGGTTTTCAAAATGAAGTGCTTCTTAACTGGATGAGCTCCGCAACCTTCACTTCAACTGGAGGAGGATGAATGTGGGTTGTGTTTCCTTTGCATTGAGAGCGCCTTTAGTGGATGAAGAAGATCTACTTTCTATGTTCTACTTGCTAGTAGCACAAGGAGAGAGGAATACACTTCAAGCTTTTCTCCTCACTGCACTTCACCATTTTTCTGCTATGGTTTCTCTCACACACTTCTTTCTTGTTTTAGCTGGAGCTTCTATACTTGTATCAGTAAGCCACTACCTCTCTTACGTGAAGACTAAACTAGAAAGTCCCATCCACATAATTTGATTTGCCTTCTTGCCAAGGTTGACCTTCTTCTTGCCGGCCAACTGGTATGTGGGTAGGTAGGGAGCCTCTTCTGCATCTCTTACGTTATCTACAATGAAGACCAAATTCAGAATGTTACATCCTTATAATTTGATTGGCCTACTTGTCAGAGTTGACCTTTACCTACTGCCCCAGCTGGTATGTGGGTAGGTAGGGAACCGTTTCTGCATCTGTTTCAGCAAGTCAGAGGATGTCTCTACCAGACATTTATTCCCCGGACAAGAGTAGCCATTTGATGGCCTCTTTAAGTGATAGCGGATCCTCCAAGTCAGACTGTGGATCTTGGAAAGCAGATGCGTCCGATTCTGGATCCATTCTGGGTGAACATGAGTGTGCCAACGCATCATTGACATGGTGTCGACACATTCCTTTAAATTGCTTGGACTAGCACTGACCTTGGTTGAACTAGCATTGACCTAATACACGCACTAGCACTGACCTTGCTGGGGAAACCTACACCGACCTAGTCTTGCACTGAGGCAGGACATGCACCGACCTTGGGGCAGATGTACACCGACCTTGTCTTGCACTGGCTTTGAGTGCGCACTGACCTTGTAGCAGACGTGCACTGACCTCATCTGGCTTTGGCTTTGAATATGCACTGACCTTACTGAAGATGTGCACTGACCTTGTTGAAGATGTGCACGGACCTGTCTTGCACTAGCTGATGTGCACCGACCTTGGGGACGATATGTACGGACCTTGCTTTCAACTTGAGAAGGATTGCACCAACCTTGCTTGCACCTTACTTGCACCATAGTTGTCGAGTCTTGGGCTTGACGTGTTGACACGTTGACCAAGGTGTCGACACTTTTCCTGTGTGTTTTTCTTAACCTGAGCTTAAGCCGAAGATCTGGATGCTGCTATCTTCATGGCGTGTCGACATATCCATTCACCAGGTCGACACTTCCAAGTTTTTCTCCTGCACTTGATCTAACCAGAAGTTAAGTGAAAATACTTTAGCTAATTCATAAAGATCTGATAATAATTCATGGTTGATGATTATCAAAATCAGGAGACTTAATAATGCCCACAGTCACAAACTTTAACGATGAGGAAATTAGTTGGGATCTGAAACATCAAAGGGTTGATCATAAAAGGAGGTGCACGGGGTACACAATCTAGATTTTGGAAGAACAAAAATAAACGGGACAGAGACCAAGTGAAAATGATGGGTGAGCTCCCTCTTTCCCGTAAACAGTAAGCTGGCTTCTTCAACATATTCTGTGCAAGCTGCACCTCTAGGTTTCTCTGGCAGCCATCTTCATACAACAACCTGGCAAAAGCTTGACTAAAATCAATCATATCATCGATAGGCCCCCTGGGCAGCAGTGGCTGGCCGTAGACTGGACAAGTTGTGTCCTCTCTCTTGAGCTGACTTGAAGGTGCTTTTAAAGTACATGGCTGGAGAGGGCCCCTGACAAAGTGCTGACGGCAGTCCTAGGTCAATGGCCCTGAGTCGCTTAGAATTGATAATGAGGTCTCTCAGTAACGATAACTGAGGCCCCTCTTGTTCATTTTTCATTCTTTGGGAATCGGCTTAGTACACCCCTGTAGCTGTGCACCAAGACCTCTCCCCACCTGATAGCCTAATTCCAATATCATGTTCCAGCCCTTTGAATCTCGGATCTTCGCTTTCTCGTTAATATTCACTGGTGCAGTGGTAGGCTTACGAGGCGCATAGGCCCATGGAAAATCCAGATCCAGCACTGAGATTATGGGCCGATTATTAGGCCACAATGTTGGCAAAATCTTCTTTGAAACAGCTTTGACAGACTAGACCGTGGAAATACTTGAAACCTTAACCACTCTCCCTTAGAACAAGAATTTGAGGCATTGGTGAGCAGTGGATGGTACAGCGCTGAGATTATCGATCCACAGTCGACCCAGAATGGCCTTGAACATGGGGTCGATGTCGAGCACATAAAATTCAATGGACATCGTAAGCGGCCCAAGTTTAGCTTGAATGGTGACTACCCCGTGAAATGCCCTTCTTGAATTATCATACATTGCAATAGTGGTCAGGGTTGGCCTCAATGAATCTTCTGAAATATTGCAGGCCCTTAAAGTGCTGAGGGGACAGACATTAATGGAAGCCCCGGTGTCTACTAGTGCCACATCTATGCTTACTTTTTTGAGAGTGATAGAAATGTATAGCTGTATCTGCTGTGCTTCGGGAGGTGCTAGCTCGACTTCTGAAAAAGTGATGGCTAGCCCCTTGGAGACTGTAGCCAAGGTGGTTGGTAAACTGTCCACTGTCATGTCTTCATTGACTATAACTTTCTGCAGAAAATTCTGGAGTGCATCTTGATGGAGCGTGGACCTCTTGATTAATTCTAGCACTGAAATCTTGGCGGGCACCCGGTCTAGATGATGCAATAAATCATACTGCATACCGGATAGTGGTTCCACCTCCTCCTAGTCAGCGGCCTGTTGTGAGGACTGGGGATTGAGTGTAAGTGCACCAGTGGTGATATAGTTCCTGTAAAATAAATGCCGACTCCGCAGGGCAAGGTTCTGGGCCTACACGGCATCAGACGGGCTCACAATAGGCAGCTTAATGGGCCCAACGGGGTGGATAAGTGACATGGGCGTAGGTGTAGTGGAGATAATGGGACGGGTAATGGGGGTAATGGTGGGCCGTGGAGGGAGGATGATTGGCGAAGGGTCAAGTGACGGCGTGGCGATGATAGATGATGCGGTTATTTGCAAGGGAATAAAGGTAGGTGTAACAATGGGGGAAGCTGACGGTAGGATGAGGGGTCTAGCGGATATGGAGGGTGTAGGGGTTTGATAGTTTAGCGAGAGGATAACGGGTGGAGAAGGTGGAGAAGGATTGCAGTAGGTGTGGTGGAGGGCCATGAGCCACTGGACTGAGGCTTCATCATCATAGGACCACCCGCATCGGGAGCCGGGAGCTGGACACAGTTAACCTAAGCCGGTGCCGATGGCTGAGGCTGCAGAGTGGGTGGATGATTTTGCATGGGGTATTGGTAAATCCCCAAGTCCTGGACAGGCTATTGTTGTTGTAGCTGTGGCTGTGGTTGCGGTGCTTGCTACTGCACTTGCTACCTGGGTGCTTGCCTTCTCTTTTCTTTAATTTCACTAATGGCCTTATCCATCTCGGCCCAATCGATGTAGATATTGATTTCACTAATGGCCTGTTTGAGAGACCTGTGGCTGTGGTTGCTGCTTGATGACTCTTCATCTTCGGTTGAGTCATTGGTGCTTGGTCCAGCTTTGAGAGCCAGAGGCTTCTTTTTGCTCACTTCAGCGTCCTTGTTCTTCATGTTCATTTCATATGTCATCGAGGACCCTATAAGTTCTTCTACTTTGATAGTAGTCAAGTCCTTTGATTTGCATTGATGTTGGGTCGCAAGAGTAAACTTCTTGTTGACAACTCACTTGTCTCTGTCCAGATTCGAGGCGAGTGGTTGATGAAGGGGAGTTGCCGGCCGAGGTGGTGATCCTTGATGAAGAGGAGGTGTCTGCTCCCGGGGGACTTCAAGTTCCTGGGAGTTCTTCCCGTGCCCGTGACAAAGGCAAGCAGATCGCTCAGGATGGGACTTCCGAGCGTCGCGGGGCCAAGCGTAAAGATCCCGTGGAGAAGGTGCTGCAGTCTTCAATGAAGGCCGTGACTACCGAGAGAAAAATGGTGAGAAAGGTAGAAAACATTATGGGTGCATCGTCGAAGGGGGAGAAAAAGGGGGGGTGCCGAGTTGGCCATCCCATCTGTTGAATCCGAGGGGGCCACCATCGTCAAAGGGGCCGTGACCGAGGCAGGTGCGTCTCAAGCGGGGGTGGTCGCTACTGGTGCGCCTATCGAGGTTGAGGGGGCACATGACAATGGGACCCGATCCAAGCCGGTCGAGGCTGAGGGGTCATAAGGTGAAGCGACCCAATCCCAGCCGACCGAGACTGCGAAGGCACAAGGGGGAGCGGTCCAACCCGAGCTAACCGATGGGCCCCCGAGAGTGGAAATACCCGAGGGGGATTCCCCAATCCCAGCTGCTCCTGAGAGGACCGTCCCTCCTGCGGTAGGTACTTCTGTCATCCGAGCCTCCTTGTACCATCGGTGCCGCTCTGTGACCTCGGAAGTAATTCGGGAAAGTCTCGGGCGCAGCCCTCCTTCCTTGCTTCTCGAACGAGTCATGGAAGGCGGCCTGATTGTGGCCCAACTGGGGGCTGAGATGGCTGATTGGTATGCTCAGATCAACTCCGAGAGGGATTCTCTGGCCTGGGCCGGTGGTCTAGCCGACCGGAAGATCGAGCGCTTGACTAGCAATCTTGAAGGCCTTCGGCGAGAGGCGACTTCACTCAGAGCGTAGGCCAAGTCGAGCCAGAAAGAGGCTCGGGAGTCAATCGAGCAGCTGGGGTAGGCCCGCTATATGCTAGAGCTGAAAAATAGAGTCTTAGACGCGGAGCGAATAGTGTAGGCTGAGCGTGCTGAGCAGTGGAAGGCCAAGCGTAAGGTGCTCGAGGGTCAGATCCGAGAAGCCGAGCGGCAGCGGGTGGAGGCTGAGGCTGCGCGACCTAAAGCCAAACAGAGGCAGTCTGAGGTGGAGCAGAAGGCGACCGAGCTTGAGGAGAGGGCAAAGCTGGCTGGATCGGAGGCACTCGAGTGATACAAATGCTCGAAGAGTTACCAAGCATGATGGGGGCATCATTTACCCCCTCCACATTTTTCGAAGCTCGGATGGATCGTCATCATGTACCATCGTGTTCTTAAATAAAGCCTGCCCAAAAGATGACTTCCCGGTGCCCATCACCGAAGTGATGATTAATGCAACCACTGGTCATGAGGCCTTATCTTTCATGGACGGATCGTCCGGCTATAACCAAATCTAAACAGCTGACCACGATCGGATCCATACAGCCTTCAGGTCACCCAAGGGGATCTTACATTACAAGAGGATGCCCTTTGGCCTCAAGAACGCTGACGCCATGTACCAGCGAGCGATGACCAAGATATTCGACGAGCTACTCTACAGCAAGGTTGAATGCTACATTGATGATCTGGTCATCAAGATGAAGAAGAGGGGAGATCATCTGAGTAACCTCAGAATCATCTTCCAAAGGCTCCGGCAATACGAGCTAAAGATGAACCCGATGAAGTGTGCCTTCGGCGTCTCCAGCGAAAAATTTCTGGGCTTCATTGTCCGACACAGGGGGATCGAGATCGACCCTTTTAAAATAAAAGCTATTCAGGAGCTGCCACCCCCAAGGAACCTGGGAGAATTAAGGTCTCTGTAAGGCCGACTAGCCTACATCCACAGGTTTACCTCTAACCTGTCGGGATGCTGCCAGTCATTCCACAAATTGATGATGAAGAATGTACCGTTCAGCCAGGGTGATGAATGCCAGCACGCCTTCGACCTGCTGAAGGATTATTTGAAGACCCTGCCTGTGCTGGGGGCACTTGTCAAAGGCAGACCGCTCATCCTTTATATAACGGCTACTGAATATTCACTGGGGGCAATGCTCACCCAGAATAACGATGAAGGGAAAGAGTAGGCTCTCTACTACCTCAGCCGAAGATTGGTGGGAGCGGAAGCCAAGTACAATCCGATTGAGAAAGTCTGTCCCGCCTTGGTCTTCGTGGTCAAGAAGCTGAGGCACTACATGTTGTCCCATGAAGTGAGCCTGATCTCCAGGGCTGATCCCGTCAAACACATCCTCTCCCAGCCAGTCCCGAAGGGACGTCTTGGCAAATGGGCTGTACTGTTGGTGGAGTTTGACATCACTTACATGCCACAGAAGACCATTAAAGGGCAAGCCATCGCGGACTTCTTCGCGGCACACCCCGTGCCCGAAGACTCCCCGCTGGCCACAGAGCTACCTGAAGATGAAATACTAGAAGCGAACCAAGTCTAGCAGGGCATCTGGCAGCTGTACTTCGACGGGGCCTCCAGAACAGAAACAACCCTCTCCAGGCACACCGGGCTGGGCCCGACATCGTCCTCAAATCTCTAGACAGAGAAGTGGTGCACACTTCATGCTGCATCAACAAGCCCTGCACAAATAATGAAACAGAGTATGAAGCTATGATTATTGGCCTCCAGGTTGCTCTGCAGATGGAGATCAAGATGCTGCAAGTGCGAAACAGATTGCTAGACCGAATCAGAAGACGCCGATCGCTACTGCACAAAACCCGAAGATGCTTGACGGTTAAATCGCTTCTTGGACTTTCTAAACATCCAGCTCGAAGGACCACCAGAAGTAGGCACAACAGATAGAACTCCAGGCACTAACGGCTGAAAAGACTACTGAAATGGCACAATCGACTGAGCAACGCTGGACTGAGAGAACCCTGCAGACCTCGCCAAATCGAGCTCAACCGTGACTGCTGCCTGATATGCATCATCCATGACAGTGACATGGGTAGCTAGCAACAGCACTCTCAATTTGGCTCTCAAACCACGGAGAAATTGCTCGGTCTTTAAGGCTTCATTAGCAATAATATGCGGCACGTACCGACCCAACTCAATGAACTTGTTCTGGTACTGTAGCACGGATTCATTTAAGTTGCTCACGTGCTTTTGCTGAAGTGTATTGATTCTTCGATGTGGTAGGAAGACAGGTCGAGGCAGTCTCACTGGTTGCATGTCCTGTGTGTGTTGGTGTGTCGATGCATTGAAAGATAGGTCGATGCACCCTTTACCAAAATGAGCTTACGCAATTGTTTGAGACTTCATTACTTCGACACAGGGGCCTTGAGCCATTGATGTGGTGCAGAAGAAGAAAGACTTTAGCTGGAAAGCTTAAGATCCTTGGCAGATGACTTATTGCATCGATGCACTATCTTGAAGCTTCGACGTGGTAGCATTCAATTTTTGATCCTGGACCTGGTGCATCGGTGTAGCTATTTGATGCGTCGATGCACTAGATGAAGACTAAGCTTAGTGCATCGATGCATTACTCTGACTGCGTCGATGCAGTAGTGAGAATAAAAGGCTACCAGACAATCTATTTGATCACTTGCCATTCGGTGCGTCGATGTAGTCCTCTGACTGTGTCGGTGCAGCCAATGAATGCGCACTTCTGAAGATGACTCCTATGTACTTGACTGCGTTGATGTACAATCCTTGTGCTTCGACCTGTTAACTTAGGTATCATGAATGTGACACCTGTTCATTATATTCAAGACTTAAAGTTCATATGATTACATCATGATTCATAATGTGTCATCATCAAAACTCGGGATCCAATAATGTAATGTCCTGGGTTTTTTTGACATTTTTCAGATCAGAATCCATGGCTTTGGGATCATTTTCGGGGGTCCCGGAGCGCATTTTGTGGTTTATGCCTATTTTTCCCTAACGGACCTTTGGAACCCTGTATAAGGTGAACCGTTGCATTATCCTACTCCGGGACAATACCAGTGCATCGAGCGTGTTTTGAGGATCGAGAAAATAATTTTGTCTAATTTTTTTATTTTTTATATTTTCTATAAGACCCCCCTTTTTCTTTGCCTCCCCTTGATAGGTGCCCCCAGCACGGGCGGGGTGTTCAAATAGTCCTTCAATTGGTCAAAGGCTCGCTGGCACTCCTGACCCCAACTAAATGGTGCATTCTTCATCATCAGTTTATGAAATGACTGGCAGCGTCCCGACAGGTTGGAGATGAACCTGCCGATATAAGCTAGCCGGCCCTACAGGGACCTTAACTCTCCCAGGTTCTTCGGAGGAGGTAGCTCCTGGATAGCTTTTATCTTAAAGGGGTCGATCTCGATTCCCCTGTGTCAGACGATGAAGGCGAGGAACTTCCTGCTGGAGACGCCAAAGGCACACTTCATCAGGTTCATTTTCAATTCATACTACCGGAGCCTTTCGAAGACGACTCTAAGGTCGCTCAAATGATCACCCCTTTTCTTCGTCTTGACGACCAAATCATCAATGTAGCATTCGACTTTACTATACAACAGCTCGTCAAATATCTTGATCATTGCCCGCTGGTACGTGGCGCCAGTGTTCTTGAGGCTGAAAGGCATCCTTTTGTAGTGGAATATCCCTTTAGGCGACCGGAAGGCCGTATGAATTCGGTCGTACTCAGCTATCTAGATTTGATTATAGCCAGACGATCCGTCCATAAAGGACAAGGCCTCATGGCCAGTAGTCGCATCAATCATCACTTCGGTGATGGGCACCGGGAAGTCATCTTTCGGGTAGGCTTTGTTCAGGTCACGAAAATCCACGCAGATCCTGATCTGTCCGTTCTTCTTCTTCAAGGGCACGATGTTGGCCAACCAAGTGGTGTATTGATTCTCGGCTACAAAATCAACATCTATGAGCTTGTCGACTTCTTTGCAGATCTAGTTTATCAGTTTCGGTCTCATGCGCCTGGGGGGATGCTTCACTGGCTCCACCTTGGGATCAATAGCCAAAATGTGCTGAGTCACATCGGGGCTAAGGCCGGCCATTTCTTTGTAGTTCCAGGCAAAATAGTCTCGGAACTCTTGCAACAACTTTACATAGTGCTCCCTCTCTTGTGGAGGTATGAGGGCACTCAAGAAGGTCGACCTAGGGTAGCTTTCTGTGTCGAGGTTAATTTCGATGAGCTCGTCGATAGTAGCTTGGCCGCCATCTTCAATGTCCGGGGGGGCCGACAGTAGGTCGATGAAATCTTGATCTTCGCCATCCTCGGCTTTAAGGACGCTGTATGCATCTTCTTGTTCCACCTCGCTGGGTACTGGGGCACTGCTTACTTCACAATCTCCCTGGCTTGCTGTCCGCGACCTTGAGGGGCTCCCTTGTGCGGAGAGGCATAGGACTGCTCTGGGGTCTTCTTGGTAGCCATCGTGGATAGCTTCTACAGGAGCCGAGGTGATTGTTTGCCATGCTTGTTATCAGCGGGCTGTGGCGGGGTTTATCTATCTCCCAAGTCATCCTTTCTTACCTTTATGAGGGCCTTAGTTCAGCTTCTCTTGGGGGGGCCCTCTTTGGGTCTATGATTGTCTTTGAGTGTTGGGTGGGAGTTAGATTAAAATTCCTACCCAAAGAGGATGTTCCAACAACGAGCCGCATATTCGGGAGCCACCCACTCTTCTTCATTGGAGGTGCGTCCGGGTTTCCTAAACAGTTTGAATGCCGGATGGCGGATAAGAAGACAAGGGATGATTGGCGCCTCTTCCTCAACACCTTGCCACTTGACAAGTTTGTGATGTGACCACGGGCTCTTCAAGGCACTACCCTCAGACTACCTCAGCGATTGGGATTGGACCTTCAGCAAGTGGGGAATACTACATTGGCACTCTACAACCCCCACCTGTGCCACTTGCAAGTTGGGCTTCACCGTGCTATGGTTCCAGCACTATCACACTTCCCACCCCTTCAAGCTAGGAAGATTAGGACGGAGGAGGATGAGCAGGTGGTTCGGAGCACTATGACCGTGTGGGAGATCAGCCGAGTCCATACCTTGCAGGCAGAAGTGACAAAGGATGAAAAGAATTACCAAGCTTATGTGAAGGTACTACGCAAGATCCAGCCTCACACGGATGCAAAATTGAATGTAATTTAAAGTTCATAATCAAGTTATACAGAGATTTATTAAGAGAATGATGTATCTTGAACCTTGATATGAATGAATAAAAGGATTGATTGAAAGATTTATTACGAAAGTGTCCTTTTGGAATGAATGTCAGATGTAGCAGAGTTCTCTGTTTGGAAAACGATCCACCAAAGGACCTCTAGGATGGCCTAACGGTCTGGGGACAGACCGCAAGAGGGAGGAGCACAGGAAAATTGCGTGTTTTGGCTCTCGGGTGAGGCATACTGTCGCCGCTTGACAACCAGGAAGAGCCTAACGGTGTAGTTAAAGACCACAAAGGCGAAGGAACAGAGAAACTGGGAGTTTTGGTTCTCGGGGAAGGGATGCAGTCGTGACTTGACCGCTAGACAAAACTAACGGTCTACTAGAAGACCGCAAGGGAGAAGAGCATGGAAACTTGGGAATTTTGATTCTCGGATGAGGGATGCGGTCGCCACTTGACCACTAAATGAACCTAACAGTTTGAGAGAAGACCGCAAGGGAGAGAGAGCAGAGAGATCGTGAGTTTTGAATTCTAGGACATTGCAACCTATTTCTGCACACACTAAAATGGGAAAATAAGTTGGATCTGTTCTTAGACTCAACCCATTGCCTAAAGCAAGTTAGATACGACCAATCCTTGATATTTGGTCAAGGGGTGGAGCCTTATTAAATAGGCAAAAATACGGATGTGTTTTAATGATGATTGATCGATGTTTTCACCATGATCCCTTCTCATCTCCCAGTCTTTCATAAGTACATGGTGCGTACCCCGGTGCATGGCCATTAGTTATACTTTGCACTTATAGGCACACTTCTTGGACTTGTGATACTCTCCATTAGATATTCCTTCCACCGGACTAGGCGATCTTATTTCAAGGCCTCTGTAAGTCTCTGTGAGCCTGGGATTCCCACAAGGATGTCGAGCTGGTTGTACCCTTAAAGCCCAACTATCTAGAAAGCACTAACACTACCGATGTTTTTTTTCTGAATCCTGGCTAGAAATGATCATCAGACGACCGCAAATGTCCATTAACGATCAGACCATGACCGCGTCTATCTAGAAATGGTTAGCCCATGGCCGCGTCTGTCAAGCTTATACTCTATGTTGAGCCTTCTTGTTCTGGCTTCGACCCTGCCAAGAAACGATCCTGACCCGACCGCATACATGTAGTAGCGGTCCAGTCTTGATAGCCATTATCCAGAAATGGTCCAGGAAAGACCACTTTTTCCTAGATCTTGTCTAACCCGAGGTTTACCCCATGGGTTGATATTCTAATGTCACTGGATGGTCTATTGATTATCTAGAACCTAACACCTTGTCAGTAAACTATTAATGAGATTATGGAAGTTAAAGAATATGTCGTTATACTGTCGGATGCCTCCCGTAGCATGACCTTGTTTTAAATCATTCGTTGAACTCTCATGATCTTAAATTGGTACGTTCTTACATTGATCTTGTCATCATGAACTCTTGCTTAAACTTGTTACATTATTGGTCATACTTTATTATTATACTCGTGGACGTAGCTGGATTTATAATGTGAAGATACAGTTCGGGCACTAATTGTGTCCAAGGGCTCGACTCTAGCCCCCTCGGCTGATTGCCAGAAATATGCTATAAACCATGAGATATGATAAACACTAGCGTCGCATTATGATGGGAGTACTTTATTTTATAAATGAGTGAAATCCACGAGGCTATCTCATGATTGAATTGTTAACTGCTTGTTACATGACATTCTAGTGCATAGCCTTTACAATTATGAAAGTGAAAAGTGAAAGTGCGTTCTCATTTCATGCAAGCATATTTTCATTCATGAAAGGCCAAACTTACATTCGTGTTGTATTCTTGCTCAAATCATGCTCTCATGTCTTTTATCTTGATCGTGTGTTGTTATTATAGTTTTATCACATGATTTACTATATTTCCTTCATTTTAATCTTCTAGAGCTAAAATATTAATTACTTAAATATTACCTCTATGTTGATACGAAGATACCTACTAGGCAAGTGTGCTCATTATCCTACTTTTTCAATCTTTTCAGGAAATTCTAGCCCTTCGGGGTCATCTTTGTTCTGCATGAATAAAAAAAAAGGGAGAGCTTGTTTCGTTCCCCTTGTGTGTAGCTATGCATCATAGCCTATGTCGTCCAATGCTGTTCACTCTCGGCTGGAGCCTTCCTCTGAGAAGTGGCCCAGAGCCTACGCAACGTGATGAGTGGAACTCTGAAGCCCATGCCTCAAAGAACATCTCATCTGCGGTCCCTCGTGCCCTATTGGATGAACTAGCTTGCCTTCTTCGCATCACTGGGTTTTAGCCCCACCGTCAACCTCCCTACTCCATTGAGGCCCAGGCATTCTTTGCTTCAAAAACCTTCTCTACCCTATGAAGGGAATTCCCCCAGCCAGTGTTTCCTTGAGGCAACCCCCAACTGGTGGTCTGTTTCCCTCTGTGTGTTGACCCGGTGGCCTTGCCTCCGCTCCTCCCTCGACCCGAGCCCCCCTCTGTCCGGCACGCTCCCATTCATGCCCAGCCCGATGCACCCCCTGCGCCTTGACCCGGTGCACATCGAGCCCCCTCTGTCTGGCATGCTCCCCAGCCTCTCGCCCGGTGCACCTCGGCCTGCTATTACCCGGTGCATCTCTAGCCAACCCTCACCCGGGGCCCTTCCTTTATCTACCCAGTGACCATTTCTCACTGGGGCGATGAAGATCTGGCCTGGTGTTCCAGCCGTTAGGTCTGCGATTTACCTAGTGTTTCCCGTTCGTCGATTTCTGAGTTTTTCGGGGATTCCTCTTGAAGGCGTTACTGCATATGCGCACACCTTGCCTTGCTGGGTCACGCCACTCCTTGTGGGCGTGTTTCCCTTTCACTCCCGAGCTCTTGGGTCTGGGAGAGATGCTGCCGAATTTTTGTCAAAATAATACACATGTTAAAAGATAAAAGGAAGCAATAAAAAAATAAAAGAAAATAACAACGAAATGCTCCCGTGAGTCGAAAGAACTATAGAAGGCACGAAGAGGACTGCACTTGAACACCATCGTGACAGATTGACAAACACAAACATAAGCGTTAGTTGCATAACGAAGAAGAGACTTAACCAACATTTCTCATATGTATTGCATGAACAAAAGAGATTACATCTCTCCTGCATACCCTTGTGCTATCGCATTCCACATGTGCCTGCATGTCATGACACCACGGTATATGAAATAGCGACGTGTGAAAGATCGGATTACGTCCGGTCGAAAACCTTCCCTACGCGCGAGTACTGACCTCCGTCTCGTACTTGGGACCGATTCCCGAACTTAATTCCCCTCTTGCATTTGCCTAAATTTATATCTAGATTTTCAAACCAAACCTTCTGCATGCATTAAACATGCATCCAGACTGCCAAACATAATCACAAACATGATCTACATGAATAGTTAGCAAGCAGGTCGCCTCCACATTCTCCCAATTAGCCACAACTATCCTGTCAACAGTTGTAGTAGAGTACCATGAAATTCTAGAGCCAGCAACGTCACCATCTCGAGGCTTCAGGTGGCATATCATATACCGATGGATTCCTCATCCAAGCAGTATCGCATTAGATGTGGTCCTGCCATCATTTAATCTCGGAGCTGCCCGGTGGAGCTGATCTTGCCAGGCTACACATCTTGTCTCTGGCAGACAACCTGAGGCTAAGTGCAAAGGCCCCCATGACCACCTCTCTCTGTTTCCTGGTGCACCACTAGGCGGGGACGAGCCTCTAAGAGTCCCTTTCCGACTCCAGGAAGAAGGAGGACATTCTCTCACCGAAAGACTCCATCTCGGCCATTTTTCCCAGAGTGCACAGGCTGCTCCGCCAGACCCAGTCCAGGTTCACAGTAGCAAATCGGGTCCTGGGTGCAGTGCCTCCACAGGGCCATTCCATAAGCTTCCTGGAGGAATAGCCTATACCAGTGTAAATGTAGTCCAAATGGATTTGCAGGCGAGGTGGTCTCGCCATCATCCCATGTCAGGGTCATCCGTGGGAGCAGATCTCGGTGACTTGTGCACAGTACCTCTGGAAGAAGACCTGAGGCCAGTTGTAGACCCGACCACGGCTGTTCCTGTGAGGATTCTGGTGTGATTTATCTTCGGCAAGTTCTTTATCAGTTCCAGAAGGAAGGAGGCCATTAGGGCACCGGAGCATCACGTTCCAACAGTTTTCCCCAACTGGCGCAGATTGACTTCACCAGTACCAGGTTAGACCCCCTGTCACTTTTCTATTTCCTACTCTCTACTCTGACCTCTTTCCTGAGCCCCGTTGGTCCCTGTTTGAAGCCGACTCTCCTACGATCGCGTCAACACCAGCCCCGCCCTCATCGGAGCATGGAGGAGCCCATGGTGGAATTTTCTTCAGGCGACTTTAGTTCTGGGACAGGCAGAGTTGTGCAACTGACCAGTCCTGATCCCTGGGCTATCTTGGCCTCACCCGAGCTTTGATCAAATCGCAACTCCTATGGCACATCCCTAGGCCAACCCAGGTCATTTCGGTGAGAGTCTTGCCGCGGGTAGCATTCGGAGCAGCCCGTGGCGACCCCGACACTAGCATACTGTCCTGCAAGCCAGGTCAGGCCAGAACCAAACCAGTTCGTGATCATGCATCCACTACAGCATCGATCAGACTCTGAACGACCAGCAGCTCCTATAGGGGACTCTAATGGAGGCATCACCACCACCTCCCTCTGGCTTGGGTCGTCCACACTCCCGGGATTGGTTTGAGCTCGAGCTTCATTTCACATGGGTCCAATTATCTAGTTTGAGCATTTCCTCGTTTCTCTCACCCTCTCTCACTCTCTCTCTCTCATCTGCCCCCTCTTTTGTCCGTTCTGGGCTGTGTCAACCTCGAATCGAGGTGCAGGAGGTACCGTTTGAACTGGCTCGTCGCGAGGATCGCGCCAGTGCCTTCCATTATGCGGTTCGTGGGGCGTGGGAATGGGTCAGGTCGAGAGGTGTACCAGAGCTTCGTCACCCGCATGCGCACTTTTCTAGATTTTCGCCACGATCGAGGTAGGGGAATGGACTCCTTACTTCGCTAGGATCATTTTGGTACCATATGCATGCCCATGCATAGGCGTTTGCATCATTTTCTATGCAAGGTCCATTTTAGGGTTTTTTAGGTTAAAAATGCTTGAAAAATTGGTTAGGGCTTTTGTATTTGCATTTTGATGCATGCCGTAGTTGTAGAAAGTTTGTTATTCAATTACTTCTACCCCTTTTCTTTTATTTCGCGCCGATCCGGCTTGACCGAAGGGGAGTTCAGTTCCGAACTCGTCCCTCTCGTTTCCCAGAGGGTATAACACGCCTGCCAGAGGCCGTTATACACTTAACGGACCCTAGGGGGTGCGTTATGCATTGCATGGCGGACCACTCGAGGACCGCTATGCTATCATGGTTTTCTGTAGGTCGATAGGTTGTGGGACATGACGAACTAGTCCCAGTCCGCCATGGTCAGTATAACGCCCCTATCGTGGTGCGTTATATGATGTGGTTAACTGTTGATTTTTTCTGAGTTTTCAACGTTCGGGTGTCTTTAACAGACCACTCCTGGTGTGTTATAGCCACATGGCGCACTCGTCCTGGTGTGTTATGGTCTGTGTGTTTTTGAAAGATTCTCTGGAGAGTATAATGCACGGCATGAGGCGCGTCGTACATTGCATGACGCCCCATCGGTGATGCGTCATGGTCTGTATGCCTGGGTTTTTGTAAGTGCACGGGTGAGCATAACGACCCTGGGGAGGCGCGTTATAGTCGTATAACGCCCCCTACCCAGTCCATTACACTCTGCTACTTCGATAATGTTAGAAATGCATGTTTATTTCCCGTCTTATGCATTCTGTGCTACGTCCATATTATATTCATGCTATTTATGATTATTGGCTCACTCCTAGTATCCCAATGGAGCGATTGGACTTTTCATGTGATGGAACCACTAGACGTAGCCCTAGACTTCATTGATCGTCGACCCACCTAGGAGAGGTGGAGGGGCAAACCCGTCAAACTGTTTAAGCTAGTACCGTGGGCCCTCGGTCCGACCGTAGCGCTCTACGGGGAGGGAAATCCAGCTGGAGGCCTGGCCCTAGGCACGGGTCGGTGTGTGCACACGTGGTCAGAGGCGAGAGCTGACACTGACGAGTGTTGCTCAGACCTTCCGTCCAAGTCCATGAACAAAAGAACCCTCTCTACTTTGGTGCTCACCCCGTGTCGACGAATAAACTACGCCAACTCCCGGCGCCCGGTCAACATTGATGAATAAACCTTCGACCTAGACCTTTCATCTAAGCTGATGAATAAACAATCCTCTTGAACTTAAAACTAGCCATCCGTCCCACCACGATGTTCAAGATGACCTAAATGGCTTAGACCTTTCGTCTAAGGCCTGATGAACTTAATCCCTTGCGTTAGCATAGGCCCAATGCTGACGATGTTATCTGGATTAGAGCTCGGCTCTTCGTTGGAACCAATCGATGTAGTGCGCAACTAGGATTGTTCACGTGAAACTGATGATGTTCTACTCCGATGTCAACTACTTGCCAGACAAGAAGAGACACTCGCCGGTCCCGTGCCCTCGTCCCTCGCTTGCGCCACCCGCGAGTGGGGGGCAATCGTGGACGTCAAAAAATGATGATGATCATATGACATCCACGTCTCGGCACTCCAGAGCAAGTCAAAGATGGAAAGGCCGAATGAACCCCATACCTCACCCGATCAGGACGAGAATGCACCAGGTGGTCTGCTACCTGATAAGGAAGCCCCTTAAGCAGAAGATATGGCCATGGCTCCCCAACTGGTGATGCCGAAGGCCGAATCAGAAGAGACAAGGAATTCACACATGGGCTCAGCATGCGCCAGAAATCATGCAAAGCCCCGAGCTGGGACTCGGAGGTTTCGAATTAAACACCCTGGAGGCAGTACGCTGCAACTGGAGCATTCTGAGAGTGCAAGTGTTCGTCCGAGTCACCACTAAGCTGGGAAAAAAGTCTCTTAACTCTTAACCAATGCGACGTGCACTAAAACCAGCGTGCCTTGCTTTGGGCCCAAAATCAGCGTGCCCCTCCTTTGGGTCCTTGACCGGCGTGCCCCTCTTATGGGTCCAAAACTGACGCACCCCCCTTGTGCTGCTAATCCGGCGCGCATAACCCCCACGTCGGTTCAACCCAAAGCATCCTGTCTGAAGTCTGGTCCCCTATTTCCCACGAATAGAATGATGATGGTTTGCCAGAAATGGAATAAACGCCTGCATCTGACCGATGGGTGACCACTTGGGTGCCCAAATCCCCCAAGAACAGGAGTCTTCGAGCACCGCACCGAGCATCGCGTCGGCCAATCCCGGCGAGCAATGCTTCTACTCTACCCCACCCCTATTCGCAGGCCACTTGACATCTTCGAGCGAGAAGGGATGAAAAAGGAAGAGAAAGAGTTGGCTTCAGGAGTCTTCCTCATCTCCACTGCTATAAAAGTGAGGCATACCACATGAAGAAAAAGAGAGGAAGGATTGAAGAAAGGTTGGCGCTTCCAGAGATTTCAAAAAAATGATCGGCCATTCTCTTCCCCTCTCACACACTCATTCCGTTCAACGCCCAAACACCACCGAGCATCCATTCCATCACGGTGACCTACTCTGGCAGTCACCCCACCGGTGACCATCGTCGTCTGAGCAATGAGGATGTCCAAGAAATGCACTGTCCAGTGGTTTCAACACTGATTAGAGGAGGAGGAGACGGTGGTAACAAGCCCACTGGCGATGGAGGAAACTCTGATAATGGCCCAAACGGCGGCAAAGGAGGCTCTGGCGGCTGAACAAGGACTTAAGGAAGCTACCGGGGATGAGGAACGAGAGCAAATGGCCGAGGGAACGTCGGAGAAGGCGACCGGGCGACGGTCCTCTGAGGTAGGCCGAACCCCTCAAAAACCCTATTTTTGAATTTTTAATGCATGCATGTGGGTAGAATGGGTTTAGGAATGGGCCTGGGGAACCATTATGGTTATTGTAGGGCTTTTTAGGCCACCCCACAAACCTGGGAGAAGGGATTGAAACTGGTCGCCAAGGCGAGGGCCATGTAGTCCTTTCAGTGACCATATGGGGCCAAGTGGTCTAGTGTTAGACTACTTGCAAAAGGTAAACAGTCTAAGGATGACTGTTTGGGATTTTTTTTATACACAATGGATTGTTATAAAATGACTGATTCAATGTTTTAAATGTTTGCAGGGGAAGCGACAGACATGAATCTCTTGGCTGCAGGTCCGGGCAGTGTACCAGGCGCTGTCGGATTACCAGAGAGTGAGACTAGCAGCGATGGGCTTCACTAAGTTCCTAGGGATAGAGGTGATGAGGATTGACATGGCCCTGCTATACGCATTGCACGAGAGATGGGATGTAGTCAGCAAAGTGTTCCTCTTCCCATGTCATATGATCCCCATGCTCGAGGATGTGGCATGGATTACGGGGCTTTGAGTACACAGAGCACCAGTGATGGGGGCCACCTACGCCGACTACTGAGAGATGGCGAGGGAGCTACTTGATCTAGAGTTGACATGGGTAGGACATCACTCGTCGATGCTCGCAAGGGCGACACTCCAGGAGAGCCTAGGACTGAGGGGAGCGACGATAGTCATAGGTGAGCTGCCTGAGGAGCATCTAGGCCGACTGACAGACCAAGTCAGGAAGAGGGTAGCCACGGGACCGGGACCAGAGGGAGACATAGTACTGTGCTGCTTCCTGATGCCATTGTTCGAGAAGCTACTATTTACAACGAGGGCAGATGGAGTGAGCTGCAAGCTCCTTCCACTGCTGAGAGACCTAGATAGAGTTGGAGAGTACACCTGGGGAGCCGCTGTACTAGCGTTCCTCTTCGACTTGCTTAGCACGATTGACCGGCAAATGATGCTGGGCAGCTTCTCGCCTCTTCTTCAGGTAAAACGCTTAACTCTAAATGCTTATGCTTAGTTTATGATTATGCTTATTATTGCTATATGCTGACACTCAACTTGATGCAGGTATGGAGCTACATGTACCTCCCTGGCATAGGGTGAGGGAAGGAGGTACATCTAGGCCAGATACCCATCGCGAGGCAGTGGATAGTGGCTTGGGACATGGGATCACTACAGTGCCTATCGCGGGCGATTCAGGATGACATGGACATGTTTCTTTACGGATCAGTAGGCTTCTAGACTTAATCTCTCTAAATGCACTAAAATGCCAATTAAATACTGATCTAAATGCTGACACTTGACTTTCTTGCCCTCTCAGGTGTGTTAGACACCCTATCGTGACGAGGGTCATGAGGGACAGCCCTGGGTGGAGGCGGCCCAGGCGTATGCAGGGTGAGAGATCTGGCTCCACTGCATGAACATTATCGAGCCTCTCTATCACCACTTGATCATGAAGACGAGGGGAGTCCATCAGCCAGAGGTAGAGTTCCCCATGCGAGATGACGAGCGCTTCGGGCGATCCTCGAAGGGACTCAGCAGTGAGATCAACTGGATCACCTGGGCGATCGACCAGGTGCGTGACTGGTCACATAGAGGTTGGGAGGTGAAGGCCCGAGCTACCAGCGATGAGGCCTACCTGAAGGCTTACGCTTGGAGGTATGGAGACCAGGTTTTCTAGGGTGTCCGATGACCGGTACGACTCTGTAAACTCATGCTTTGTCTTAATTAATTATTTCTAATGCACTGACACCCTAGCATGCTACATGTAGCTTGACCCCTAGGGACATATAGCGGAGCTCCAGGGCCTCCTCCATTCCACTGTGCAATAGAGGGATGAGTTCCAGTGCACGCTGGAGCTTCTGGTGAGTTTCACTAAACCTTAAACTTAATTATGCTAATGCTTATGAGTTTGACTAACTTGACTTCTAAAATGCAGCGAGCTGAGGGAGCATAGCGACGTGGACCAGATGCTCCGTCCTCTTCTTCCCAGCCTGCGGGAGGCCGAGCTGAGCGGGACACAGACTTTGCTCGGGCGATTGCTCGGGCCGAGGAGGCCAAGGCCACTCTCGCGTAGAGGGTAAGCAAACCAACCGATTTCCCTTTGACTTAAAATGCCTATAAAATGCAAATGGCGAGCTATGATGAATGCATTATGCAGGCGAGAGAGCTGACCACAGCACTTATCGAGGTGAAGTGTGCTAGAGTGGAGGCAAAGCAACTCCGGGCAGAGCTTGAGCAGGCACGAGCCGAGACGAAGCGCTTCCGTGCAGAGGCGAAGCGGCTTCGTATAGGAGTAGCGGATCTTGAGTGCTACCAGACTGAGGCCAGGGAGGCTCAGCGCCAGGCCTTCGAGCTGAAGATAAAGCTATGGGTCGTAGAGTAGATGCTCCAGATGATAGGCCGAGGACCCGAGAGGAGTGCGTCACAAAGCGGCGCACGGAGCGGTACGTTCTCAGACTTTCTTACTAGCTCCTTCGGCCAGCAGAGGAATGAGGAGGCGGAGAGGAGACGATGATGAGAGGAGGGGAGCACAGCCATGGGCCCGGTAGAGAAATGGCATGAGGGCACCTACGACAGTGGTGGTCCAGGAGAGGGACAGGCCGAGTGACTTGTACTTTCCTCTTCTTTTCTTTTTTTTGTTATGGACACACATGTACATGACTCTTATTATAGTGGAATGGGATCTTTTTTGTTCCTTTATGAAGATGCAAATGAATGAATGTGCATTCTGACATACTGACAACGACCTCTAGGACTGTCAGCGAGAGTGAGAGAGAAGGAGAGAATGCGAGAGAGAGAGAGAGAGAGCGGGACAGGACTGACGATCAAGGGAGAGGAGAGAAGACCAAAACTTGATAGAAATTGGAAAACGATCTCCTGGAAGACTGCATGGGTAAGGAAAATGGTCTCGCTCATGACCGTTAGGGGGTGAGGAGTAAGGCGGCGAATGAAAAGGGAAAACGGTCACTTGATGACCATTTGGGGAAGCCTAACAGTCGCCCGATAGACCGCATGGTCGAGGACTTTGTCAAATCCTAGCGGGACTCTCCGTGAGGGTCCCAACCTGTGGATAAAGGTCCCTAATCTCCACTAAAATCCATCCTAACTTAAATTGAGACTACCCAACCTTAATCCTAATGCACTAAGACTACAATCAGAGCCCTATAACTAGGAATAAACCTAGAATTCGTAGCGCACAAGAAATCTCTGCTTTAAGGCTTGAAACTTCATCAAAATCACCCAAAAGCACCATGAAGAGGAGCTTTGAAGCTAGTGCGCCCGCATGCAGCCGGAACGCTGATTTCGGGACGATCGAGGTAGGGGGATGGATTCGCCTCCTCGCTAGGAACATTTTCATGCCACATGCACACCCATGCAAGGCCATTTGGCCTAGTTACGTCCATTTTTAGGTTTTCCCCTAAAATAGGTTAAATTATGATTTTAATCATTTTTATGCATTTTAATTGCATGTTTTAGCTTCTGTGGGCTTGTATGTATGTGGGTTTGGCAGGTTTTTAGTTTTTTTCAAGTTCTGTAGTCAAAACCTGTCGATTCTATCGACTGGGAGACGGCGCGGTCTCAAACATAACCCGCTCGTCATCCAGCTCACATGGCAGTCGTGCCAGTGACCGCCATGAGCTTAACGCACCGCCGAAGGCGCGTTATAGTCACATAGAGGACCGCCATAGCTCCGTTATACTCGCGTTTTCTATAGGAAGGTCGTTAGTATAATGCACCCTCGAGCGACCGTTATGGTCGGAGTTTCCTGTGGATTTCCCATGTTCGGGTGACTTTAACGCACCCCTAGTCGACCGCCATGATTTTTGAGTAGTTAATTCATATGAAAAGATATTCGGGTAGTCATAGCGGACCAGTGGAGGAGCGCCATGTCCACATAACGCACCCCCATAGATCCGCCATGACCTTTGAGCTTGGGATTATGATAAACGGAGATGACGGTCTAGGTGAGGCGCGCTATGTTAAGATAACGCACCCCAGTAGATCCGTTATGTCTGTGACAGTCCGGGACTGATCCGTTATGCACTATAGTGGGCCAGCCCTGATCCGTTATGCTCTCTGCTATCCCGAGAGTAATGAATGGTTATTCTAATGCATTTTCTGTCCAGTTTAAGTTATTTTATGAATAAAAAAAGACATCTTTTAGTCCCAGTGGAATTGCTCTCTCTTTCCTTCTGATGGAGCCACTAGTTACAGCCCAGCGACCTTAGTGTCGGCCCACCTAGGAGAGGTGGAGGGGTATTTCTCGATTAACGGTTTGTAAGCTAGTTACCGTGGGCCCCTGCGGTTATCGTAGCGTCCTACGGGGGGGAACTAGCTAGAGACCTGACCCTAGGCAGGGGTTAGTGTGTGCACACATGGTCAGAGGCTTGGACTGACGCTGACGAGTGTCACTCTGACTAGTTCTTGTCCGGGTACTTTTTACGCCTCTCGCACGTTGTGTCTCTCTAACTTGCGAGTTGCCCGAGACGCAGTGTAAGCTGTCAGTGGACGCTTCTGGTTTTTACCTTCTAGTGAGTTCTCTGTCTCTCATTTCACCTGGATAAGTTGAAGTTTATTCTACTGGTAGATTTAGCCTTTGTCGCTATTAAATTATGTTAATTTGGCATATAGATAGTTGTTTAAACTGGACCCCCTCACAGCTAGGGGTCACCCCCATACGCATCCACCCCACTTCCCCTACCATAAACCCCATTTTCCCCCCATCAACTTCAATCTGCAGTTCTCAGTTCAGAGGTAGTAGAGTACCAGCAGTTTGCAGAGGTAACTGTGACTTCATCCTGACATTTCAAGAGGCCCAAGTGGTACCGTTTGAAGCATCTTCGAGTCTTCTTCGCATCAGCGGTCATCTCGTCTCATTCCGAGTTCGTGGCTATCCGGGGCAGGTGATCTCCCTCGACTGCATAGCTGCATCCTGACTGTCAACTAGAGATAAATTTCAGAGGGTACCACGTCCCGCCATCAAAAGATCTAAAGTCAGGGCTTGTCCGGGACCTTCTACGACGAGTCTTCTTCCTTCTTCAAGAAGCGGCAGTCCATTCGACAAGCCGAGCGAATTCTTCTCTATTTTCTCCCCAGGGTGTGCAGTTCTATCTTTCCTAGAACTAAATTAACACCCTGTCACTGTTTGGGCTGCTGCAACCTACTCCGACATCATCTGGCACCCCCGTGGGTCATGTTTCGAAGGCAACTTGTCAACGGTTCCAACACCATTGACCGCGCTCAATTTTAAGTTCGGGAGAACCCGTGGCTGCTTCATCTTCCTGCTGAAGCAGTTCTGAGACAGTCAGGAGTAGGAAACAGAGTCTCTGTTCACAGCCTCGCCCCGACCCACGCTGACCACCAGAGCTCCCGCCAAAAATCAGACATCTTCCTGGGTCAGTTAGGGAAGATTTTCCATTGGTCTCATCAAAAAAGGAGTTCGGGAGTGACCGCAGAAGCGACAACATCGCCTGTCTATCTCCTGTTCTAGAGAGCGGGCAGAACCGACATCGACCGTCCGTTTAGCTCCTAGTTCGCCTCTCCCTTCCCCCGCCTGGCCGGCTTACCGTCCCTCCCTGTGGGAGGTAGTGTTTGAATGTAACTTTGACTTCTCTACCCCAATTTCAACCCCCTTGCATGGGGTGTAGTGCATGAACTTGAATTTTCAGGTTGAAGCTTCATCAGCGCAGCATGCGGGCAAGCCCACGCTTCCTCGCTTGCCCTCGTCTCTGGCCAGGATCGGTGTATTCACGCCGATCAGTTGAGCTCCAAGTCACATCCCTTGCTGGTTTACTATTACTTATTTAGTATTGTCTTTTAGCTCCGTCGGACGGTGAGTGAGTGCCTGTGGACGCACTTTCGCTCGATTGAATTTAACTTGGTGGTTTTGTCAGTTTATTAAGTGCGTGGGCGTGCCAGTCACCGAGGTGACGATTTATTCAGGCTCCGAAGAGTCCATGGTGCGCTCGATCTGACCTCGTCAGACGATTGTGTGGTTCGAGTCGGGACCCAATCCCGCGCTGATGGCAAGGGGGGAGAGACAATGAGAAAAGGGACAAGGGTTGTGGTATTAAGGAGGAGAGCTTGTGGTATTTTAAGGTTGGGGGAGAGATAATAGTATTTTGATTAAGGGGGAGGAGTTGCACTTTAGGATAATCCTGTTAAAGAGTAGAGTCACTCATTCAGGGGGAGAGTGTCTACATATGTGTATTCATCTGCTTTATCTAACTGTGTTTAATGTCTCATCAAAATATATCATTTTTTTGGTGTTGCCATCATAAAAAAGGGAGAGAATGTTGGGTCTCCTCTGGAGTTGATCAGCAGTATGTAGACTGCTGTGTTGAATGTGTTTTGATTGATTGGCAACAGTGGAGTTGACCAAGTTGACTAGAGTTGACTTTGGTGACTTTATCTTAACCGTGATAATATTTTGTATTTTGATGAAATCTTTACATGATAGAACATTACATAAATCATGTCTACACCTCATTACTGAAACAAGTCATCTTATCAAACAGTTTGTATACATGAGCACTTCACGCTCAATATGGTTAAGGTCGGTGCAATGCTGCATTTGTTGCATATAACATCGGTGCATGTTCTCGTTCATCTAGTAGCAAGGTTAGTGCATACAAGGTTGCAAGTCGGTGCATATTTTCCTTGCGCTCTCATAAAACTCGGTGCATTCATTGTCTCACGCATGACATAGTCTGTGCATGTTAGGCTTATGGCATATAAGATCCATGCACCTTTAGCATCATGCACATTCGAAGTCCGTGTAGGTTCCTAGATGTCTAAGTTGGTGTAGGTTTCTAGCACTGTATTTCATAGTCGGTGCATGTTTTGTAGAAACATATGCATAGTCAGTGCAGGTTTTACTGTGAGCGTATAAAGGTCAGTGCACGTTGTTGTTTGTTTGTTTCATACATAGTCTGTGCACATTTGCTTACGTACATTTGTCAAGTCTGAGCATGCTAGTACAAGGTCGGTGCAAGTTTGCATTTTGCACAGTTGAGGTCTGTGAGTCAAGGTCTGTGCATACAATAGTCAAGTCTGCGCATACAATAGTCAAGTCTGTGCAAGTTACTATTGTAATGCACACAGGTCAGCTCATTGCACATAAGGTCAGTGCATGTCTGTGTTATCTGCATAAGGTCGGTGCATAGGCTTAAGAAAGTCCAAGCACATTGATGTGCAGGGTCGGTGCATATCTAACATCGGTGCACATTTCCAATTTACTTCTCAGGGTCAGTGCACATTCTTGTTAGACGACATATAAGGTCTGTGCACAAACAAGGTCTGTGCACATTTCTGTAGAATGCATACCAAAGTTGGTGCATAGTCTGTTTATGCATGACTAAGGTCAGTACACACTTGCATCCTTGCATGTCCACTTGTAAAATGGGTCTTTTTATTTTCTGGTCGAACAAAAAATCTAAAGCAATGGTAAAAGGGTTTTTTTGTTCTTTGGCCAGACGAAAGGTCATGAGCTAAAGGTAAAAGGTTCTTTTTATTCTCTAGTCGGATGGAAGGTCCAAGCTAGAGGTGAAGGGGTCTTTTCACTCTCGGGCCAGGAGAAAGGTCATGAGCCAAAGGTAAAATATGGATGTCGACCCGACGAAATGTCGAAGTCAACAAACCCTGCTTAGAAAGTATGTCCAAGACAAAGGTAGAAATAGAGCACTGTTGTTGACTCGACATCATGTCAAAGCCAACCGACTTGGGAGAGACGCAGGGTCTGGGCCAAGATAGAATATAGGACAGGTGTTGACTCGATGTCATGTCAAAGTCAACGAACTTGACAGAGACATGATGCCTAAGCCAAGGGTAGAAAATAGGATATAGATGTTGACCCGACATCATGTTAAAGCCAACAAACTTGGCAGAGGTGTGAGGCCTAAGCTAAGGGCAGAATATAGAATACAAATGTTGACCCGACGTCGAGTCAGAGCCGACGGACTTGGCTGAGGCATGAGACCTATGCCAAGGAAATAATATGACATATGGGTGTTGACCCGACGTCATGTCGAAGCCAATGAACTTGACCGAGGTGGGAGGCCTAACCCAAGAGGAGCATGGAACATGGATGTTGACCCGATATAAAGTCAAAGCCAATGAACTTGGTAGAGGCGTAAGGCCTAAGCCGAGGGCATAATGTAGGATAAGTGTTGACTCGACATCATGTTGAAGTCAACGAGCTTAGCAGAGGCGGGAGGCCTAAGCCAAGGGAAGAGTACATGACATAGATGTTGACCCGACGTCGTGTCGGGGTCAACGAGCCCTACCTCAACAAAACGTTTGAGGCAAGGGCAATATAGAATGTAGATGTATGAGAGGCCCAGACCCCAGGCTGAATATTGATGACAACCCGATGAGATATCGGAGTCAACCAACCTTGCTCCGATGGAAGGTCAGAAACAAAGATAGAATGTGTGGATGCAGATGTCGACCTGACATCATGTCGAGGTCAACCAACCTGGCAGCGACGTGATGCCTACGCCAGGATAGAATGTGGACTCTGACCTGTGGAGATGTCAGGATCAACAAACCTTACTCAGATAGAAGGTCTGAGACAAAGTGAAGGAATCTTTTTGGTGGTTTATTTGTTTGGACGGGTTGAGTTTATTTAATTTGATAAGTTTATTGACTTTATTGGATTTATAAGACTTTTTGGTTTTGTTGAGTTTGTTAAGTTCATTGTATTTATTGGTTGACTTCATTAATGTTTATTTGATTTATTGGGTTTATTGATTCATTGAGTAAGGTACAATTCATATTCACTCCCATCCTACTTTTGTGTTATTTGATACAGGTGCTACTCATTCCTTTATTGCTAGTTCCTTTGCAAAAATTTTACCTATTTCACATGTTCCCTTACCATCGAATTTAACAATAGTTACCCCTCTAGGGTCGGGAACGGAATTGGAAACCTATTTCCCCAATAGTGAAGTTACTATAGAGGGACACAGTCTTCCCGCTAATCTAGTATGCCCTGACATGGATGGCTATGATACTATCCTAGGAGTTGATTAGCTGGTAGACCACGATGCCTATATAAATTGTCACAGTAGGATAATTTCCTTTCGAAAACCTGGTCTTCCACGATTTTTCTTTCTTGGCATCAAATACAAGAAGCACCCTGCCATTATTTCATCCCTTCACGCTTACAAACTCATCTCACAAGGGTGTGAAGCTTTCCTTGCCTCCATAGTAGTTACCGAGTCTAAGAAAATTCAGTTAAATGAGATCCCCACAGTTAGGGAGTTCCCTGATGTTTTCCCTTCAGAGTTACCTGGTTTACCACCCAAAAGGGAGGTTAACTTCACTATTGAACTCACACCTAGAGCAACACCAATATCAATAGCTCCTTACAAGATGTCCCCCATGAAATTGAAGGAGTAAAAGAAGTAACTTCAGGAGCTGCTAGAAAAAGGTTTCATTTGACCAAGCACATCCACTTGGGGTGCACCAGTCCTATTTGTCAAGAAGAACGACGGTTCCCTCAGACTATGCAATGATTACCGGCAGCTGAATCAACTTACTATCAAGAATAAATACCCACTATCGCATATTGATGAATTGTTCGACCAACTTTCTGGCGCGGAATATTTCTCCAAGATCGACCTCAGGTCAGGTTATCATCAACTGAGGATTAAGGAAGAAGACATTCATAAGACTACTTTTCGAAACAGATATGGACATTATGAATTCGTGGTTATGCCGTATGGTTTAACTAATGCACATGTTGCATTCATGCAACTGATGAATAATGTATTCCGACCTTATCTTGACCAATTTATAGTCGTGTTCATTGACGATATCCTTATCTATTCAAAGACAAAGGAGGAACACGAGGAACATCTAAAAGTTACTTTACAAACCTTATAGGAGCACTAACTTTATGCTAAGTTGAACAAATGCGAGTTTTGGCTTAAGGAAGTCTCTTTCCTTGGCCATGTTATTTCGAAGGAAGGCATTGCAGTAGATCCTTTCAAGGTAGAAGTTGTAAAAAGTTGGAGCCGACCGAATACCGTATCTGAAGTTTGAAGTTTCATTGGCCTGGCTGGTTATTATAGGCGATTTATGAAAGATTTCTCCAAAATCGCCAATCCTTTAACAAGACTAACTAGGATTTTCTTCTCCTGCTCTCACTCTCTTTCTCTGGGCTCGTCTCCTCCCTTTTCTGGACTGCACTCTTCTCTTGTGCTCTTTCTCTTTTTGTCTCGACGGAAGGCTTCTTCTTCTACCTTTTTCTTCGTACTTCACTCATGCGTCGAGCATGATCACATATTCTCGCGCCCGGCTTCACACGTGCTGTCAGTGGGTTCCACCCAATGATTGCACATGTTTCAGAGAGTTCCAGAAGGGATTTGAATGACAGAATTACCCTTCTGCTGATCTACCATTGGAGGACATGGCATGAAGGTTAAGGTTGGGCTACCTCCACGTCCGTCCAAAATTGACCCCGCAGTCGAGCGTCCCCCCATCTGGCATGGGCCATGGCCCATATAGCAGTTATATGTGAGGTCCACATGAGAGGAGGAGTCCGGGGCCCATTACCCAGAGGACGTCCGCTGCCCGGTATCCAACGCCAAATCTAGGTCGGAACAAAACCCGGCAATTGTATAAATGGAGATCCGACACAAGTATGTAACTCCCCTCTTTTAGGAATAGTTTCGTGAGTGAGTGATTTTGTGCCCTCTCACGTGATTAAGAGGTTATGGGGGTTGAGTGGTTTGGTGCCCTCTCACACGGTTGAGACTTAGAGAGGTTATGGGGTGAGTGAAAAATTACTCGGTCTGTAATTCCCAATTTCTGACTATACACCTCTAGTTTACAGGCACGTTAATTGTAAAAAAATAATACGTCAATTAGTGACCTTATTAACTTTTGAACTCAAGATAGTAGGTGCCCGGATTAAGTACTAGACCAACTTTGTTAGATTCTAAATTATCAAAAAAAAAATTCTCTCCTCTTAGTAGGATACGCGCTTTAAAGACCAAAGGACTCACGTGTAGTCTTATTCCCCTTCTGCGCTTCTTGCCAACTTGTCCTTCCCAGGAGCTTGCATGGTCCCTACTGAGACAGAGAGTAGGCCGGGCAGGGGTAGACCCGTACCTAACACACATAAATCTAGACCCCACGTTAAATTGATATTTTTCCGGGTGAGTGGATGTGTGTATTCGTGTTTCGGGTCTGATCTATGGTTACAGGAAGCTTAATGTTAAAATGGGCATGTCAGCGAATTATTTGTCGTTAAATTCACATAAGCCTAACAAATGGGCTTTATTGGAGACCACAACCATTTGAATGGCTTTCTCGTAACCAAGACATTAATGGGTTTACTAATCGATGAATAAGTCCACTCAGACCTGACACTTCCAGAGTCCAAATGGCTTAGATCCCCAACTCCAAAGACCCACTCTGATAGACTTGATCCTACCCCGTCTACTTTATAATAGAGGAATATCACAATTTGAGTTGCTTTCTTCCTAGCTTGTTTTCTCAGTAGCGGTAATCCGATGTTACATCATGTTATCAGTACCCGGAGCTCTGGGTCATTATAGTTGGTATCAGAGCAGTGTTGGAGAATCGTATAAGGAATTGAAATTGCATGTGATTGTCCAGAACAAGTCCATTCAAGTCATCTGTTGCTGGCTTAAGATATTTTCCTTGATTATTAATGTATTTTTTGTTGTCGTATGTTTTAGATGCCGCCCCATAAAAGAAGTGCTCCTATTCCCCCGGAAGAGAGTGGCAGTGTTCCTCCTCCTCTGTTGCTCCTCCTCTATTCCTCCTCTAATCGTGCCAGTTCCTGCTCCTACCGTGCATGTTCCTCCTCTAATCGTGCCAGTTCCTGCTCCTACCATGCCTGTTCCAGTTTCGCAAGATGACTTACCCGGTGGCCGTGGTAAAGCACTTAAGGAGTTTCTGTTATTCCACCCACCGACTTATGAAGGTCAGTTAGATCAAGATCCTGTAGGATTTAGATTGAGGCGACGGAGTGTGTGTTCCGATCGATGGAATGTGCGGAGGATGAGAAGGTCATGCTTGCTACTTTTCAACTTCAAGGGGCAGCATTGATGTGGTGGAATTCAGAGTGGGAAGTTACTTTCCATTCCCGACCACTTCGTTAGATCACCTGGACAGAGTTCGTGACAACCTTCGAGCACACTTACAGTCTGGGCTGTCTTCGAATGAATAAGATGCACCAATTCTAAGATTTGGTTCAATGTGAGATGACCGTGTTGCAGTACCAGAACAAGTTCATTGAGTTGGGTCGGTATGCGCCGCATGTTATGGCTGATGGAGCCTTAAAGACCAAACAATTTCTCTGTGGTTTGAAACTCGAATTGAGAGTGCCATTGCTTGCTACCTATGTGAATGTCATGGACGATGCATATCAGATAGCTGTCATGGTTGAGCTTGATTTGGCAAGGTCTGCAGGGTTTTCTTAGTCCCGTGTTGCTCAGTTGGTTGTACCGTTTCAGCAGTCTTTTCCACTGTCTACGCTTGAAGTCCTGTCTGTTGTGCCTACCTCTAGTGGCACTTCGAGGCGGATGTTTCGAAAGTCTAAGAAGCATTTTAACCGTCAAGCGTCATCGAGTTTTGTGTAATGGCAATCGGCATCTTATGATTCTGTCCAGCTGTTTGTTCCTCCTCCTCAGCAACGCCGAGAGTTTTCTGTGAGTCAGTTGAGACCGTGTCCGAGGTGTGGTGGCAGTTATCCGGGTGTACCCTATTCCTTGCCTATTGATGGGGACATCGAGGCTCGACACGTGATGACGAAGAACCCAGCACGGCTCTAGCAGATCATCTAGCAAATTTTACATGTTATTGTCTTTTATCAGTATTAGTTCAGTCTAAATGAGTTACGACCCGGGATGTTTGTCCCGCATCAAGATGGATGGAGTATATGAAGGATTATGACTTCACCCTGTCTTATCAGTCGAGCAGGATGAATGTCATTGCTGATGCTTTGAGCAGGAAGGTCATGGTCAGTGCGATGATGTTAAGGAAATGGAGGCTTTGGGAACAAGTGCCAGATGTGACATTTAGGCTCAAGGTTCCCCGAGAGCCAGGGTTGGCTGGGCTTGCGAGCTTGACTATCACCCCTGCCATTCGTCGTCAGGTGATAGAGGCTCAGCATGTAGACCCTGAGTTGCCCTAGATTTTGGCTATGGCCGATGTGGAGCTTGGCGAGGATAGTGCTGTGAGATTTTGAGGTAGGCTATATGTCCCAGTCAAGGAGCAGGTGAGATGTGCAGTGTTACTAGAGGCTCATGGGAGTAGGTACATTTTGCATACGGGTGCGACGAAGATGTATCGGAACATGAGGAGACAGTTCTGGTGGCCTGGTATGAAGAGAGATATTACTGAGTTCGTGGCCAAGTGCCTGACCTGCCAGTAACATGAACGACCTGGAGGTACGCTTCAGCCCTTGGAGGTTCCCATGTGGAAATGAGACCACGTGACCACTGATTTTATGGTGAGATTATCGAGGACTCCAAGTGGGCATGATAGCATTTGGTTGCTTGTGGATAGGCTGATGAAGATAGCTCTGTTGTTACCGATTGGAGTCAGCCGGAGTGTGCCAAAGCTGGCACGTATTTATGTGGAGCGGATCGTGCCTTTGCATGGAATCCCCATTTCCATTGTGTAAGATAGAAATCCGCATTTTACTTCCAGATTCTGGAGGAGTTTTTAGAGAGCTCTAGTCACCGAGTTAGCTTTTACCTCAGCTTATCATCCTCAGTCGGACAGTCAATCAGAGAGGACCATCCAGACGCTAGAAGACATGTTGAGGTCATGTTGCTTGGAGTGGTAGTGGAGTTGGACTCACCATCTACCATTGGTGGAGTTTGCCTACAACAACAGCTATCATTCGAGCATTAGGCGTGCTCCCGATGAGGCATTGTATGGGCTACCGTGTCAGACTCCGCTCGATTGGTTTGAGGTTGGTGAGCACGTTATGACGGGACTAGAGCTGGTGCAGCAGTGCATGAATGTGATGCACTTGGTCCGTCAGAACATGTTGGCAGCTCAGAGTCGATAGATTAGCTATGCCGATTGGAGAAGGCAGCCCCTTAGTTTCACTGTTGGCAACCAAGTATTCTTGAGAGTCTCTCCGATGAAGGGGGTGATGCGCTTTGGCAGGCATGGGATTGGTGAGGTTGCATATCGATTGCAGTTACCCCCAGAGTTGGCTTCAGTGTATGACGTGTTTCACGTCTCGATATTGCGGGGACGCGAGATTGTCCAAGCCGGCATCAAATCCTTCCGATTGGGTAACCGGTGCACCCAGGAGGTCTATCTTTGCGGCCTCCGGTTGGGCTCACTCCTGGAATCCAAATATGACAACAATAAAAGTTAGTGGACAGCCTCAGAATTAGCCTGCATAAGCGAATCCACACTTGTAAGCACCTTTGCTACCAGGCTCAGAGAGGCAGGCAATAGCGAGGCCTTCAGGGGCAGTGCGGGAGGCTCAGACTCCCCGGATATGCCCTCGTTCGGAGATGCTTCGTCGGAAGAATAATTGTAATCTACCTTCTCACCCGATGAAGATTTGGTTGGTGCCGGTAGTTCTTTCACCGGCGAGGAAGCCTCCACCTCAGGGCCTATGGCCGGCGCGTCCTCACGTGGGCTTGGCAACGGCGACCTCCCAAGTCTCGACCTCTTCCACACATATATCTGCATCCCCGAGTGGATCACGTGGGCCGCCACCGACCCGGCAGGTGGCACGTCAGCACCTACCAGATAAAGGAAGATGCAAATTAGACTAGAGCCTGTGGGCTCGCAAGAAATAAATGAAATAGACCGAGTCAATGAGGATAAGTACCCCCTCCAACATCCACAGCGGGGCGCGGTTCATATGAGGGCTTTCTGATCGGTGGCGCTACCTTGGGGCCCCTGGCTTTGCCCACACCAGGAGTGGAGATAGGGGCAGGCCCTCCCACGGCGGCTAAAACAAAAAGACACATGAATAAGGCTCTCTCCCTTAAGTTGCAAATGAATTCTGACGAGCTGCAAGAGATAGAGGAATCTAACCTGTAGGCTGGCTCGATTCAACCTTAGCTGCGGCAAACTCCTCGAAGGATGGGATCGAGGGCATTGGAGGGACGGTCGTTGAGGCAGAAGTAGCCTCCGTCCTTCTCTGCTTCGCTTGTTGCCGCCCGACCACCTTGGCGGCAGCCAACGCCTTCTCCACCGGTGACTTTGCCTGAGGCTTCTCCTTGGCCTTGGGTGCTGGAGGCAGAGGAGGAATCAGTTCCGCTGCGACCATAGCCTCACCCACTTCGAGGATGAGTACGGATGCTGGATCCTCCACGATGGCTGAAAAAAAAAGCACTCATGTGTAAGGGCCTTGTCCCGAAATGCAAGCAAGTCTTAAAGGGCTCCAACGGTTAAGAAGTCTAACATGCGGGTTGGTTTGGCTCGGCCCGGATGGCATCAAATTCCTCAAAGAATGGAATTGAAGGTACCAGAGGGACGACCGTAGACGCAGAAGCTGCCTCTACTTTCCTACACTTCGCCTCCCACCGCCCGACCACCTTCGCTGCGTCCAATGCCTTCTTCACCAAAGACTTTGCCCGAGACCTCTTCTTAGCCGGAGGCAGAGGGGGGGTCATGGTCGGAGCCGATGGTGCCGCCTCAAAATGTGGCGGCTTCTGAATGAGCCGAAGAAAGTTCCGATATGCCGCCGCCACTTTAGTGCCATTGGGGTGGTCAGTTAAAGAGAAAGAGAAGAGAGAAGAAGAAGGAAAAAAGAGATCTGATTAGTATACGATACCCTGAGAAGGTCACAGTAGTGAAGGGCGAAGACAAAAGAAAGGGGAAGCATTAATACCGTGAGGGCCAGTGTACAGCCGAAGTGTTATCAGCCAGTATCTCAGAGAGGGTTCTCGGTCCTGGCGTGCCACCTCCCGGACCAGCCAGCACACATCCCTGATCTTCTGGCAACGGTCGGCGAGAATGGCTAGGTCTATGTGCTTCTTGAAGGCGAGGTGGCAGAAAAGGTTGAAGTGATCCATGCCCCACCCATCGGCGTAATAATACAAGACCTACAGACGCTTGTCCAGGATGGTGGCCGTCGGGTCATCTACCTTCAGCCCGTGTGAGCGAAGCAGGACATATAGTCACGTGGTGTCCTTGTAGTTCTCGGGCTTCCACTCTTCCCTACTCACGAATTTGCGATAGGGGCATATTGGGTCCGTTTCCAAATGCCAGCTCCTGACAGGAGTGCCTTCTTCTTCTAGGGGAGCGGGTAGTTGATAAGCTCCAAGCGATCTCCCCCAATGCGACATAGCTCCCTCAGGGTCTTCTTGAAATCATCTTTTGCTACCAGAGGCAGCTTGACCTGCGGTGCCGGTTTAGCCTCCTGAGCTTCCTGGCGCGCGGCTAGGTCTACCGCCACCTCCTTCTCCTTCTTGTGCTTGAGCCGAAGGAGGTGCTCCGGGTCAATGTCGAGCATGGGCACTGATTGCTTGCTCAGGAACTTCCTCTCTACCCCATCCCAGCAATCGGTTCGACACAACCGATAAAAGCTCGTTCGGGCATTCCACCACTTTATGTATTCCGCAGTCACCCGCGGAACTCGGCCAAGAGCCGGCACCCTGAAGGTCACAGTGTCTCCCCGATGGAAGAAGTCCCACCAGGTTCTAGCATCTTCAACAGTCCCCGGAGGCTTCGTACGTGCACGCCGAATTGTGCACTGTATACTGGGATATGTTGATAATATCTGAAGTTCCGCCCGAAGCGGAAGGGATAGTACGGCTCCAGCAACAAGGTGTCCCCCTTCTTGAAGACTAGCACGATCGGGCGGATGGACAATGCCCAATCTCAGAGTTCTGACTCTAACAATGGGTGGACTACTGTCTGCTGGCTGATCGGATGGATATATCTCCCCACCTGGTCGTCCTTGCACTCTCTCTTGTTATTTACCAGGGGACTTGAATGGGCAGCCAACGTCCAAAAGTGAAATACTACCCACTGCGTCCTAGGGAACTGTCATCAATCGGCCTCGAATATTATGTAGCTGCAGGGACGTCGCTCCTGGCTCCATACTCGCGAACTCCAGCATTCGCAGAACTAATCCCCAGCCCTAGAGGGTGCGTGGAGTGTACTCGGGAAACAAGGAGCAGACCCACGCATTGAAGAAGTGCAGTGGACAGACAAACCGGGCTTGCCTCGGGAATTGATGAACGCTGACGTCCCCGATCGTCTTGTATATCAAACAAAGGGGAGCAGGGCATAAGGACAATTTAATTCCCCACACCATCTGGCAGGCTGGGTAGATTGCATCGGGCCTGATGACAGTTTCATCTCCGTATGGCATGGCAAAGGATCTTCATCGCGGCCTTGGCCTTGCTGTGCTTCTTCCGGGCTGTGGCGGTACTGATGCAGAGAAAGTCCTCATACTGCTTTGTCCCATCATAGAAATACTTCAACCACAGGGTCATGCAGACCCTCTTCTGATCTCCGCGGGGAGGCTGCTTCCTGCTATGAGCCAGTTGATCTAATTCTCGGTACGCTTTCATGAGGTACCGGTAGGAGTAGCCAAGTGAATAGAAGCCATCCCCGTTAGTCTCATCCTTGATGAGATCGGGGAGGCACACTTCTTCGTAGGGCTCCCCGTCAATGGGCATGCCACTCAGCTGCTGTACTTTAAGGCATCTGCATCAACACACATTCTTTTGAACTAAGCATCTAATTTTTGTAGAATTGGCTAAGTATGCATTCTCCTGAGCAATTATGATGAAAAAGGTGTTTGATGAAATATTTTATATTATATTGACAGAGATTTAATCAAACACTTAAAGGGCAGAGCGTAGCAAAGACTTAAGTGATCACGTGATCCCAGAATTGACATAAATAGATATGTGATCCAAGGCGGCTAGCTCTTCAAGAATAATTAGCCACGTGGTCTCACCTCATCTTCAAGATACCAACAAACGAACAAATCAATTTAATTTAATAAAAAGTGCGTCCACACTCCCCTCCAACTCCACCACAACCAACTCCACAACCACCAACCCCACCTACCAATACCATGCTTCAACGATCCCTCCTTGTCTGTCCACCAACTACACGGCCTCCATCCTCGCTTTCCAGTAATCCCCACCCGGCAAGGCCTCTTATAATAACCCCTCCTGCCACCAATCCTCCACCAATAGCCGATGCATCCTCCACTATTCCCTCTACCTCCACAAACCCAATGCCTACTCTGGCCCCGACAGAGTCATCGAAAATAATGGTGCTCTGAAGTGGATGAATGTTTCAACGAGTATTTCCTCAGCAGGAGCAGGAGCAGGAGCTTGCGCAAGAACAAGCGGAGCAAGAACAGGAATCTGTGCTGGGCACAGAATATGATCTGCTAAAACATCTGGACAGAATGTCAGCACGAATCTTAATTCTGGAATTAATTAAGAGATCCGCCACACATCAGCTGGCTCTAAAGCAGTATCTACAGAGAGTAATGGTGAATGAAGACATAGCAGCCGAATAGATTACCACAGTCTTAACCCCGGTGGGCACTCAATCGGCGATTACTTTCTATGAGCATGAATTGGCTCCGTAGCCTGCTAGAAAATATGCCTTATGCATCACAGTGGACATCAACAAGGTGCCAGTAAAGCAGTGCTTGGTTGATACAGGCGCTTCAATTAATGTTCTGCCACCAAGTACATTGAAGATGTGTGGCATACCGAAAAGTCAGATTCGGCCATCCACCATCACCGTCACGGCATATGATAATACAAAGAAGTCGCCTCTGGGCATGATTACGTTAAAAGTCAGATTGGGTCCTGTCTTTGTTACAGCCGATTTCCACATTCTAGATATGGACCCAACATTCAATGGCATCCTGGGCCGTCCCTATATTCAAGAACTTGATGCTGTGCCCTCCACCAATCACCAGTGCATAAAATTTCCACATAAAGGGCGCATCATCAAAGTCACCAGCATGCCCATTCTACCGACCGAAGATATACACTCAGCAACATCGGTCCCCTCAATATGGCCGGCTAATAAGCCGTTACTATCAGTTTTTGATATTGCCGATCCATGACAAGGTACGGCAAGGCCAACTCCTTCCACCCCTGTTACTATTCCACAGCCATTCGAGGGTAAAAAGAAGAAGGGTTTGATAAATACGCCCAAATGGAACATTTTGATGAAAATGAGGTATCAATGTGGCAAAGGGCTGGGTGCCAACCTTCAGGGCAGGACAAAGCCCGTCAAAAGTACCAGAATAAGCCCATGAGGCGGCTTGGGATACAAAGGGCCGAAAGAAGAACAAGTTGATGGAACCAGCAAAACCAAAAAAGAGTTGGCTAAGTACCACTCGCCACTGAGGCGGCCTCATAGAAGGAGAAGACCAGCACCCTGTGGTAACATAGGACTCAATCCCAGCTCTCGAAGCAACACCGGAGTCAAAACGAAGTCTGCGTCAACAAGAGGATACCAGCCAACTCCTTTAACTTTCGACGATCCTCTGCCCTGAGGGAGGGCCTCGCATCGCGCCAGGTGGGACGGGTGCCACTGCGCATCCCCCTGTCGGAGACATCGCGGTCTCTCGACTTGATAATATACACGTACTGCTCCGACCGGCCCTTGCGGCTGGATGCGGTACGGGAGACTTGGATAAAATACTGGTGGGTGCGAGCCTTGAAATAGGCAAAATAGGTGTCGACCGGGCAACTCTGGAGAAGGAAGAAATGCCGGAATAGATCAACACTTGGCTTCATCGACGCCCTATGGCATGAGTAGATGAATCCACAGAGGATGGTATGGGAATTGGGGGTTATTTCCCCATAATGCTGTCCATAATGATGGAGGATAGACTGAACGAAGGGTTAGATAGGTAGGCGGAAGCCCGCTTGGAAGGAGGCCATCGGGACCATGATTCTGCCGGAAGGGTAATTCATTATGTCGTTGCCCACGGATGGGAAGATGATGTTATACTCGGGGGGAATCTGAAAAGCTCCCCGTAAGCCATGGAGCACCCTATACGCTACTAGCGACGGAGAGCTAGGTCGACTAGTGCCGGCACCCGAAGTGCTCGGCACATCACCTCGACCAAGAGGCGCTTCTTCGGAAGAAGAAGAACTGACTTGAGGGACTCCCCTATGTGGAGGCATGACTACGGAAGATGGGAGGTGCAAGGGAAGAAAGAATCCTCACCAGGTAAGGGGGGAAGACGCCTACGACGAGCATGGCGACCGGTGAAACACGGATGGAGACTGCGGGGAGACCACACAGTCGCCCTTATAACCACCCACGACGGGTCGGCGCCACATTTTGCGAGGTAGGTGAAAAGGCACCTGCCACCGAGCCAGGTAACCGTTCGAAGCTCGCGCTCCCAGAACAAGACAAGACGTTGGTCATCATTACCAGCGTGGCCTCTGCCACCACCAGAAGTGCCTTGCGTGTCAAGCCAACCCTGAAGTTTTCAACAATACGAGAAGTCCAACCTCGGGCCTCGTGCTCTGATAAAACCCTCTCCTGATCGACTCTCAGCCCCCTACAGAGTGCTCGGCGATTGAGAGTAGGGGGGAAGTGAGGAGGGTAAATCCGATTTGGCCCGGGAATAGCCCAATAACGACGGGCCCATGACGAATTGTTCGCGGCAAGCCCTCCTAAGGAACGGACACCCATGCTCAGCCCAACAAGAGGAGGCCCGGCCCAGGATTACATATATGATTTGAATGATCAGGGAGGCATTGACTGGGACAAGATGAGGAAGTTTGTCACTGCCATGAAGGTAAGAAGGCCACCACGTCAGCAAGCACCGTAGTAGAGTCAGTAGTCGGTCTAGCCAGTTCAGTCGCAGCTAGTCCAAGCACCACAGCCGGAGATGAGAATTGTCCAAAACCCTCTGTCGGAGCACCAAAATCAGCAGGTAAACCCCGTCACCACATTCCAGGAGGTGGAGAGAGGATAGGGGTGGCACATAGAAAGTGCCTCCGTTGCCTTAATTAACCAAAATCCCAATCAGTTTCCCCGTCTTCTAAGAACCATCCAACCTTCTCTAGTTCCTCAACCTTCCCGACCACTGATACGCACAGTTAACCAAACCCACTCCAACACCAATTCTTCTCTACAAAGGCCTTTTCTTATTCATCCTTCCCCTTCTCCACCTGCACCACAGGCTTCGCCTACTCCCACTACCCCTTTTCCGTCTAGGCCACTTCTTCTCCACCCTTCACCATCTCCACCATCCACTCAAAATGTTATGCCTCCCAGGCCTTTGTTGCTCCAATCCTCACCAAATCTTTACACACCTCCTACCACTTACCTGGCACCTCCAGTGTCCCATTCTGTTCACCCTTCACCGGCTCCTTTTGTCACCATTCCTTCCAACCCATCTCCCACTCCACTAATAGTTCTAGTTCCTGCCAATCCCCAACTGAAAAGGCCCCTTATCCGGGTTCCCCAACTGGTTGTTCCTGCTCAGTTATTGTCCTCTACTAACCCCCCAACCACCACCAACCCGACAGGGGCACAGGGATCTCAGACTATGGTGCTCCGCAGTGGGTGGATATTCCATCGTTTCTTCTCGTAGTAGTAGCAGCAAGAGCCCGTGCAGGGGCAAGAAGAATAGTTGCAGGAGCCGGAGTCCATACCGGGGACTCAATAAGATCTTTTAAAATATTTGGACAGAACCCCGGCCAGGATCTCCATTCTGGAATTGTTAAAGAGATCGACCACTCACCAAGAAGCTATTATTTTTCATGAACATGAGTTAGCTCCAAAGCTAGCTAGAACTTTTGCTTTGTATATCACAGTGAATATAAATAAAGTGGCTGTCAGTCAGTGTTTGGTGGACACTGGGGCATCAATCAATGTCATGACACCTAGCACTTTAAAGAAATGCAGCATTCCTGAAAGTGAGATCCAACCCTCATCTATTACGGTGACAGCATACGACAATACGAAGAAGCGGCCGATGGGCATGGTTACTCTATAGGTGGGGCTGGGTCCCTCATCTGTCACCGCAAACTTTCATATGCTAGACATGGACCCCACTTTTAATGCTATTCTGGGGCATCCTTACATTATTGATTTTGTTGGACTTATTGAGTTTGTTGGGTTTATTAAATTTTTTGTGTGCACTAATTCATTAAGTTTATTTAGATCATCATTTTCTTTTCTTCATTCATTTTCCTCATTTTTTATTCATGTCTTTCTTCTTTTCATTTCTTTTTTGTTATTATTTTTGTTATTTATTTTTTTTATTGGGCTCCCTGACGCAGTCTTGTCTGCGATGCGGGATATTTTGTCCGATGGGACTATTGATGAATTTGACTGTTTATTATGCTGGTGGGGCTAGGGATCGATGTCCAAGAGCCTGGCGGGCTTGGCGAGGGCGGAGTGCCCCAGGCCAAGGAAAAGGGTTTTATGAATCCTGTCCAGTGGGACAAAGGATAATTGTGGGACTCGACGAGGGCGGAGTGGCTCAGGCCGAGGAAAAGGCTTTGTGGACCCAGTCCCGATGGGGCAAAAGGTAATTTTCAAGTTCAGGTAGGGCGGAGCGCCGCCAGCCAAGGGAAAGCTTTATGGACACAACCGGGCGGGATTGATGCGCGAATTATTGAGCTCAACAAGGGCAGAGCACCTCATGCCAAGGAAAAGGAGATTTTATTGGGCTGATATTGGGCAAGGAATCTGAACCAGCAGTGATAGGAGAGTCTCATAGGATAAGTATGGTATTGTCGTGGCTGAATGCCGAAAGGTCATGGGAGTGCATTGGCTGGGAGCATAGGTCCTTGATCAAGGGTGAAGGGTTAGTCCAGGTGGGACAAGTGAGGAGTACCTCCGTAAGATGGGGAGATGGCAAGGCACCATGAATACCTGTGGAACCAAGGGTGCTAAGCCGAGCCATTAGAAGTTGAAAGGTGCTTATTTGTTAGCTTGATGTGGAGAAAGAAGCTGAGGGTGCAGATAACTTGGTGGGACTTGTTCTTTTCATTCCCCAACAGGGTTTGGACCCGTGTTTAAAGCGGGAGGCCTAATTGACCAATGAAGGCTCTTTAGCGTCGGTGGGACCGTTGATTACAAGGTCCCCCCTGGGGATATTCAGTGATAGCTAAGCATCAGATCAGTAGTTATCTTCTTTTGTCATTACTTTCTTAGGGGATGCCCCGAACAGCTTCAGCTTGGGCTTCTAGTGCTTACGCCAAGTGCCATCCCTTTGATGCTTGTTCTTAGAAGCTGTAGTTGCAGGGTCTTCCTATCTCCGCAGATGATGTGGTCATTTTATTATTCCTTGGGCATTCACCATGCAATGCTACTAGAGAGTCCTCTGCCCATGGGGGTGGATGGGGCTATAGTGTAACGTCCCAGAGTACACAATACCGATAACCCGATACTAGGTATCGAATTACCGCCATTCTGCATTGAGAGCCCATGATAGCGATGACCCGATACCAAGCAACTCACGTGGCTAGAGTCTCCAAGTGAGAGGCGTAAAAGTACCAAACCAAGTAACTAGTCAGAGTAACACCAATCGGTGCCAGTCCAAGCCTCTGACCACGTGTGCACACACTGACTCCTACCTGAACCAGGCTCTCTAATTAGTTTTCCCTCTTAGTATGACGCTACTATTATCTGAGGGCCCACGAAACTAGCTTAAAAATTGTGTATTGAGAATGTCCCTCCATCTCTTCCAGGCGGGCCGACACTAGGGGTCGCTGGGCTACGACTAGTGGCTTTATCACAAGGAAAGAGAAAGCACTCTACTGGGATCTAAAAGTAAGCCATTACATTATAAAATATCTTAAACATGGCGGATATGCAACATAGAATGCATTAGCAAATGAAACTATAACTTTTAGAATACCAGAGAATGTAACGGTCTACCGCTACCGCGTCACAAGGTGTGACGGTCTAAGGGTACCCCGTCACAGTGTGTGACGGTCGAATGGTGGTGCACTACACAGACTGTAACACGCCACCCTAAGGCCATTATAGTCACTCGAATGATTGAAATCCACAATTTTTATAGAAATGTAATGCACCTATAGTGGTGCGCTATAAGGCTGTGATGGCCGTACGACTGACCATCACGCCAAACACCCTATCTAAGTCCAAAGGGCTGTAACGGTCGAAGTGTCGTTCGTTACACAAGCTGTGACGCACCTATGGAGGTCCGCCACGGTAACATAACGCACCCTATGAGGGGCGTTACACATGTAACAGTCACTGGAATGACCGCCACGCCGACTAGGTTACGACTGGGTTCCGTTTGAAACCGAAACACCTCTTGGTCGACCAAAATCGACGGGATTCACTTCTAAACCTGTTTCCCCGCCAAACCACACATGCATAACAACATTCTACCGCCATAAAACACAGCAACGATGTTCATGGTGGATTAAAACATAAAGAACAATGTTCATGCTTGACAAATGAGAAATAGATAATGGGCATGCTTAAAAGACATAAAGACGATGTTCATGCTGTGGGGAATGCTCCTAGCGAACTCGGTGATCCATCACCCTACCTGGATCGAGCCGAAATGGCCGAAAAGACCACATGCAAGGAGGAAGACCACCGCACCCCGCTCGCCCCATATCGCCTCCACGTGTCGTGAACCACGCCGAGGTGGGCGTTAACGCGCTCCACTCGTCGCCAGGAGTCTAACAGTACGCTCCTCGTCTCGATCCGTCACTGTCTCGCCCAAACCCCAGAGGAGAGAGAAAGAGTGGCGACGTGAGAGAGAGAGGAAGAGTGAGGGAGTGAGATGGGAGAGAGAGAGTGAGTGACGAGAGAGAGGGTGGGGGTGCGATATAAAATTTTAACTCATAATGCCCATACCTCGATCGAAATGCCATCTTCTCCACATCAGACTCTCGAATCCGCAGCTGATAATAGCCTAATCTCAAATCGATCTGCGAAAACACCCGGGCCAACTGAAGCTGATCAAACAAGTCATCAATCCGAGGCAACAGATACTTGTTCTTAACAATCGCCTGGTTCAACTGCTGGTAGTCAATGCACAGTCTCAAACTACCATCCTTCTTCTTCACGAACAACACCGGCGCACCCCACAGGGAAAACTAGGATGAATGTACCCCTTGGCAAGCAACTGTGCCTTCAACTCTCTCAGCTCCGCAGGCGCCATACGATAAGGGGCCTTCGACATAGGCACCATACCTGGTACCACCTCAATCACAAAATCAATCTCTCGCTGTGATGGTAACCCTAGCAACTCTTCGGGAAAAATATCGGGAAACTCACACACGATCGAAATGTCCTCCACATCCAGACACTGTCGATCGACCAAAATCACAGAAGCGAGAAAATCCTAACAACCCGTATCAGGCAATCGACGAGCCCTGATAGCCGAAATAAGCAAGCGGGAAGAGGAAGACAGAACACCTTGGAAATAGAAGGTGGGTCCGCGAAGCTGTCGGAAGTAGACCTTCTTTGAGCCGTAATCCACCAAGGCATGATGAGCCTCGATCCAATCCATGCCCAAAATCAAATCAAAGTCTTGAAGCCGTAGCACATAAACCTTAGCTGATTAGTTCCACCTTTCCACCCACACAGGTACCTTCTCAAAGCAATACGGGGTGTGTACGAAATCATCGGTAGGTAACTCCACCGCCATATCACAGGACATCTCGGCCACTGGGTCCTCCAGGCTCTGAGCAAAATCCTCCGAGATGAACGAATGTGAAGCACCCGAATCGAACAAAACACGAGTCGCACAACCCAAAACCAAAAGAGTGCCTTCCACCAACTGCAATGTCTCAGCCTCTGCTCTGGTCATGTGGGTCACTCTGCCTCGGGATCTCTGCCTCCCTACAGTGGCTGAACGAGTCAACTGAGGAAACTGCTCCAGCTGCTGGTACTGCTGCGGCTGTGATGACATCTGTTGGGGCTAAAACTACTGCTGAAACTTGGGCTGCTGACGCGGTCTCTGCGGACAGTCACGTGCCATGTGCCCTGGCTGGTCACACCTAAAATAAACCACGGGTGTCGAACACTGCCTACCTGGATAACCGTCGTACCTCGGGCACCCGCCTCGAGAACCACTCACCGAACCAAAAGACATAGGCTGCTGAACACTACCCACCGACTGCTACGCCGGCTCCTTACGACCCCGACGCCTCCTACCAAAATCAGCTTCCTTGAGCAGCTTCTTGAGTTTCGAACCAAAGGACGAGGCCACCCCTCGCCCCAAGCTGAAACCACTTCACTGGGATAAGGTCCGGGCGAACTCTGATCGGGAAATGGTGTGGCCTAATCACCATTTGACCATTGAATAGGTCTCTGCTTACACTTGGATCTCTAGATTGTTTCCATTGACGATTCGGATGTTGAATTTACTTCTAGTCCACCTCAGACAATTGAATTTGCTCCTAGCCTTTAGCGAACCAAAGAATTTACTTTTGTCCTCAATTGAACAGTTGGATTTACTCCCGGCCACAATCGAACCATTGAATTTGTTTCTGGTTAAGATCTGACCATTGAATTTGAGTTTTATCATGATCGGACCCTTCTTAGGTACATCTGCAATTTCAAACTTTTTGAGAGTATTTCTATACTTTTTTACCCTTCCTAGATAGTTTTGCAATTTCTAACCCTTTCCAAACATTTCTGCAATTTTGAACCTTTTTAGATATTTCTATAATTTTCTTATTCTCCTGAACTTACCTATCATTTCTTGACTTTCTATGATATATGTGTAATTTCTTAAATATCACTGTCATTTTTTGACTGTCTAGAGTACTTATGTCATTTTCTGACTCTGCAAGACATTTCTATCATTCCTTGACATTTCGAGGTATTTCTGTCATTTATTGACATTCCAGGACATTTTCGGCATTTCTTGACGTTCCGGGATATATGTGTCATTTATTTACATTCTGAGATAGCCTTGCCATTTCTTAACTTTCACGGGCATTCTTGTTATTTCTTCACATTCTACATCATTTCTGTCATTTCTTGACTTTTCAGGGCACAATTGCAATTCTCTGTCATTTCTTGACTTCCATGGTATTCCTATAATTTTTTTTTACTTCCCTAAATCTTTCTGTCATTTGTTGACTTTCCAGAACATGTTTATCATTTCTTGTCATTTCTAGACCTTTATGTCATTTGTTGACTTACCAAGGTACATATGCCTTGACCTTTATGTCCAAGGCATATTTGCAATTTTTGGATTTCCCCGAGTTTGTCTGTCATTTCTTGGCCCTCCATGATTTATTTACAATTTATCGTCAACAGGAGTCGTCCCGTAATTTCTTGAGCATCAGAGTTCTTAAGTTTGACATATTCTGGTTAACCTTAAGCAAAATTCAGGAGAGCACACACTGCTTCAGAAAAGTGACATGGTCCCGCTCCACCGAGTCGTGGAGAAGACGTGACCCTGGACAATGGTATTTTGGGAACTTTGGGGCAAAATAGAAGCTTTGTGCAATTTTTGTAAAGTTCAAGGTTTTTATGTAATTTTTGGGTAAGCGAAAGTTTATTTGCAATTTCTAATAAGCTCAAGGCATTTTGATAATTTCTGAATTTCAGAGATATTTTGATACATTTGTTGGCAATTATGTGACCATTGTCTTGGACAATATTCCTTGTGGTTCTGGTACAATGTTTTGGATTTGAACATTGATAGCATCTCTTATTCTTCTTCTGCAACCAATGCGATTCTACTGCATGGCATGCTCGTCTGGGCCACATAAAACAAGGTAGAATGGCTAAAGATTAGCCCGAGAAGACATGTTTGGCTCACTCGCTAAGATGGACTTGTCGGTATGTAAATCATGTCTGGCAGAGAAAGTATGCCGAAAGTCCATTAGAACCTCGGAATCATAGCAGCTAGTCCATTCCGACATCTCCGACCCAATGAGCCTTTAGGCTAGGCATGATTGCTCCAATTTCCTCATTAGTCGTGACACGAATGCACCATAGACGTGACTATTCATTGGAATGGTTCCAATTACTATATGAGAAAAGGAGTGTAGGATAGCAATTGACTATTACGTACACATCGCAATACAATGATGTTGCTGAGAGAAGAAATAAAATATTACTATCTATGGTTAAGTCTATGATGGCGCAAGTCAACTCCCCATATCATTCTTGAGGGATGCCAAAGTGATTGTCACCTACATCCTTGACCACATGCTTTTTTTGCCAAGATGTGGTTTTCTTTGAGAAAGAAGTTCCTAGCCTTGATGTCGTGGAAGGAGTCTTGATCTTCCTTAAGTGGAAAGTATAGACTGATGTCTTACATCCTCCAACGAAAATCGGGAATGTGTTCATGGTCACGTGACTGATCATTGCGTGATTGATCACCACGTGACTAATCACCACATGATTGATCATCACGTGTTCATCGAAAATCGTAGGGATGATTGACCTAGTGGGAGTGCACGCCCAATAGGAGTGCACACCCCAATGGGAGTGCACTATAGAAACCACTAGAAAATCAAGACTCCACACATCACAACAAGCATGGAATTGAAGCGCTCAGTTGTAAGCCCAAGGATGATATAAAGCCTAGGTTTGCTTAGGAAGCTCTGGCATCATCAGCTACGAAAGAGAGGGAAGCTGTCATGATTTTGGTTCTTTGGCGCAGAACGAGGTATAGGCTGGGTGAGGCGAGCTATGTGCTCAGAGTGAAGTTTCTGGATAATCGCTCGGAAAGGTTCCCAAGCGATAGTCACACTATAAAGGATGCTTGTTTTCTCAACCTTTTTTTAGATTCTTTTTCTCATTCTTCTCTTGTTTTTTAGCTTACGCTAGTTCAATCGGAGAAGGAGTTTCTGCGTTTGCAGGAGATTGGGAGGTGACTCAAGAATTAGAGTAGTTGAACTAGGCTTTTCTATTAGGGGCCTTAAGGTGACCTTACTTCTTCGGGGTCACAGACCCAATCAGACTCTTCTCTATGCATTTGGATCCTCGCCCACCAACAGCCTCAAGCAAGGTGAGCCCGAGGTAAGGAAGGGGGCGGAGGTAAGGTAAGAAAGAAAGGGGTGGAGACATTTTTCTACCTACAATCATCAAAACACAATTTACACAACATAATGAAGCAGCTAAAGAAGCTCCAACTACATTTACTATATGGGAGATTTTGTCCATGAGTGAAGAAGTGCGGCAAGCAATGGTTGAAGCTCTGTAGACAATAGCCCATTATAAGATCTATTTTGTAGAAACCTAGCTCAACCCTACTATCACTTTCATAGAAGATGATATGCTGATTCTAGACACTAGCCATAATAGGCCACTATACATGAGGGGGTAGATTAATGGCCAACCGTTGAGTAGGATCTTGGAAGATCTAGGGGCAGTAGTTAACATCCACTCTTACCGTATCTATCAAAAGTATTGTTTCAATGTACACCTTACAAAGATAAGGGACATGAGGGTTGCGAGTTTCAATCAAAAGTTCAAGGTTCCATTGGGGGTGGTAGAGTTTATCCTCACTCTGGGAGACCTCACTACAAAGGTGCGGTTGCATGTAATTAATTCTACCACTTCTTACAAGGCTTTCCTTAGTCAACCGTGGTTGCATGAACATTTGATAGTGCCTTCCACTATACACCAAGGCATCAAGTATTGTCGGGATTGGAAAGAAGAAAGAGTATTTGTAGATCTACACCCCATCGAAGTCTTTGAGTGTCATCTGCTCGATGCACCTCTTTACATGGAAGCATCCCAAAAGTCTGTGGAGAAGGATACACCTGTAAAGGCAAAGGAAGAAGAAGCCCCATCAGGCAACTGGTTTCCTCCACTGCCACCTAACTATGTCACCCCTCAAGGGGTATCCTATATTTCTGAAGTTGGAGATGTCTCCAGAGCTACACCATCAGCCACATACCCCAGGCCAGGGGAAGCTGAGATGGAAGAATTGTTTGAGCATATCAGTGTACCACTAGGGCTTTTTAAGCTCATCTTAGACCTTGAGTGCCAAACTGTGGAGCCGTGGAAGGCCTTGGAAGTCTCCCATTTTTGTGGGGCACCCACAATATTCTACACTACCGGGGAACTAGCTGTAGAAAAAGATGAGGATTGTGTCACCCGTGAAGAATCAATCGGCCACATGATGCCAATCTTGTGCTTAGCCTATACAGCTGACCGAGTCTCCTGCTTGTCAGAAAAGATGCAAGTTCCTTCCCTCTAGCCTTTTGGCCAAATGGAGGCATTTAGAAGGCTATGGTATCCTTCTAATGCAAACAAAGATCTCCTGAAGATTACCCGTAGCACTAGTATAGGTAACACTCTTCAGGAGTACTATGAGGCTGAGGTGGATGTCGTCTCCACCACCTTTGCAATCGAAGGCCTGTCAGGAGAAGTCTATAATGATTATCCAATCGATGATGGTGAAATAGTGCCCCACGTGATGGTGGGCGATTTATTCTTTAGCAACAACTTAAGCATAGAAGGGCAAGATGCTACTACCATCTGCAGGTGCTGGGAGGAGGTCTCCTCTAAAGAAACACCTTCCCAAACTAGGGTCAAGTATGATGAAACTACAGATAAGGAGTATGAAGGCTCAGAAACTGAGAGGGGTTGTCTCGAGTTTGAGCACATACTTGAAGACTGCCGAGCATCGGCATAGTTAGAGTTGGTAATAGAGGAACTGGTATCGCTAGACCCCCAAGAATTTAGAATTTGCACATTTGATTCACAAGTTTAGATGATTGAAACAGAACCCAAGGACAATGATGTTATCTTGGCTGAAGTCCCACCAGCACAGGGCAATATTGAAGATGGTGAATGCCTCCTGGCACCATACAAAATCAGAATCAGGCCCCTCCTGTCCCAGAGAATGAGGCAGGCAAGTGTCAGCCGTCCTTCTCTTTGGGCCTCACAGTTGTGGCCAAAGCTCTATAGCCAGATAGAGTCGAGGCTCCAACACTAAATTGGGCATCGCTTGAAGAAAAGATAGAAGCCCTAGAGGTTGTAGAAGATGATGAAGATATCATCGACCTACAACTGGCACCACCAAAGATTGAAGACAGAGGCCAAGCCACTATTAATGAGTTGATAGAAGTGAACCTGGGAAGTGGGGAGGACCTGTGAACTACTTTTCTCAGTGCTCTACTCTCCTAGGAGGAGCAGGAGCAATACTTGCAACTGCTAAAAGAGTTCTGGGATTTCATTGCCTAGACCTATAATGTGATGCCTGGGCTAAGTCCTACCATGGCTCAACATTTGATGGCAATAGATCCGAGGGCAAAGCCAGTGAAGCAGCCTCACCGACATATGAGGCCATAGCTAATCAACCAAATAAACAAAGAAGTCAACAAGCTCATTGATGTCGACTTCGTGGAGGAAAATCAATACACTACATGGCTAGCCAATATAGTGCATGTAAAGACGAACAATGGGCAAATAAGAATATCTGTTGACTTTTGGGACCTCAACTAGGGATGCTCGAAGGATGACTTCCTCGTACTGATTACTAAAGTAATGATAGATGCCACTATGGGCCACGAAGCCCTATCATTTATGGACAGATCATTCGGCTATAACTAGATATAGATCACTGAGCAGGACAAGGTCCACATGGCTTGTTGAACTCCCTAATGCATCTTCCACTACAAAAGGATGTCGTTCGGCCTCAAGAATGCTGATGCCGCATATCAAAGAGCCATGACAAAAATATTTGATGAGCTATTGTATAAAAAGATGGAGTTCTACATTGATGATCTTGTGGTCAAGACCAAGAGGAAAGAAGACCACTTGCAAGACCTATGGATAATATTTCAAAGGCTTCAGCAATATGAACAGAAGATGAATCCAATGAAATCAGCTTTCGGGGTATCCAACGGTAAATTCCTCATGTATATTGTCAGATACAGAGGAGTTGAAATAGACCTAGACAAAATAAAAGCAATACATGAACTCCCTCCACTGAGGAGTCTCACAGAGCTCTGATCGCTACAAGGCTGGTTGGCTTACATCCACTGGCTCATCTCCAACTTGCCAGGTCGATGCCACCCTTTTCACAAGTTGATGATGAAGAATGCACCCTTCTACTGAGATGAAGAATGCCAAGCAGCTCTTGACAAGCTAATGGACTATTTGAGGACTCCTCCTGTGCTCAGGGCGCTAGCAAATGGGTGACCGCTAGTCTTGTACATAGCCGCTACAGATTACTCCCTAGGGGCAATGCTGTCCCTGAATAATGAAAGAAAAAGAACAAGATTTATACTTTGTCAGCGGAAGGCTGGTAACCATTAAGGAGAGGTACACTCCGATCGAAAAGGTCTATCTAGCTCTGGTCTTTGCTATCAAGAAGCTCCGACACTACATGTTGTCACATGAAATAAAGTTAATATCCCGGGCGGACCCGCTCAAGTACATTTTGTCACAACTAGCACTCAAAGGCCACTTAGGCAAATGGGTGGTAATCCTCATGGAGTTTGATATCTCCTATGTGCCGTAGAAGGCCATTAAGGCGTAGACCATCGCAGAATTCTTCACCGCACATCTGGTCCTTGAAAATTCTCCTTTGGTAGGAGAATTGCCTGATGATGAAACTCTGGAAGCATGTGTTGACATGTAAATAAAATAAAATAAAAAATGATAATAGTGATAATAATAAAGATAAATGATAATACTATAATAATAATAATGCTAAAATATTTATATGTACGATGAGTCGGTGGCGCGAAGGCGGGTGATTCGGTGGTGACGCCACCAAATCCAAAGATGAAGGAGTCGATTCGGTGGCATTGCAATTGAATCAAGTCCGCAGGCTAGCGAGTCGGTGGCGACGCCACTGAATCGCAGGGATCTTTCAACCTTGAGCTCGCTAGGGTACATTTAAGGAAAACTTAAATGACTTACCCTCTAATTAAGCTTTCTCATGGTTATTAAGGTGTTTTTTTTAGAATATGATTGTCCAGCTGTATGGGTGGATTAGGCAGCCTTTCATTCATTCAGCTTTCTTCAGTCTTGCCTATGCGAGGTTCCTACTCGAGCACAAGGCAGACATATATATAGACCCCTCTGAGTGTAGAAACTAAACATACCAACATCACTATAATTTGGTAGAGACAATGAAAATCATCGTGAAACTATGATCTCGCCTAAGAAAAATTTGGCAGCATCTCCCCCATATAGGGAGATGTTCAATTAAACAAGTAGCATGACACACGGTAGATGGTGTCAAGCCATGAACACCGAGGAGCCCAGGTGGACTACCCCAGTTCCCAGAATCACCACTCTATGAGTCTCGAGGGCCAACCTGCGAGTGACTCGTGGTGATCAGGGGGAAACATCCCTCGGTCAATACACATGAATCAGTATGTAGCCGCATGAACAACACTTTTAGTGATTCACTCGTGCAATAGGTTTCCAAGGGAACATGTGACAAAGCGACAGACCCCCTGGAACCCATGGTGAGTAGAAGCTGAATAGTAATCGAGCCATCAATGATCAAGATATACCCTCCCCAGGTAGTCAGCCTACGGTCTCAATCACAGGATGGGAACATTCTTTGGAGAAACATTCCCTAATACCAAAGCAGAGCATGCTGCCTGTGCATCACCCTTATGCCTGAATAAGCAGTCCTGACCCATGCGTTGGGCTCGTGCTCGATGCAAGGGCAGATGGAGGGAATAGAATGACTGGAAGAGGCAAGACGATCAAAAGAGGAAGTGAAGAGTCTACCGATCGGACGCAACTCTCCTACACACTTCGTCGAGCACTTCGAAGGGGAGACAGGGTAATACCCTGGGATGGCTGAACGGATGGAGGTTGGAGGAGGCCCCTACAACTCATCGCAGGGATGAGAGGGCACTCAATAACTACTCCGACCATATTGACCACTCGGTAACACTTCCCATACATCTTTCGATTAGCATACGCACCCGTACTGATCGGTAACACTGAAGAACTTCAAGGAGGGAATTTAATGTCACCCCTTCAAGGGGCGTAGTCAGAGACCATTTCACGGAAGGATACAGTGAACCCCATGGGTCTCTTTCCCCCCTTTCCTGAGCGGTCACTGGACTGTATTACATCCATTGCATTTTTCTTTCATATTTTTCTGCCTATTTAATAAAGGCTCCACCCCTTGACCAAATATTGAGAATGGTCAATTTCTAACTTGCTCAAGGCAAGGGGTTGAGCCTAAGAACAGATCTAACTTGTTTTCTTGTGTAAGTGTGTGCAGAATGCAGGTTTCAAGACTCGGTTGCGGGCCACCATAATGCACCTAAACTGCAACGTTATGTGTTGTTTAGCGGACCCACCTCAATCCGTTATATTCCTCAGGGGCCTTAGTCAGACTGTTGTAATTTGACGCACCCCAAGGTACCCGTTATTATCTTGACAGACCACTTCTGGTCCATTAATGTTTCTAGAACACAACAACCTGGTTGGTTTTCCTGAGTTGTTATTGTGACGGATTATGAAGAGTCTGTTATGCTCCTGTGACGGCTTCTTAGAGGTCCGTTATGTTATCCAGAAGCTCTGTTCCCAGAACTAGTTTGCTCAATAACAAAATCAACTCAAGTCCCTTTCATATAACAAATTGAATTACATTGCATATCAAACCCTCAAATTATTACATTAAAGAGATAAAAGAAAAATCAAAATACATTTAGCTTCTTGTCGGCTTGAGGCCAGATTTTTCGCAAGTCCTTCATGTAGGTCCGACAGCAGTCATCATCTTCTTCCACTTCCTCCTACCATGGACGCGCCTTGCTGATCTCCCACATGGTCAGCATGTTCTGAACTGATCTCTCATCTTCCTCGCTCCCTATCTTCCTAGCCTGAAGGGGAGGGTAGTGTGCAAGAGCAGGAGTGTTGATTCGAGGTAGCCCGATTTGGAGGTAGCATCGGTGAGGGTTGTAGATCACTAGGGTAGTGTCCCCCACTAGCTGAAGGTCTAGACCAGGTCACCGTGGCACTCTGAAAGAGGCACTCCGAAGCACGCTTGGATGCATTTTGAATCCGCCCATTGGCATGGTGTTGAGGAAGAGACGCCAATCATCGCATGTATTTTTGTCCGCTGTTCGGCATTCAACTTGTTTGGAAAATCTGAAGGCCCCTCCAATGAAGAAGAGTGGGTGGCTCCCAAAGATCTGGCTCGTCGTGGTCAACTCTTCCTTGTGTTGGAATTTAATTCTGATCCCTATCCAGCACTCAAGCAAAATCATGGAGCTGAAGAGAGGTCCTCCAAGGCAAGCCGCGCTGAGCCATTCATACAAATATGCAAGGACTGCTTGAGAGATAGACATTCCCCGCCATAGCCCACAAATCATGCTCAGATTTTGGATATCTAGAAGATGGTCGGTGGTGGAAAAAAGGAAAACCCCACATAAGCACACCGACACCGCTTTGGCTATCGCTTCAAATCTCCCACTCTTATTTTTACAATAGAGGTAGGGGTTCGCGGGATCCCTACTGAGCCTTCATTTTGGAGGCTCATCCCCTGCGCATTTTCACCGTGTTTTAGGTGAGGCGGGTTCGTCTCAAGGCGCGGCGGAGTTTCAGCGTGGTTCCAGTAGCCGAGGTTAGTGCTAGTTGCCAGAGTCGGGGTATGCCCCGTGTACTTGTACCCTTCTTTCTGTTGACTGTACTTTTATTTAGACATGAGATGTACTAGACCTTGTAGCAGTTTAGTTATTTATTTAATTTTTATATTATTATTTAGTTGTTCATCGTGCTATCTCTGTGGTCACTTTAGCTTCTTACATACCCCCCACACCATCCTTTTATCCCTTCCGAGTCTTTGGGCTCGTGGGAGGTGGGCCGAGGTTCGAGTCGCACCGGTTCCTTTACGGTACTCGGATCCTGGGTCGTCACAAGAACCGCGTGAGAGTAGCCCAGTACTATTTTGACTCAGTCCAGTGCTGTAAAAGAAGTGGAAAAGAGAAGCCTTGAGAGAGAAAGCAGCCCTGCAATCTACCTGAGCCTGCAGAATCAGATCTTCAGATCTGAAATTTGCAGCTGCAGTCACCAGCCTCCAGATCATCATCTATAGCTTCAGTTGGTGTTCATTCCTTCTATTTTTGTGATTTTCCCACTTCACTTGCAGTGAGTTTTAACTTGTCATTTGTTCATCTAGAGCCGTCCCTACCGATTTGTATGTAGGAAGATAGACGGAGGTGTGCTCCAATCTGTGGAGAACCGTTCCTATCGATTTGTGTGTAGGAAGATAGATGGAGGTGTGCACCGGTCTGTGGAGAACCATCCCTACCGGTTGGTGTATAGTAAGACAGACAGAGGGTTCTCCGTTCTGTGATTTTGGGGCTTGTCCCCGTGTATGGTGAGGACTTCATCCTTGTGAGGAGTCTGCTCCTCGTGTGGGGCTTGTCCCCATGTGTGGTGAGGACTTCGTCCTCGTGAGGAGTCTCCTCCTCGTGTGGTTGGGGCGTCATCCTCGTGTGTTGCTGCATTCACAGCATGTGGAGAAGCCTCACTGATTCAGTGAGGGGTGGATGTAGGTCTACGGGTTTGCATACCGAACTACCTTAAAAATCCCAGTGTTATGGTTTGTGAATCTTGTGCGATTGCTCCTTATCCTCTATCTCCATTCACAGGTTGGTGTGGTGGTTTTAGCAATTGTAATCCTGATTATTTTTGTTGCATACCTTTCTGATCTGCACTAATTGTTTATCGTGAGATCCCTTGCTATCACAGCTACACCTGCATCTCCTCAGTGGCCTGGTACATTCTTGCTCACAGGCACTAGGGAGTACACTCCAAACAAAAGGGAGTCATATGTTTCATGCACGCAACCTTCTCCCCAAACCCTTGACATGGAATTTGACCGCGTCAAAAGAAATTATCGCTCTCCAAAAGGAATGCACTTCTCTACCAGCTCTAACACCCACCTATAAAGGACCTTATGTCTTAGGTACAGATGCTTTTACAGACACTTGGTTTACTGTGCTCCTGCAAAAGGGCGAAAATCAAGAACATGTTTGTGCTTATCAAAGCGGCCAGTTTAAAAATCACGAATTGAACTATTGGCATGCCGAAAAGGAAATATTAGCAGCTGTTCAATGCGTCCAAAAACTTCACACCTACCTAATTGGTGAACCTTTTATATTACGAACCGATTCATCTACTCTTGGGGCCTTTTTAAAGCGAAAACTCGCGGATAATGCCAAATTAAGGCGTTATGCCTGGTGGCAATTTTTATTAGCTCAGTATACCTTCTCTATTGAAAGGGTTCCAGAAAAATACCACCATTTGCCTGATATCCTGACAAGAGAATTAAAGAGGAGTCAAATAAAAATGATCAAGTCCACAACCCAACTACCAGCTTGGAAACGTTTACCCCTCTGCACTCCTCAACAGCGTCTCCATTTTTGTCAACATATTCGGCTCCTTTTTCCTCAAGGAAGTTTTGCTCAAGGCGATTATCCGACTATTGATTTCTTCGTCACTTCGGCTGGACGAATTAGCTGCCTTATCAACAACTTAAAATGGTCCACTTTGGAAGGAGATATTTTGAACACAATTATTGAGCAAGAATTGCTAGATGACACTCTCCTCATTCGAAGACAACTCTATGCTAATAATCAAGCTCGCGATTGTCTCAACAAGCTCCTTCAAACTACAGCCTGGGAAGTAGATCTATGCTTATTTTTTCAAAGATACAACTTCTCCGAACCAGGCAACTTGAGACGCTATGTAGATGAAGAACTCATCATGGAAGAAACAGCAGAAGAAACCAATTCAGCATCTTTGCTTCGACAACTCTGTGCTTTAGTTGAAGAATGTCGAAGCTGTGCTAAAAGGACCACGGGCTTTTGTCCGACACATGCCAAAGTATTACAGCAACTATCCAAATAATGTTGGGGTCCACGTGGCCATAATATTGAGGTCCACTTGTCAATTGCGGACGCACCGCCAGATTTAAACTTCATTGTACAACCGGACGCGTCGCCGGATTTAAACTCCGTTGTATTCCAATTGAATTACATAGCTCATTGGACCACATTTGCTGAAAAGAATTTACGTAACACTGAAATACAGTTTCAAAAGATTTTGCAAAATTTAGAGGCTCTTAACACTTCTGTCCAAGAACTAAGCATGGTATTTTCGAGGACCATTATCTAATCCGCGAATCTGCAGAAACATATTGCTATAGAACTGGGAGAGAGAATAGGCACATAAAATCTAACAAGATTAACATAATTATTATAGCATGGAACTAAGTATGACTGTGTGCCAAAAATAGTCAGTCCAGAGCTACCAGACAGGGTTAGGTGGTCCATCATGAGGCCACGTAGGGTCTCAAGTTTCCAAATCCAACATGAATTAGGCAGTCAGTCAAATGGCCGCTAGGGTCTCAAGCGGTCAGTAACTGGCCGCAACCCTAGACCTTGCTGTCTATCGCAAGGCCGCTAACATGCAATGAGTTTCGAAATACTAAATGAGAAAAATGGTCAATCGTGAGACCGCCAAGGTCCGAGGTGGTTCCTGTTAGGACTGCAACCCATTCGCCTCTTTCGGTCTCTGGCGATCACCGATAGACCTCGGTTGTGACAAGGAATACGAGCGGTACAGTGCATAAGAATTGGGCAAAATTATACTACTAGAGAGAGGACAAAAAGGCACACAATATGGCATGATCAATTTAATGTTTAAGCATGTTAATCCTAGCATTCCATTGATGTAAAAAGGGGTAACAAGATCGGTGCCCTAATTAACATGCTCCAACTAAAATAGATAATACGTGCACTATACTGCATCATAATTAGGGCTCATAGTATCAATAGAAAGGGGACTCTGAGATGCTTCCAATGATATAATACTCTTAGGGTTTAGTCCACTATCACTTACCTTAATTGAAGCACAATGGGGATGTCAAACGTTCGGCACCGCATGAACTCACACTCTATAACCTCGGTGATTCCTCCCCCGACCGCGTTCCTCACTGGCCGCCGCAGCAAATGGGGTTTCTAGATCGGGCTAGGGTTAGCTTTATAGGGGTAAGTTGATCTGGGAGCGAAGGATAGGGCCGGATAGAGACCATGAACTCGACGCACGCGGGAAATGTGCATTGACCACGTCACGCCGCCTTCTCTCCCAAAATTAGACTCCTAGTGTTAGGGTTTTAGTGGGGAAAGAGAGGGAAAAATGTGTTGGATGGTTAAGAGAGGATCTAGAGGGTGGGTGAATAGATCTAGGTTAACACAATGAGTAGTTTAAACGTTTTCAATGATGAATCAAAGCAAACCACAGATCTGCACTATAAACCGTGGGTTACGCAGTGGAAAGAAGATCTTCGAAACATGGTGAATGGAGATAGGAGAGATGGAAGGAGAACATCACAACATTGCATAAGGATTTAAGGTGGTTCGACTGTCCCAAGATAAACCTACGTCCACCCCTCTCCCAACTAGGAGAGGATTCCACTCTTTGACCAAAAGAAGTGTTACCACACACACACATACACACACACGAGGAGCAGGCTCCTCAAGAGGACGAAGTCCTCACCACACACGGGGACAAGCCCCACACTAAGCAGGCTGATCAGTTGATTTCTAAGGCGCAGAAGCCTTCATATTTTGACATTCCTGAGCCCGCCCCGACCACGACATCGCTGCCTCCTGGCGACTCGCGGAAGTGAACCAGGTCTCAAGTTGGGGAGGCTATCAGCAAGGCCAAGAAGGCCAAGAAGGCAGAGACCCGGGCTGAACGAGCGCATCGGAGAAGGGCTACAGAGCAAGAACCAGATGTTGCTCATCCTCTGGTGCCTTCTTTTACTGAGTTTGAGGCTGCCTGGACACAAGGGCCCGGAGACAAAGTTAACTCTCCTCATCCTTCCATGACTTGTTTGTTTATTTCTGCCACTTTGGCTTATCATCCTTTTTGCAGCAGCTGGCACTGTTTCCGCCATTGTTGGGCTGGAGGCGGTGACGGGTGCTGCGGCCAAAGAGAGAGGAGGAAGTTGCTCCAGCCTCTATTGAAAGAGATCTACCTTCACCAACACCCCAGCAGGAGATGAAAGGTAACTTGCAGTTTAACTGTAAAGCTCTGAGGCTCACCATGTCTTCAGTTGAGTCTTGACTGTTTATTTCTTCTATTTCCAGTTAGTATTTAGCCCATGATGCTCCATTCAGTTGAAGCCGTGGGAGCAGCTGCTGCCGATGAGCAGGTGGTTTCAAGGGAAGATCCCCAAGATGTTCATCATGCTAACGTTTCTAGAGTAGAAACCGTGCAAGAGACTCTTGCAGAAATAGCTGCTCCTTTCGGCAAGGCGCTTGCCCACACACTTGAAATCCAGGAGTAGGCAGAAAAGTCTTCCTCTTCCGAGTTGGGTGATTACGGAGGTGGCTCTAGTGGCGACAAGCTTCCACCGGTTGACATAGGAACTGAAGATGCTGGGGCTTCTTCAGCTTATGAGAGTGGCTTCCTGACATTTAGCCCCCCTAGACTACCAGTCTTTGAACAAGGGCCATCATACCCTATCGTAGGAGGTTTGGAATCATCAGAGGCCACTCTTGGAGGCCTAAGTATAGTGTCGACCGAGGTATGGAGTGCTCCACCACCTGTCTGTAGCTTTTCTTGTCATTTTCAACTTAGCTGGTTGACCTTTATATATATGATGCAGGCTAAGGTGGCACCGCTGACTATAAAGTGTCGGCCAACCGACCTTTCTGCCAGTGCTGCGGCCCATCGCCTTACAACTTCCACAGACTTATGCCGTGACAGCAGCTTTCGGAGGGCCAGGGGCGATTGTAGAAGTTGGCGGCCCAACGAAAGTTGCAGAACCTCAACCTCTGACTGCTGGCAAAGAGTTGTTGTTGGAGCAGGGGAGCCTCCCAAAGATGGAGGCGGGAGAGATTATCAGAGAAGAGGCTGATGCTTCTAAAGCCTTGGCTGTCATTGAAGAATCTTCTCCCATTCGTTATATAACTCCTTGACAAACTCACTAACCCTTCAGGGGCCTCATCAGTCTCTTGGGTGGCATCCCCAGTTCTTGGTGGCAGTAATTTGATATTATCGAGTTATCGGTACCCTGAACTCTGGGATGTTACAGCCGTTGTTCTCGGTTAGGGTTCTGCGGGATCCCTACTGAGCTTGTGATAGGAGGCTCACCCTTGATTTTTAGGTGTGGCGACTCTTCCTCAAGGTTCGAGGACAATGTGTAGAGGTTCCTAGTTGTCAGCTTAGCGGGCCGAGTGTTCACTTGACATGTGGTACGTTTTACTGCTTTAGATTGTACTTTCTGTTGGACTGGACTCTGTTGTAGTTAGTTATTTATATATGTTATCCTACTTTATTTCCTATTTCTGTGTACACCACACCTATCCTTTTAGCCCTTTCGAGTCTTCGGGCTCGTGGGCGGCCGGCCGAGGTTCGAGTTGCGCCAGTTCCTTTTCGGTACTCAGATTCTGGGTCACCACGTTACCACCCAGCGAGCACCCTCTGAGTGAGCACTGGGACCGTCGAGCACTCATTTGGAAGATCTCCACAGCTCCCCGATGATGCGGGACGACTACGAGGACTCGACACGGATGGGTTGCGACCGTGGACTTTATAGGACAGCGCAACTAAATAGACGACGCGACCAACAACAACACTTCAACGCGCGGCACCTAAAGAGTTCCTGAAGAGGCGATATGTCCCAAACAAGAAGCACTAACTCACGGTCGTCCTTGGCGAGGGAAACGCGGCGATCTGCACGGTTGAGTAACCGACTTTGAGTCTCGGGTGGTCGGCTCACTCTCGCGCTCTAAACGAGTCGCGAGATGGGTCTCGCACTCACAACTCACAACGGTGACTAACTTTAACTAGCTAGGAATTAACTACTCACATGCAGCGGCAGTAGAATCTATACTAGCTAAGCAAGTAAGACTGGGTGGTGGCGAGTGTACCTCCACGCTCGGGGCGTGGGGATGACTTCCCGGCCGAGAACAGTCACTCCCAGTACAATAATTTAGTTAATTACAGCATGTAAAAGACGGCCCACTCTATGCAGGGAGGTAAAAGGCCACAACAGTGGTCTGAGAGCACCGTTCAAGGGTTGACGGGTAGCACAGCGACAGCCTCCCGGTGGTGGCGAGCAGCGGTTCTGAGTATGTAATTTCTGGCCAGCTGGACAACAAGCACGGGTGTCCAAAGGGACGTCAGTCTCCTGGAGGCTTCTGGACGCGGTGGATCACCGAGCTGTTGGCAGAGGGGTCCAGGACGACCCCTGGGAGCGGCGGTCACCGATTCTTCTCTGACGTATTTTTGCTGGATTTTACTGTTAACCCCTCTTCTGCAGGCCACATTTGAAAGAAACTCTGGTTTGTTTTCCTTTATTACATACTTCACAAATTTTTGAAGTTTTAAAATTTAAATAAGGAAGACCTCTAACTAAATTATTTCTGTTCAACTTCCTAATGACATTAAAACTAGCATGCCCTAGACGGTGATGCCACAACCACACATCATCATTTTTGTTTACAACCAAGCATAGATTTTCAGAAGCAAGTTCATTAAAATCAACACTATAAGTATTATCGCTTCTCACATTGTTGTACCCGGATAATTTCCCCAGAAAAACACCCAGAAATAAGGGTTCAGGAATTTTCCCAAACACCTTTAAGACACGGGCTACCTCGCCCCTTCTACAACTCTGTGGACCCCACCAGGGGCCCTAACCAGTTTTCCGTGGCATGCGGATACACTAGCAACTAACCGAGAGCAATCTCAACCACTCAACTACGAGTTTTTTTCCCGCACTCTACATGGCCGCCCGGGCCAACCCAGGGGCGCTCCGACTCTAAGCCACGCCACGTGGCACCCAGTGAAAGGGCCAAGGGGCCCACCCCGGGATGCCTTCTTCCAACCCTCCAAGGTCAAAGAGAGACCCAATTGAGTCAACCACATGCTTTGGAGGCCTACAGGACGCATATACGACTCACACACGTGTGTTCGACATTTTCCCGAACACCTTGTGGGCGCGTATATTCCAGCCTTACTACATCCAACCACGGGCCGACCCGTGGTTCCAACATACTAATTGGGTTTTGCAATGACCCTCCAACAAGCCGGGGGCACCCCGGACCCTCAGACACGTGGCCACGGGCCACTTATGTTTAGCTCTCGCCCAAGGCCACCCTGCCAACCCACTACGCAACGCGGCACGTAACACATGGGCTAGCCCACGTGCTCAAGGTGCATCTCCTTAGCTCTCGTGAGCTCTCATCCTCAGCCCAAGGCCCATCCCAGGGCCCCTCAGCCAGTCAGCTTGGCTGTTCGACAACTCGGAGGGTGTCGGGGATTTACCCGAACACCTTGCGAGCGGTCCTCATGACCCGACAAACAACGGCCCCCAATGGCCGATCCCAGCACGCCGGAGCCCCATGTCCCTCAAATGATAGCCCCAGATGATGAAATAAGACCCCCGGGGGCCATCCCTCGGGGTTGCGATGCGCCCGGGGCTAGCTTGCCCTAGGGCGCGACTACCCCCCCGGAAGGGCAAACTCCTTGGGGGTCGTGCCCTCCTCCCAACCCGGTGGCGCCACGGCCCCATCCAGTCTTGGTTCATGCTATCCCCTGATCCCAAGGTGCAAAGTTCGCACAGGGATTCGTTCACCATACCAGTACGTGGAAGTGACCGCGAACAATGCACACGATAGCACGGGAGTGTCAGCAATAAATAGATATAATAAAATCCATTCCCATAAGCTGGCACACCCGGTGGGACAAAACCTCCCTTCATCTTCTCGCCAAAATAAATGGACCACGGGGTCCCCGCTCAACTACTTCAAACCCTAACTACTCGTTCATCTTGCCTTTCCCCTTTACAGGTTGAAGCGATGGCGAACGAACTGTCTGGGCTTGTCTTTGACACCCAAATCATAGCCGACCATGCTGCACACGGCTATCTTGTCGTGCTAACTACCTTCGGTAACTTTCCTCCGGTCGTTGTCTTCCCCAACTTCCTGGGAGTCACGTTCGTGGATCTTTTGGGGGAGGAGAGCCCGAAATCTAGGAAGCTGACAACGAACAACAAACATGTGGCCCGACAAAATAATGGTCAAATCAAGAAAACTTTACTGAAGAGCTCGGTGATCGTGAGCTGCCACATTCACCATATTACCTACCCGACTGGGGCATATGAGAAGAGGCCCGCTAGGGGCAATAGAGAAAACTTCAGAAGAAGAAGAGTCACTGCTACTTCCCAATGCCGACTCTCAGCATCTGGGAAGTCCATGATGATTAGGGGCATCCGAGTCTACTTCAACGGTCGCAATACCAGAGTTCTGCCAGATCGGGTCATCCTGACCGTTCCCATCCACAATCCCTTCCAAGTGCTAGCTAGCCAGAGGGCAAACCCTGATGACAACAAGCAAAGGAGGCCAACCTCAAAATTACCAAAATTCGAGCAGATGTGGGTTCTTAAGAAGACCCGAGGTGCTACATCAGCCCTGTGGGACTACAGTAATTCTACTAATGTCCCTAGAAGAGGGAGCAACAAAATCATGCATGTAAAGGAGGCCACAGCTACAACTTCTCCATTCAATGCCAAGACCCGTGCGAGGCAGGCTGACATCCTCAATTACTCAAGGAATTCCAATCAAGCTACTAAACTGATACAACTATCATATATGCCATCTATCCGGGATTGGACGCTGCCTCCCGCTATCTCTACAAAGCACAGTCAAGAAGATATGATTAAGGTAGTCCGAGAATATTTCCACAACCCCAGGAGACCCGCCATGGGCCGACAGAGGTCATTTTGTGCCGTCAAGGCCGAAGAAGAAGGAAAAGATAAAATGTCACCCGTAGAGGCGAATGAAAAAGAGAAGCAAGTCGGGGCTAGAAGCCTTGAAATTTCTCCACAAAATGAAAAGATGAAAAGAATTTCAACAAATGAAGGGCCGACTCTCCCTGGTTAGGCCCGAAGGGGAGTCAGGAAGTACAATAGAAGAATGCAAATCCTCACCTGTAATATGATAGAAGTGATGAGCGGGCATGGCGCCCTGCTAAATGAACAAGAAGAGCTTACCAAGGTTGCTGAAGAAATGCCCTTCGAGACCTTTTATAGGCCGAAGGGGAGCTATTGCCTTAAATGACTTTCCCCTCGAAGAAGCGCGAAGGGTAGAAACCCTTTCCTTAAGGTGGTTAACTAATTTCCTCTAACACCCCCTCAATGGAAACACGCGAAGTGGCAAGTAATTTAAAGCATGGGAAGATGGATAGGTGCCAGCGCTACGCTAGTTGCCTGACCAATCAACACGTGAGATATCTACAAAGAAAATTATCGTCTTCCCAACAACTACAAATACGATGGTCAAATTGTGCCAAAGGCAGTAAGGAGCTGTCAATTCAGTTTTTAATACTACCATCATCATATATATAAGGGAAAGTTTTACATGGCCACACCAAAGAAAAGGAAAAATCCCATACATCAGGGCTCGGGCCCATCACAAAGCTCGACAGACGAAGGATCTTTGACACCAGGTGACCTGCCCCCAACACCCTCGGTGATGGTCGGTCCAGACACTGACCCGACCTGCGTGGGAATTATCTCGATCGCGTGCCCTCCCGAGGCTACCGGAGTCAGCGTTTGCTCGGACGAGACGGAGGCACCCCAACTTCCACCTTCACTCGACATCGGGAAGGAAGAATCCATAACATCCTCGTCTGAGTCATAGCATTGCCTGGAAGGAACGTCAAGCTCTCTGTGTGCCTGGTCATGCACCAGAGAGGTCACTCGGTGGAAGTCTTGGGAAAACCCCTTCCGTAGGCCCCGACAATAGCCCAGCTCATAGTAAGAGAAGGCAGCCTTCTAGAGAGCTGCCTGATAAACCTCCGAGTGTTTCTATCACTCGAGCACCTCCACCCTAACCTGCTTCACCCTCTCCTCAAGCTTGGCTGCCTTCTGCTCTGCCTCAGACTGTCTCTTCTCAGCTTCGGCTCACACACCCTCGGCCTCCGCCCGGTGTTGCCTGGCCTCCCAAATTCGGCCCTCGAGCTCCTCACGCTTGGCTTTCCATTGCTCATCGCGCTCGGCCTGAACCTTGCACTCTAGGTCCAAGAGCCTATCCTTCAGCTCGACCTTATAACGAGCTTGGGCAAGCTGCTCGGTCAATACTTGAGCCTCCTTCTATCTTGACTCTACTTGTGCCTTAAGCAAGGCCACCTCCCGCTGAAGGTCTTCAAGTTCGAGAGTCAAGCGTTAAATTTTCTGGTCGAATAAGCCACGGGCCTAGGTCAAAGACTCCCTCTCCGAGTCTACCTAGGCAAACAAATCCGTCATCTCGGCCCCCAGCTGGGCCAGAATCAAGCCACCTTCCATGACTCGCCCGAGAAGCACGGAAGGGGGGTTGCGCCTGAGACCCCCTCAAACTGCTCCCGATGTCGAGGAGCGGCACCTGCGGTACATGGACGCTCAAATGGTGAAGGCACCCGCCGCCGGAGGGAAGGTCCTCTCTGGCATAGTCGGGATTGGGGCATCCCCCCCCCCGAGTACTACTACTTCTGGGGGCCCACTGACTGGCTCAGATTGGGCCGCCTCACCCCGCACCCCCGCAGCCTCAGTCGGCTAGGATTGGGTTGCCTCACCTCGCAACCCCTCAGCCTCGACTGGCTCGGACCGGGCGCCACCGTCCTACGCCCCCTAAGCCTCGGTAGGTGCCCTAGCACTAGCCTCCTTTGCTTGGGGCCCATCCGCCTGGGATGTGACTTCTCTGATGGTAACGGCCCTTTCTGCTTCGACGGTGGGGAGAGCTAGTTGCACACCCCCCTCGACCGAGTGGGCGGCGTCCATCCTCTTTGCCCACTTCCTCTCAGCGTCCGTGGACTTCATCGAGGACCGCAACAGCTTTTCCACGGGATCGTTGCGCTTAGCCCCTCGATGCTCGGAAACGCCCTCTTGGGTGCTCTGCTTGACCTTGTCCCAGGCACGGGAAGAGCTCTCGGACGTCTGAAGTCCACCTGGAGTAGGCATCTCCTCCAAGTCAATGATCTCTAGCTTGGTCGGTGACGCCCCCTCATCAGCCGCTCACCTCGAATCTAAGCAAAGAAAAATAAACCATTAGAAAGAAGCTTACTCATCCATCCCAGAAGCGATATGATGCCCTGAAGCCCTTACCTGAGGGCACCACCGTCAGGGAAGGATAATGCTCGATGTTGACTATAGTCATCAACTTGGTGGTCAATCGACGATTCTTATGGAGAACAACAGCCCACTCCTCCACCTCTGGGGAAACCGCCACTTGTTTTGGGGGAAGGTTCAGATGGAAATTGGGCACTGTCGGGAAGGTCCAAGTCTCACCCCCCATGGTAGAGCCCACCCAAAAATACTGGGTCTTCCAACCCTTATAGGAAGAGTCCCTGGCAGAGAGGGTCATATAACTCCTTCCCCTCTTCGCCTGGAGGTAGAAGAAACCCTTGCCCGCATGGGTATGCTCCTTTAACTCAAAAAAGACATGGAAGAGGTCCAACGAAGTGTCGACCCTGCACGAGCGACAAAGGAAGATGAAGGAGAAGATGAAGGTATAAGAGTTGTAGACCAACTAGACTGGAGCCAATTGGTAGAACCAAAGCAACTCGGCAACAATGAAATGGAGAGGCAAGCAGAACCCGCATTTCCAAGCCAAGAGGAAAGAACAGAAGAAGCTAGAGCGAGTGTCCAAACTAGGCTAATGAGGCTCCGGTGGAGAGAAGTGGTACCACCAGGGTAGCCCGTACTGACTCTCCAGCCGTTTCACCTTGCCCTTGGTCAACTTGCTACGAAGACGCTCTGATAGTACCGTAAAAACCCTCGGAGCCCGTTCAACCTCCTTCCCCCTGGCCTCGGGATGTTGATCCGCCATGGAGAAACCAGAAGAGCTGGAAGAAGAGGAAGAAGGCACTGAACTGGATGACTTTGGAGGAAGCGAAAGTTGGCGGACCGCCATCGTCGTAACCTCTACGAGCTCTGCAAAGGCCGCTGTAACTTTTCACTCTTCTGGGATTACCTCGCGGTGCATGAACCCCTCACGAATGCTAGAGTGTTGGAGAGAAAAACCCTAGATGATGGAAGTCTGGAACACGAACGTGCACTACGCTTATAAACCCCAGCAGGAAGTGGCGCGACATTCTAGTCTCCGAAAAAAGGGGGCTCCACACATCAATTCGTAAGAATTATTATCATTACGGGCATATCCCCAGGACAGCCGCATCAAGTGGCACCTGCCAAAGAAAAATCCCCATCTGACTCAAGCCACTAACGTCCACCCCAATGCTACTCGACTGAGCCTAACCTTTGCTCGGGAGTAGGAGGGGGACAAGTGGAGAGGGGAAATTCCACTACCCAAAGAGATCGGCCAAATGAGGTCCCACCAGACCAAATGACGCCCAGCTCCTAAGAGTGACAGCCCCTCCGGGGTCCACTAAGCCTAATAACCCACTCTGATTAAGCGCTCCCTAGGCGACCTTTGGGTTCAGAAGTTCGAGCGTCGGATCAATTGGGAGGTCCCTTCAGGACCCTTGCATCCGGCCCGAGCCTTGCACCTGTCGCTCAGGAGACCCCCTTGAGCCGGTGCCCTATGCTCAGACCGAGTGACGAAAGCTTATCCATACAACCATTACGTGCCCTTTAAGAGCAGGGAGATCATGGGGATAATGGAGATTAAGAGTCCCCGTGCCTTAAAGAGCCCACGAAGAGGACGTAACCCCCCCCAAAACTCCTCGACTCGCAGAGCTCTTACGTTCCATGCGTCCCTATATAAACGATGACATTGGCAGCCAGGGCCATGGAAGGTTCTTCATGGGAAGTTTCTTCAGCACCTACCTGTGTTACCTCGCCTGTTGCTCTCCCTCTTCTGGTGAGAGGGTCGGGCCTCGCAGCGAGTCTGGCCACCTCTTCGGGGTCAGTAGGCAAAGCTCCATATCGGCCAAAGACTCCTGCCATGTTGCAGGTGTAAACTCTCCAGTTCTTGCTTCTTCTCGCTATCCTTCTTGACGGCCTATTCAGGAATACCAATCTATCGAAGACCGATCATCAGGGCTCTGCTTCCTCTCGTAAAAAGGACTAGCGCAATTCCTATGAATGGTTCCTCGGCTCTGCACTGGGCATCGGTCGGGTCTCTTCTTCTTCTTGGAATGTGGAAGCCACTGCTCCCAGCAATCTTTGGCGACGCAGAAGAGTGCTCCCTGGGCCTCGCAGATAATTTCTCATAGCTTGCTCTACTTCCTCCCAGTCTCGATCAGGAGGGGAAACCGGTGCTAGCTCGCCGACAACGACGTCGGGAATGTAAATCGACGGCCTTGCGCGGATGGCTTGATGATGGCGCCTTTGATGTTGATGGCGGGTCGCTTCCAGGGGTGCCAGTGTAGCAAAGGTTGGCTGGTAGACAGAGGTCGGCATCTCGACCCTCTCCTCTCATCGTGCCCTCGTAGGGTGGGAGGTGCTGGCCCCTGCCTGGGTAGGTGAGGCGGTCTGGGCTCCCCTAGGCACCCAAACCTGTTTCAACTTGGCAGGCTTGTGGGCCAGGGTGTTTTTTGACACTTCGGTCGGGACTGCGGGTGTCATTCTTCGCTTCATCTTCTCCAGTGCTTTGTAGGAATTTTTCACCGGTGCAGTGGGCACGATCCGCTCCGAGATCGCCTCAGATCGCTGTCAATTGAGATGGACTCGCATGCTCCTGACAATTACTGATTTGTTAGAGTGGGAGATTCCACCCTTGGGTGTGGCGACAGCACGGCTCCTTCGGAGCCTCCTTCGGTGGGATGCCGACCCCTGATGGGATGGGTCGACGGTTTGGTGTGCATGGTGCACACAACAGTTGAGTGTCCCGACTGGGATCGTAACGACGCTCCTAGCCATCGCTCGGCCAGCAGTGGCTTTGACGGCCCCTTGGGCGGGAGCGTTGACCTCGACTGCATCGGACGCCTCGATGTCCAATAGGTTGACGAAGGCCACCCTGAGAAAATTGGGGAAGCCCACCACGGGAGGGAAGCTCCCAAAGCAGAGAGGGATGGCGAGATAGCCGTCCTTGACATGACTCTCGACAACCTGAGGGCCGAAAGTGACCGCCATCTGTGGTGTCAAAGTGTGATTTTCCTACATTTGCAAAGATGAAGCAATTAGTATTACAAGAAGCAGCCCGTGCAACTCTAATGCACTATTCACTTGGGTTTACACGGGCTAGCTTGAGCCTATCAACCTGGTCCTCCTAAACCCATACTATTCACTAGGGTTTACGCGGGCTAGCTTGACCCTATCAACCTAGTCCGCCTAAACCCATCCCAGCCCCTTCAACTTCTCTATAAAACCCCCTTAGAAGCTCAAGGGGCACAGACACACACAAAAAAAAATGAAGAACAAGCATACGCAGCTTCAAGCTTCAAGCGGCTCCAAACAATGAGCTAAGGAGAATTGTGCGTGGGTGACTTGTTTGTCGGCTTAGTACGCTGGGGGTATGTCATTTGTAGTCCCCTCATGCAGTATCTAGCCGTAACATACAAGTCAACACCCACCATGTGCGAGACGCTATGACTAGGGTGAACGTCCCCTCATGCCGAGATTCCCCCTCGCATGCCCGTCAGTTGCAACCGTGCACGTGTCATGACGTCATGCTCTCCCGTAGTCACGAGGCTATGTTCGACCACTCCACTCGAGTCATGATCGACCCTCGCCCAGATACCAGATCGATGCCCTCTCCAGTTGTCCAGTCATAAGCCCCCTCGTCTGGCGTCCCGACCATGGCCCACGCCATGGGAGGAGTCCCTTGTAAAACACATGTGTGTTCATCTATCCTGCATCGACCCGGGGACCGATCATCACGTTGAAATTGTCCCGTGGCATGCACCAGTTGTACCTTGGCCACTACGGCCTACCTGTAAAGGCATGTATCGCTCAGAAATTAAACTACCAATTGGATGAATGCTCTCGCATCCACGTTCGGGCCCTCAGTCCTCCCTCTGTGTTACCTAGTGTGAACCTCCAGCACCCCTTGACCTCAGCCAACACCACCCAGTATGAAGCAAACCTACAGCTGCAAAGTGCTCATGGCTCTTCACCTAGGACTTCAGGAATATACGGACTCCTCTTCGGCATGGAATGAAGGTCTTCAGATTCTATCCAATGTAAATAAACACCGACTGCTTGCGATCGGTGGGGAAAGATATCTTGTACACTACTCCCCACAGTCGCCTGCGCACTCACACCCACGGAACTGTCCTTCCTGTAAGGTTTCGACCAAAATACGCAGCGGAAATCATCGAAATCTTAGATTGCATATCGTCGCTGGTTTTTCAAAATTGAACAAAATGGTAATCCAGCGGCATAAGGAATGATTCTTTACCTTTGCGGGGTTGAGAGTCTCCGAAAACCTCGAAGACGAACGGGTGGAAGATCCTAGAGTCACGAGCCGTTCAAGCGTCCCACCTCTAGATTGATGTGGCACAGCCCTATGAATGTATGAGGTGCAATGACAACCCTTGGACCTAGACCAGCAAGCATATAACGAAGGGCAAACTTACCGGGGGAGGATTTTTAACCCCTGTGGAAGGGTGAAAATAATAGGTGTGTATATCTTGATGATATTAAAGTTCAGAGATTGATTTAATATGTCATGATTAACAAAGATAAACAAGGTGTAAAAGTACAAGTCATGCAAGAACAGTGCAGGAAATTGTGTGAACTGTGCAAACAAGGTGCAAAGACGAGTGTAAACAGCAAAGCAAACGACGTCCAAATGGGGATAAAATTGGTATTACAAATGACTTGAGTGTTGTGAAGTAGGAACAAGAATCACTCCAAAAGGAGGTCGGGATAGAAAGTTATGATGCTGGAGATTTGGGGAAAAATACAAACGGTGCAGAAAATGCAGAACATAGCACAAAATGGACCAAAAGAACGATGAATATCTTGCAGAATAAGACACCAAAAAGGGAGGGAAAGGATGCTATGGAAAGGTGGAAATATTGTGGTGAAAAGTGGGCAAAACGAAGGGTTTAAAATGGGTAAAAAATTAGTGAAAAATAGGGTAGAAAATAGAATAAAATAATGTGGTGCAGAACATGACAGAACAGAGACTAAAGTGTGAAAACAGAATGGAAGTGCAGAAATCTTGGAGAAAAATATGTATGAAGATGACAACATAATGAGCCCAAAACGGAGGAAAACGAAGATGATACTTCCCTTAATAGCCTGGAGTTGAAAGGACGGATCAGAAGTGCACCATGGCCTCGCTCCGGCGACATAAATGTGCCCCCGTTGGAAGAAATCTGAGTTTCAGAAAAGTGCAGAACAGAGTGGTGAAACCTCAAAAGTTGGGACTTGGAAGAGGGGGAAAAGATATAAAAAATAAGGCACACATATAATGAAAACGAAGCCAATACTCCCCTCTTCAAGATGGAGTGGAAGGAGGACGAAGAGGATGAAGCATGATTCCGCAAGGCTTGATGAACATGCCCCCGTTGCAAAGTTGTAGCAGAAAATTAACAAACTGTGATGATTTACCAAAAGTAGGGACAAAGAAAAGAGGGTAAACGATGATGAAATGAATCCAAAATAGAACCAAAATGAATTTAATACTTCCCTCTTCAGGCTAGGGTCGAAGGAGGATGAAGAAAATTCAGCATGGCTTCGCCGTCGCTTCAGAAACGCACCCCTGTTGCAAGGTCTGCACAGGGCTCTTTATATAGAAACTGTAGAAAACTTAGAAAGTTCCCCCACGGTTTTAGAGGATAGAGTCCACCCAAATCTGAGATCTATGGATTAATCTCGAGATAATAGTCAAGATAAGACATAGGAGAAGACAGGACTCTTTTTAGTGGAAGGATCGGGAAGTTATGGCTCTTGGAAGAAGGTCCCGGAGCTTAATCTGCAGAGTTTGTGATCACAAATAAGCAAGGGAAAGGGGGGGGCGCCCATGGGCCTAGCTTAGTGGGTTAAGCCCATTAACTAGCACCATGACCTAATGACACTTAACTTAGGGAAATGACGAAAAAACCTAGGTACAAGACTTAAATAAATGCAAATTACATAATCATGACTCAAGAAAATATGAAAATTACATGCGATGACTCAGAAAAATGTGGAGAGCATCATGGAACATAGCTGACGAGCAACGGGTCCCTCAGAAAATGAGGAGTGGTAGGAGATGTCCCCATCACCCCAAGCTTAGGAGATGGCCCTAAGGGCCTCTACAATGCTTCTATGGGTCCCCTGACTCATTCCCTTGCTATCCTACCCTCATGCATGCGATTGGAAAATTAAAATTGGGTGTTTTAGGGGTCTCGGTCTACCTCGAACGAGCGACTTTTGGCCACCGCTTTGAGTGCCTTCTCGGCCGCAGGATCGTCGTCGCTCTCCCCAGTGGCCTACTCAGGAGCTGTGGGTGCCGCAGAGGGTTCTCCCACCTCTTTTGGGCCGATGGTGGTTCCTCCCCCTCTGGTTGGTTCACCGCCGCCACCGGTGTTCCTTCCTCTTCTAGGTGGTGTAGAAAATGGCATGCGGCTGTCCTCTTCCTCCCCATTTTGCTCTGGGGTGGATGCGGTAGGATCGGATTGGATTATGGCCGGTGGTCATCCGAGATGGGTCGTCGGAGGTGAAGGTTTGGAGTGTTTGGAGGATGATGGAATGAGTGAGTGAGAGAGGGAATGGTCGGCTCAGTTTTTTGAATTCGCCCAGCACCTTGTGATCGTAAGATGGACCGTTAGGCTATCCTTGGCAGTCCTCAGAGGACCATTTCCCCCCAGAGTTTCATACGTTGGAGAATGTAAACCGCCCAGAGGGTGGCGGTCTGGCGCTAGACCGTTAGGCTCCCCTTGCGGTCTTAGTATGGCCATTTGGTTGTTGAATTCTGTGATGATTTGAAATGCTAAATTTGTTCATTTTGTATGGCCTTTGCCTTATTTGGTGCATCATGCTTATCTCTATGGTTTCAATTTATGATGGCTAACCTCTTAATGTCAAAATCATGAGCGCTATCGCGTCACTCCTCTTCTCGCCAGGCAGGTAAGTCAGGTAAGTATCTCGATCCCTTAATCCCTTAATGCATTACTATATGGTATCTATGATATATTACCTCGAGAATCGACTGGTCATTCATGTGTTTTGAGATCTGATATTTTTCTTTAACAAAAATGATGATGATCTAGGTGCACATGTTTAATCGTTGGATAGGCCGTTGGGTTGGAAGAGTTGGGGGACGATGGTTCTATCTTGCATGCCGTGGTTGCAGATAGTGTCTTGACCCTGATTTGTATTGTTGTATTAATTAATTCTGTGAACATGCCATTCTAATTCGTTATGCAATCCCTTGACTTTTTCCAACCCTTCAGGGGCCTCACTAGCCTCTTGGGTGGCTTCCCCAGTTCTTGGTATCGGTGTATCGGTATTCGGATCTTCGGGTCGTTACATTGTCACCCTGACCGAGCCTTACCCATTCGCTCGGTGGGGGATCGACATCCTCGGGCCATTCCCTATGGCTCAAGCCCAGAAAAAGTTCATCATCGTCACCATCGATTGTTTCACCAAGTGGGTCGAGGCCAAAGCCACAGCTAGGATCATCGAGACAGTCGTATGGAGTTTCATCTGGAAGTTGATCATTTGTCGCTATGGCATCCCCTGAGTGATTGTAAGCAATAATGGTCGACAATTTGATTCTCATTATTTTAGGGACCGATGCGCCGACCTAAGCATTCGCAACCACTTCACTTCGGTCGCCCACCCTCAGGCTAACGGGCTGGTCAAAAATGCCAATAAAACCATATTAAAAGGCATCAAGACTAGGCTCAATAAGGCCAAGGGAAGCTGGCTTGAGGAATTGCCAAGCGTACTATGGTCGCACAAAACGACTCCCAGAATGGGAACTGATGAGAGTCCTTTTCAGCTGGTATACGACACTGAGGCCATAATTCCATTAGAAATTGGCAATCCCTCTCTACGAGTCATCTACTTGTCATCCGAGGTCAATGAACAGAAATTGCTCAAGAACCTCGACCTAGCAGATGAAGTCCGGGAGATAGCCAGTATCCGAGCAATGGAATACCAACTGCGCCTCATTCGATACTACAACGCCAGAGTCTGAGATAGACACTTTCAGCCGGGAGACTTCATCCTCAGAAAAGTCGAAGCGTCTCGACCACTGGAGGCGACGGGCAAGCTTGCCCCCAACTGGGAAAGACCCTACCAAGTGGTTGAGATGCTCAGAAAATGGGCGTACCGGCTATCTACGATGGAAGGAACACCCATCCCTCAGACGTGGAACGCAACAACACTTTGCAAGTTCTATTTTTGAACAACCGTCAAAATCATGTAAGCTACACGAAATAGAAATAAAAGTCCCTTCCTCTTTATTAACTGTTTGTACATCAGATGGGCCACAGCCGATACAACACATCTAAAAAAAAATGATATAAATAGAAAAAGTACATCCAGTGGTACTGACATGCAAGCTCCGCTGACTCGGTTAACCTTCCTACGCCCGGCCACTGACTCTACCTCGTGTAGAAACAGGCTCGGATAAAGGTAGTCAGTCCCATTTGCTCGGGCAACTCTAGAGAAAAGTGCTAAGAGGAAGAGGAAGAGGAAGAGGGAGCCATCTACCGACTCTTTGGTAGAAATCCCTCCAACGGCAAAGACTCATCGGCAACCAAGCCGAAACAACCGCAGAACGGTCAAGCCAGTATGCCCGACTTCACCTTAGACTAGCTCGATGCATTCGGGTGAGGACCGCTTTGAGCAGGAGTCCACCCCCTGAGTGTCTATGTTTGACAGGCTGGGGGGAACATCGAAGCCAGGGTGACACCCGCCGAGGAAGAAGCGAGTGGCCCAGGTCACAGATGACACCGTAAGGGTGTTCACTTGCTATGCTTCTTCCACTGATAAGCAGCCGAAGAGCACCCAAGAAGACCTCAATCAACCCCTTCAAGCTATAAGAAGGTCGAGGCATGTCTCTCGGGTTGTAGCTCGGTTAGAGCCAACCCTTCCTGTCGGGGCATCACAGCCCGACCCAACAAGGCAAGAGGAGCGTCAAGAAGACACTCACAGCATCAGTGGAGATGGTGACCCCCTGCATGAGGAGGGTCCTACCGGTGAGGTCCAAGCCCTCATCTTGGAGGAGCTCCGACATGAGAGCCAGGAGCTCAAAAACTTGTTACAAGCACTCTTGCGTGAGAAGGAGACCTCAGTCCAACCAGCGACGGCGCCTCCCGATATAGAGCAACAACCTTCCCCTGCCTTGGCCACGATCAACACATTATCCATTGTGGTTAGGCCGCCTATGGCTTTGGAGGTCGAGGTACCACAGCAAGAGCCCAACGTATGGTTCTCTGCCACCCCTGCTGAAAGCCTGATGGCTCAAAGGCAGATGATCGAGCGGATCGTAGAAGCAAAGTTTACCCAACAAGGTGGAGGTGTGGCTACTGTAGATCTATATAGTGTGCCATATCCCCTTCACCACTAATTTAAAAATCTCCCTCCAGATTTCCCAAAATCCCCAAAATTGTAGAAGTTTAATGGGCAGGGTTCATCGCATGAGCATTTTGCTTATTACATGACAGCCATGGGCGAATTGGCACTGGACGAGTCCTATCTTCTGCGATACTTCGCCACTTCCCTAACGGGTACCACCTTTCAATGGTATTTCTGGATAAAGCCCAACTCAGTATCTGATTGGGTAGATATGCAAAAGAAATTTGTGGACCGGTTCCAAATTGCTGAACGCAAGGTTTCTCTTGCGGAGCTTTGCGCCCTGAAGCAAAGGAAGGGTGAGATGGCTCTAGAATTCATTAAAAGGTGGAGGGATGTTAGCATGCACTGCGATAACCCTCCCATGCCAGAAGATGCCATCACCATATGCCACCGGGGCTTGGCAGTAGAAGTGAGCAAGAAGCTCCTGGGTTCCAATATCCGGGGCTTTGACCAACTCAACACCGTGGTGGCGGAGATCGAAATGTTCTTCGCAGATCACCCAGTGCATCTCTCGGCCAAGGGAAAGACATCCGATTTTCTTCGAGGGCCCACAAGCAGTGAGCTTTCCCAGGGGTCGACTTCTCTTCGCTATCGTGATTCCGGAGATGACTCCACAGTACTTAAAAACCCTCCCCACCCACTAATCTCTCACTCTCTCTCTCGTAATCTCTCTCTCTCTCTCTCTCCCAATTTCACTCTCTCACTCTCTCTCTCTCCCAACGTCTCTCTCTTTCTCTCTCCTTCTCGGTTTTGACGATTTCAGGGCCGGACCGAGACGTGGGGGACACCGTTGGAACCAGTGCGACGAGAGGAACGCGTTGACGCCCTCCATTGCGCGGTTCGAGGGACGGTTGGACGAGTCAGGGCGTGACTTCCACCTCGCCTACATGCGGCCAGAACGACTATTTCAGAGCAAATGAGGTAGGGGGATGGAACCGTCTCTGTGCTAGGATCATTTCGACACCACATGCACGCCCATCCACGGCCGTTTGGCCTAGTTAATGTCCATTTTTGGTTTTTTCCTAAAATATGGTAACTAGTGTTTTTAATTATCCATAGGCATTGTATTTATGTTTTCTAGCTTCTATTGAGTGGAATGGATGCAGTGCATGGCAGGTTACAGGTTTTTACAAGTTTTTGTAAGCGAACCCGTCAATTTCGGTTGATTAGGGAGTGGTTCGGTTTCAAACCGAACCCGTTCGTCACCCAGCTTACATGGCGGTCACTCCAGTGACCGTTATATGTTTAACGCACCACCTCTGGCGCGTTATACTCATTTGGCGGACCACACCTGGTCTGTTATGCTCATGCATACTTTAGATAGGTCGTTAGTATAACGCCCCCATCCATGACCATTATAGTTGTGGGAAAACTGTGGATTTTTCACGTTTGGGTGGCCTTAACGGACCGCCCTTGGTCCGTTACAGTTTCTGGGTCGTTAAGTTTAACAAAAATCACTCGGGTAGTCATAGTGGACCAGTTGTGGCGCATTATGCCATATAACGCACCATCACTGATCCATCATGAACACTGTGTTTAGGAATTAGAGCAGATGAGAATGACGGACCAGAGGAGGCGCGCTATACCATTTTAACGCACCTCACCTTATCCGTTATGATGCATGACGGGGCAGAGCTGATCCATTATGTTCTATAACGGGGCAGCATTGATCCGTTATGATCTCTGCTATGCTAAGAGTAATGAATCATTATTCTAATGCATTCTTCGCCATATTTAAGTTATTTTATGAATAAAAATACATCTTTATGTCCCAGTGGAGTTGCTTTCTCTTTTCTCGTGATGGAGCCACTAGTCGTAGCCCAGTGACCTTAGTGTCGGCCCACCTGGGAGAGGTGGAGGGGTGTTCCCATCTAACGATTTTTAGGCTAGTTACCGTGGGCCGTTAAAAAAATTAAAAAATCACGCGCCGAGAGCCCGAAAGGGCGGACCGGCTCGTTGTGCGATCCGGCTGACCTGACCCGTCCCGCGCCGAGACTCGGTCGGCCAGGTCGACAAACCTTGATATATGCTACCTATGTGAATGCTCTCTTCTTCTTGTCTTAATCAAGCATTAAAGGGGAGAAGAAGAGATTAACTCCTCCCCCCGTCCTCCCTCTTGCTCTCTCTCTCTTTGTGGAAGCATTCTCTCTCCAGAAAGAGAAAATATAGGGAAGATTAGGTTGGGAGGATACCGTCGCTGCGCAAGGATCCGTGTGGATCTGCTCTAGAGGTCGTGCATCTGCGCGGCTCGATGTTTGCGAGATTCTGCATCGGGCACTACGGACAGTGTCGTTTCACGCAAGGTATAAATCTGCAACCCGTAGTTAGGAGTTGGGTGATTAATGCATCAATTAGAGCATAGATCTAGGATTCCATCAAGCCAGGTTCGGGTAAACAATTTTTTTGTTATCCGCTGCATTGCCCGAACAGTGCTGTAGGAAACCTTACATGGTGCATATTAGGATGTCTAGGATTCCATGATTCCACCAACATTTGGTTGCGTCGTGTGTATGCAGGTCACACATATGGGTGTCCTGGACCACCACTACATATTGTATGGGTTTTGGGTCATGTGTGAGTCTGTGTTTTTCTTTATTTGTATCATTTGTTAAGAGTCTGTCCATGCATGTGTCGAGCATATAGGAAGTTGCCTAGTCGTCGTCTAACATGCCAGCAATACACATGCAATGAGTTGCTTTATGCTCAAGGCACCACCGTGAGTTCCGAGAGGATGAATATGTCATGATCAGGGTCAGACCTGAACGGTTTCCCTCTAGAGCCGTGAAGAAAATTACAAGCTTGTAGTGCCAATCCCTTTCGAGTGTGAGACAAGTCGAATTTAATGCGTACGTTGTGAACTTGCCTGAGGAATATGGGTTCAGCTCTACCTTCAATGTGTCAGATCCAATCACCTACAGGGACTCAACGGTGATTCCTAGTGAGTCTTTGAGTCGTCTCTTCCATTTGAGAGTGACTCCGCCACTGAGTGTCCACCATTAGCCTCCTTCCCACAACAGCGTGAGCATATAGAACATATACGGGATGAGCAGGTGACTATTACCAGGAGTAGAGCCTACCCGCGCTATCTCGTGCGATGGAGAGGACGACTCGCGTCCGACAACACGGGGGTCACCCGAGCAGAGATACAGATCCGCATGAGATACATGAGCAGCCACACCCCCTTGTTTGACGGGGTCGAGTTCTTCCCACTTGGGGAGAATTGATGGGGACATCATAGCAAGTCATCTAACATTTTGTTTGCATTTGTATCATAGAACCCCCCCGTGCTATGCTCTCATGACTCTGCTTGGGTTATTAAGGTGTTCAAATTCCTAGATTGTTGAGGTGTTCGGATTGCCACAGTTGCACAAAAAAATAGGCTAAAAGCCAGTTGAAAATTAGAAGAAATGAAGAAAAGTCAACATGGTCAATGAAGTCAACACTAGTCAATGAGAAAAGTCAATAGTCTAGTTCAGCCAGTCAGAGTTCCTACTAGCATAAGCCAAGGTCTGTGCACCTCTTGCCAGCATAAGCCAAGGTCGGTGCACCTCTTGCCAGCACGCAGCCAAGGTCTGTGCACATCATGCCAGCCCAAGACCAAGGTCGATGCACATCCTGCCAGCATGCAGCCAAGGTCTATGCACATCATGCCAGCCCAAGACCAAGGTCGATGCACATCATGCCAGCATGCAGCCAAGGTCTTTGCACATCATGCCAACCCAAGTGAAGGTTTGTACACATCATGCTAGCCCAAGACCAAGGTCGAAACACATCCTTCCAGCATGCAGCCAAGGTTTGTGCACATCATGCCAGCCCAAGGCCAAGGTCGATGCACATCCTGCCAGCATGTAGCCAAAGTCTGTGCACATCATGCCTGCCCAAGTGAAAGTCCGTGCACATCATGCCAGCCCAAGTGAAGGTCGATGCACATCATGCTAGCCCAAGGCAGAGGTCGATGCACATCATGCCATCTCAAGACCAAGGTCGGTGCACCTCTTGCCAGCATGCAGCCAAGGTCTGTGCACATCATGTCAGCCCAAGACCAAGGTCAATGCACATCCTGCCAGCGTGTAGCCAAGGTCTGTGCTCATCATGCCAGGCCAAGTGAAGGTCTATGCACATCATGCCAGCCCAAGACCAAGGTCGATGCACATCCTGCCAGCATGCAGTCGAGCTCTGTGCACATCATGGCAACCCAAGGCCAACGTCGATGCACATCCTGCCAGCATGCAGCCAAAGTCTATGCACATCATGCCAGCCTAAGTGAAGGTCGATGCACATCATACCAGCCCAAGGCAGAGGTCGATGGACATTATGCCAGCACAAGACCAAGGTCGATGCACATCCTGCTAGCCCAAGATAAAGGTCAACGCACATTATGTCAGTACAAGATCGAGGTCGATGCACCTCCTACCAACCTACAATCAAGGTCTATGCACATCATGCCAGCCCAAGCCAAGGTCTGTGCACATCATGCTAGCCCAAGACCAAGGTCTACCTGCCTTTGTGCTCAGATCCCTCAAGGTCAACCTGTCTTCAACCTTGAATGCATTGGGGTCTACATATCTCCAGCATTGATTTCACCAAGGTCAACCTGCCCTCAAGACAGGCCAACCCCCCCAGCCTCTTTTGGCTTATCCTTCCTTATTGCTATATTGCACGCTCTGTCTTTGTGTCGAATGCACTACGCTCTGATTGACATGAATGATATAAACTCATCAAGACCTCTGAGTAATCTTCTGCGATCGGGGCGTGACAACTACAGTCACAACGATGCCCCCGACACCCGACTGCCAGCCACTATAGTCACAACGGTGCCCCCGGCACCCGACTGTCAAGCACTCCAGTCACAACGGTGCCCCCGGCACCTGACTGTCATCAACTACAGTCACAAAGATGCCCCCGGCACCCGACTGCCAGCAACTACAGTCACAACGGTGCCCCTGACACCCGACTGCCAACCACTTCAGCCATGTCAGGGGCCCCGGCACCCGACCACTCAACAACCTCAGTCACAACAGTGCCCCCGGCACCCGACTTCCAACCACAACGGGGCCCGTTGTGCCTGACTACTCAGCTGCCTTAGTCACAGTGGCACCCCCGGCGCCCGACTTCCAGCTACCCCAATCACATCGGGATCTACAATGCCCAATCGATCAACAACTCCAGTCCCACCGGGGCCCACAGCACCTGACAAGCCTGAGCTCAACGGCTTTTAGTCACTCCAGTCATGGCGATGCTCACGCCATTCAACCACTCAAGTCTCAACAGCGCCCGGCTACTCCAACGACAAGTGATGCCTACCTCATTCGGTCACCTCGACCTTGGTGACGCCCAACTGCTCCAGCACAATGATGCCTACGGTGCCCCTACTGTCCCAACCTCGACACTGTCGCATGACAGGAAGACATTGTGATGCCCCTCGGGCGGCACCCTGCCGAGTCACAGGTCCTCTTACGGACTCTATGTGTGAATATGGAACTACCCATACAGTAACGTAATGGCCCGGGGACCGTCACAAATGATGAAATTATCCTGCGGCTTGCAAGCACTTGTAATCGGGATCTCATGCCCCCATATAAATGCCTTTCATGGCATACAGGTCATGTAATCCAATCGGGGAAAGGATCCCCCTCCTCACTGAAACTAGTCTCTCGACCCCCAGTTGTCCCTGTTGTGTTACTGTTGCCCTGTCACTGTTGCACGGACTAAGCCCTCCCGATGTGGCGGCGTCCAAGGCCCCTGACTCTCTCTTCGACAGTAGAAACAAAGGTGTTCGGGCTCCGTCGGATGTAAAATAAACACCGACTGCTTACGGTTAGTGGGGAAAGATGTCCAGTACATGACTCCCCACAGTCGCCGGTGCACTCGTACCTGCGGAACCTCCTTCTCTCCACGTGTTTCCCATCTCCCGAGCATACGTGTCGCCTCCTGACGACGCATCCCCAGTTAAACATTTGGTTCCACAGGTGATCGTTGAGAAATCGACTGGCACGCCCGCATTCCATCCAGCCAAGAAAAAACTTAAAAATATAAAAACATAAAAAATAACAAAAAAAGAGACAAATGGCAAGACAAATAAAAAAAAGGAAAAAAGAAGAAAAAGAGAGGGAGAGAGAGAGAAGAATCTAAAAATAAAAAAAAATAAAAAAGAAAAACTAACGTCTGGTGATCGTCATGGAGTCAAATCACTACATTCACCCTTCATACTGAGATAGGGTCCATTAAGGTTGGTGGGTCTCGGGTCTTGGTCTGTCAGAACGGTGGAGATCTCTGTTCGGCCATGTCGGCCTATGCCTACTAAAAGGAAGACAACGGACATAAAGACATGTGTTTTATTTAAAAAATTGGCAGCATCACCTTTAGTGAGGCCTCACCCCGAAGGTCTCCTTGGAAGTTGTAATCTTTATTCTCTCCCTTCTCGACCGAATGAGACAGCCGGCGCCCTTAAAACGCTGAGCCTAATAGACCGAAGTACAATCCCCTCAGGGCAAGAGTACGATCCACTCCCTCAAACTAGGATCAGAGCACGAAAAGAGGACAGTGTCCCCGCATGCGTACAAAAGAAAAAAAAAGGAGGAAGGAAAGAAGGAGAGAACAAAAGCAAAATCAAATGACAAATCAAAATCAAGTGAAAAGCCTGGTCGTAACCGTACCTGATTCCATGAAATCCCTCAAAACAAAAGAGGCAACAATACGTCAACGCTCGAGGCTTGGTCTGAAAATGCTCGAAAGGGGAGAGTCGAGTAGGCTTTTGTTGGCTCACCAGATTAATGGTTTTGTCGATCCTCTCAGGAGGTTTGTCCCCCACATTCTTCCCTCTCCCCTAAATACGAAAGCTCAATAGAGGTCCCGAAGGGTGAAGCCTGCTAAGGCCTGCAACCTCATTTTGGAAAAAGAAAGAGAAAAAAGAAAAGAAAACTCCTTTAGTTGTCTACTTTGAAAAGCAAAAGCCTTCGCTGCGAAGGAGTCTCGATGTTTCTGGCCGGGCAAGACCCTTAACTACCAACTCAACGTCCTCTTATTCTAACCTCGGGCTTCGGCCAATGCAAGCGCGTCACTTGTGGGTGCGACGGCGTCTGATTCCAGGTCAGCATCGCGCGGTTGGCTGTTAGGGTTCCAGGGTGTTCCATTATAAACCATCTAGGGTTGTGAGGAAATAGACCCAGGTTGGGCAAATCACCTACCTCAAACGCTTTTTGGGTGTATCCTTGTGGTCGAAAGCGACTGGGAGCCTAAGCGTGGCATGACGGTATTGTCATCAGAATAAGTCTTAACTGGCAAAATTGTCATTCGAGGAGTCTAGGGGCCCAAATCAACCTAGATACGTACTCAGGATATCTGGGAGGTTAGTAAGAAATCCCCGTCTTCATGTAGGTTAAGTGCCTCGGAGACAAAAGAATGGGTCACACCCGAATTGAAAAGGACATGCGCTGAATGACAATAAATCGAAACCATACCTTCAATCAGATTTGACACTAACGCCTCCGCACGAGTGATGTGAGTAACCCTAGCTCTCGGCGGATGGCTAGCTGTAGACGACTGCTGGGAAGGAGCGGAAACTGGTGGGTGGAACGGTTGAGGTTGAGGTGGCAAAGGAAGATGAAGCTGCGGCTAGGAAGTCTGCAAGAACTACACCGTCTGCTGCCTCAACGGATAATTTCGGGAGATGTGCCCCGACTGATCGCAGCGATAGTAGACAACTGGCAGAGAACATGGCACGTCCGGATGGCTGCCACCACACTTGGAACATAACCTCGGCTGAGAAGCAACAAAATCCTGACGCTGTCGAACAGAGGAAACGGACTGCTAACTTGGATCAGAAAATGCCGACTGATGGAACCTCTTTTTTTTGGATTTCTTAAATCGGAATCCCTTGCCCTGAGATTGCGGGAAAGAAGTACCATCGACAGTAGAGAAAGCGGGAAGAGCTCCTGGAACAGACGACTGGTGGAGCGGCTGATGCTGCATGGCCAGCTGAACCATCCCAGTTTGAGGAAGTCCTCGAGTCCTCGCCAACTCTAACTCTAGCGTGACGGCGACTTGGTACGTAGAATCTAACTCAGCTACATGGGTAGCGAACAACGGCAGGCTCAACTCTGCTTTTAGTCCGCGCAGAAACTGCTAAGTCCTTACGGTTTCATCAGCAAAGATGTGGGGCGCATACCGTCCCAACTCAATGAACTTGTCTCGGTATTGCAGCACTGACATCTTGCCCTACATCAGCTCTAGAAACTGGTACATCTTGGCTAACTTTAGGCAGGCTGGAGTATAGGCACATTTGAATGCAACAACAAACTCCGCCCATGTGATATGTCGAAGCGGACAAGAACGAAAGGCAACCTCCCACTCCGTGGTCAACCATGTGCGTGTAGTACCTTGAAGCTGATAAGAAGCCAACATAACCCTTTTGTCCTCTGGGCACTCCATACATTGGAAGACACGTTCAGTGGCATCCAATCACTCCCTCACTGCCTCCGGGTCTGACTGACCCTCGAACGTCGGTGGATGGAACAGCAGAAATTCTTTCAGCGCTCGTCCACGACCATCGGGCAACTCCGCAGACAGATTAAGAACAGGTGCAGCCTTGGCAGGAACCGGTACAGCAAGAGCAGGTGAAGCACTAGACTCATCCCGAGGAACTGGGGCTCTTCGCCTACGAGGCAGCATCTTGAATCTAGAGAAACACGACAACAGAAATACATTAGCAATCGCAAGAAACACCCTAAGCCAGCAATAGACGACTCAAAGGGACTTGAGTGAGTCACAGCCAGACTCAGTAGGGGTCACGCGGATCCCTACCTCGCACTAAGCAAGCGAACATGCAAAGATAATTCAATTAGAGCATGCATTTAAGACGATAAACATGCACTAGCATAAATAAACACAAGTGTAGAAAAACTGTAAACCTAACTAAGTAGTTTAAACAGCTATATACGTGCTGACTTCATCATAAATAGTAGCATCTGAAACTAAATCTACCAATAGAATAATCTCAACTAACCAAGTGACAGGAGATAGAAGAGGAAACCCACTAGAAGATAGAAAGCAGATACGTCCACTGACGGCTCACACTGCGTCTCAGGTAACTCGCATGTACTACCACAAACGAGAGGCATAAGTAATATCAAATCAAGAACTAGTTAGAGTAACACTCATCAGTGTCAGTCCCAACCTCTGACCACGTGTGCACACACTGACCCCCGCTTAGGGCCAGGCCTCTAGCTAGTCCCCCCCGTAGGATACTACGATTAAAGCCGGGGGTCCACGGTAACTAGCTTAAGAACCGATCCACGGGAATGCCCCTCCACCTCTCCCAGGTGGGTCAACGTTGAAAGTCTAAGGGCTATGACTAGTAGTTCCATCACAAGGAAGTGGAAGTATTCTACTGGGATCTAAAAGTAAGCCATTAGTTACAAAATAACTTAAACATAGCGGGTATGCAACAAAGAAAGCCTCACGAGTGGAATATGCAATATCTTACAATGCCAGGGCACATAACGGACCAACTCTGTCCCGTTATGAGTATAACGGACCAGGGATGGTGTGTTAAATCAGTATAATGCACCTACCTCAGGCCGTTATGCCCTCTTGAGTTAGTTCTCTTCTGAAGCAGAACACCCAGGACCATAACGTGCCAACGTAGGGCCATTAAACCCACCCGAACGGTATAAAATACATAGTTTTCCCACACCATAACGGACCTGGGCCAGTCCATTATGCTAACGGTGTTTTAAGAACTGGGAAGGGTCAGGGAACAAAATGGACCATGACCCGTCCGTTATCATCATCACACGATGGACCTGTCTAGGTCCGCCAAGTAACATAACGCACCCAATGGGGCGTGTTATGCCCATAACGGTCACTGGAGTGTCCGTTATGCGAACTGGGTAGTGGGGTGATCCAGTTCAAACCCGGAACTTCCCCCAGTCGACCGAAATCGACGGGGTTCACGCTAGAAACCTGTTCCCTGTCCACAACCCATTCCATGTCAATCGTTTAAGACTAGAAAACTCAAATACGATGTCCATATAATATCGAAATGTAAAATTACACCCATAGAGCTAAAAACTCAAAATGGACGATAGGCGTGCGAATTGGCCACGAGGCGGCGTGCAGTACTAGCGCTCAGACATCCTCATACGTTATTTGCTTCTAACAAGAGAAATGCCCAAGTAGAAATATTGAATCATAGAAAGCAACAGTTTCATTGACTATATATAAGCATAACCTCATTGACTCATGGTGTTTGCCAACATCAAAACTCAGGGACACAACAGCGCAGAGTCAAGGTCACTAGGTCGGCAAGAGAGGTGGGAGGGTGGAGGATGAGCTCGTGTCTGGGATTCTCGTCACGTGTGCCCCCGGTCAACGCGGTTATGGCCGAGGCCACATGTAGGTGGGGGATCTGCAGGGCCTCCGATTTAAACCGGTTGATGTAGGCCCGGAGCTTCTCTCCCTATTCCGATTTAAACCGCTGCCGGTGAAGCTCTCCTTGAAGACTCGCCCAAATTGCTTGAAGTCGTGGATGCTGCCTAGGGCGAGGGCTCTGAGCCAAGCTTGAGTGCCTTGGACCAGAGTGGTCGTGAATGCTTGGCACTTGATGGCGTTAGAAGCCCCGTGAAGAGTCATCAAGGCATCAAAACTGTCATAATGGTCGGCCGGGTCTCCCTAGCCGTCGTACAACTTGAAGGTCGGAAGTGAGATCCTGGGGGAGATCTCTGCCTTCAAGACGTGATCGGAGAACGGGGATTGCTCCTTGTCCTCCACAGTAGAGGTCTTCTGTAAGGAGCGGAGGGCGCGCTCTTGCTCTACAAAATGCCTCTCAAGGTCTCGCAGCCAGAGGGACAGCTCTGGTTATTACTGGGTCGAGGGGGTGTGAGGGCACTCCTGGACACTGCCTCAATGCCCCTCGAAAGCCTCTGTATCCAGAGGCGGTAAGCGCACTCTAGACTTTTCTCTCCTCGAGGTGGAGGAGGCTTCTTGCTCTGAGGGAGGGGCTTGCGACGGTCCTCCTAACCGGTTGCTAATTATCCGCCATCCCCAGAGGATGAAACGGCCTCCTGCGATTTGCAGGGAACCATCCCCATGGGGGAGCTCTCCCGGGGAAGTCACGAACACTCCTGCCTAGCCACCTGGGTCCTCATTAGATCAATGAGGCTATCTAGTTTTGCATTAAGGGTTTGGAGGGGGTCTGTGCTCCCCGTAGGGGGTTGCCCTTTAACCGTGGGCGGGGGTAGGTTACCGGTTGGGTCGCTGGCGTGAGAGGGGGTGTTCCCCGTAGGGTGGGAAGGTGCACCCTCCTCCGTCGCTGGAGCTTTCCCTCTTTCTCCAGTGGCCCTCCTACTAGAACTACTTCGCACCATGTAGGCTATTTGTCTGTTTCCCACAGACGGCGCCAGATGAAGAGGGGTTATCTCGCGCAGTGCCTGAGCTGAAGACGATGACCACAATGCTGAAATTGTAAGAAGGGGAAATGGGTCAGAGGTGCCCAGGGATCTTGTTCTTCAATTCTATGGAAACATGGTTATCAAAAATAATAAGTACATGACGGTGATGAATGGAAAACCATTTTGTATCTCTCGCCACAATCTAGCTACTACTTTTAACCTGCCTAATGAAGGAGAACTTTATGAAGTTGCCATGTGTGATGAAGATGTGGTGTATGAACTCCTGACGGGAGAATAAATGCAAGACAGATCTATTAGTGGCCTGAATGCCAACCACTTTCCAGCTTTGCAGCGCATTCTCCATCACATGGTGACTACCATTTTACTTCCAAAGGCTAGAGCCCCAGAAAAAGTCACCGAATAGCAAATATTTATTATCTCTAGCATCCTGCAAGAACGACAAATCAATTTCCCAGCTCTCCTCTATAGCCACATCACTAGTTGTCACCTCCACAAGCATAGAACTCTTCCATATGCCACTGCCTTGACTGTTGTCTTTCGTGCAGCTGCCATTGACTTGAGAAAAGAACCATGTCGTACCTTCCGAGAAGGGGATATCTACACTGTTCATTCAATCTGCAAAAATATGGGTTACGCAAGAAATGCTCAAGGTCATCTAGTACGCACTCTGAAATCTGTGAAAGAAAAGGAACTTGATGTTGACTCCGATGAGGAAGAAGAAGATGCTCTGGTTGAACAAGGCAGGACCTCCAGCACCCAAGCAGCCTCCACGAATGTTCATGGGATTCAATTGACTATGGAGACCTTGAGTGGTGACATGGGTCAACTCAGGGAGATAGTTGATGTCCTTACTCAGGATGTAGTGGAAATGAAACTTAATCACACCACCTATCTCCAGGCATTCCAGTCCATAAACACTTCCATTGACGCTCTCAAAACCACCATGGATGCTCAATCCCAGCAGTTCACTGACATATGTGCTTATATACGCCAACCTCCTCCTCCACCAAACTCTGGATTTGGTTGAGTCATGTTCTTGTTGGCACATGCTTCTAGTCATCCCGGTTCCCCTTGTTTTTGTTGATGACAAAGGGGGAGAGTTATATGCTATGTTATATTCTATGTTATGTTCCTACTTTCTTGTTATATTGTGTGTCGCATACGTTGTTGGTTGCATGCCTGTATGGTCTCTTGTTTAGTAAGCTGTAGGGTTTAGTAAGTCGTGGTGTTAGTCATGCGTCATAGCAGTCATTGCATGGCCACAATGTTGTGTGAGGTGTTTTGGTGTGTAAGGTGTTTTGCTCTATGCACTACTATGAAAAATTAAAAATGGCATTTAGTTATGGCTATGGAAATCCTCTTGTGTGTGTGAATGTCTTTTTGATCAATTAATACAAATGCTTGTGGTTCAATGCATGAATGACAATTAATTGAAATGGATGTCATGGATGTTTGCGAAGATTCCGTAACTATGACAGAAGTAAGAAAAGCTTCACATCCTTGCGAGATAAGTTTACAAGCGTAAAGAGAAGAAATGATTGTAGGATGCTTCCTATACTTGATTCCAAAGAAGGAAAATCTTAGAAGACCTAATTTACGGAAAGATATAACCCTATTCTGGTAGTTAATATTGGCACCATGGTCTACCAATCAATCTACTCCTAAAATGACATCATATCCTTTCATGTCAAGGCATACTAAGTTTGCAGGAAGATTATGGCCTTCTATGATTATTTCACTGTTGGAATAATATTCGGTAAGTTTGGTTCCAGAACCTAAGGGTGTAGCTATAGAAAGGTCCGAAGGTAAAGAAACTGATGCAATAGGAAAAGTTTTGGCAAAAGAAGTAGAAATAAAGGAATGAGAAGCACCAGTATCAAATAGCACAAATGCAGGACAAGAGTAAATTTGAATTGTACCTTCAATGAGCCCACCATCCCTGGGCGCTTCTTCTTCTTCTATTACCGCATTGAGGCGAGCTTACCTCCTGCGTCCTCCTCTTGTTGCCTGTTCTTTCATAAGGGGATAATCTGACATGCGATGCTCCCTACTACCACAACGTAAACAAGCACCGATTCGCTTCCAGTATTCTTCCGCTGAATTACCAAATGTTTCACAAAACGTGCAGGCCACCATGACCTGTTTCTCCTCTTCCTTAACTTTCTTGTACTTCTGGGAACTTTCATCGTTCCCACTCCTAGATCTTTTCTTGTTATCACGGCTTTTGTAAGGTTCCGTGATACTAAATTTCTCTCTCTTGAATAGCCGATCGGATCGCCGGCTAGATTCTTCTCCTTTTCCTTTCATTTTCTCGACCTTCTCTAAGGTCCTTTAACACAAATAGGCCCGCTGGACCATCTTCTCATAGGTTCGGATGTTTTGGGTTCCCAGCTGTTGAATGTAACCGGGCCGTAACCCGTCCATGAATCGATTAGCCTTTAATAAATCAGTACCAATCAGATGTGGTGCATATGGTGCTAACCTGAAAAACTGTAATTCATATTCTGCTAATGTCATCATCCCTTGACGAAGGGATGCGAACTCCATAGCTTTCCTCTCTTTGACGTGCTCCGAGAAATACTTGGCACGGAATAATGTGAGGAAACCTTCCCATGTATGTGGTGCATCGACTGGAGGTGCCAGGACCGACTTTCACCATGTACGAGCATCTTCATTTAATTGGAAGGTAGCCAAACGAACCCTCTCTTGATCGGTGCATTGTATGACGTCGAAGATCTGGTTCATTTCATCAATCTAGTTTTCTGCCTCGTCTGGATTCGAAGAACTATAGAAACGCGGAGGGTTGAGACTCCAAAAATTCTGATGTAAAGTGTCTCGACTGCTAGACGCATCAAAATTTCTTTCCCAAGATGCTAAAAAAACACACGATAAATTCAAAAAATTAGAAAATCATTCAAGCAACTCAAATGTAAAAGTCAGTCTGAGACATCATAGTATAATATGAGATTTGCTCATTGTAATGTCGAAATTGACGTGTCTACAGTAGGTAACTACAGAAACTACCAGAGTGAGTGCCCAGGCTCGACTCGTGAGGTTTAGAGAGAGAGAATGAGTACCGCCAGGGCAGTTGGTACTAAAATTCAAGCTCTTTCACCTCCTCCACTGTGAGCTCGCTGCGGAGATGGCAGTAGGACATCGGAGCAGAACTTCTCACTCCCTGCTCAGCCTTCTTGCCACGGGCGTCTTCACTTCGCTTCACCATAGAGGATGTGGGAGATAGCAAAATGCTGGAATATAATGAACTAGCAGGAGGAGGAAGTTGACGGATCGCCTCTACGGTGATCTCTGCAAGCTCCAAAAGCACTAGGAATATCTCTCTCTCTCCGGTTCCCCTCTTGGGACATAAAATCTCCCTAAAAACTTGCGTAAGCAAGGGGAGGCGAAAAAACCCTAACGATGAAGGTGGGGAGGAGGGGTACGAGGGGCAATTATAACCCTAAATGGCCTCAAGAGAACCGCCGCGACATCTCAAAAAGTTACATGCCCCGATACTGTGCATTCGAATCGGCGTAAAAAGATGTGATAATTGTGCTCGAGCCCCCATGCACTAGGGCAACCACATTAATGACCCAAGAACTAAAACAAGGACAGCTCATGATGGCCAAATCCTGCCCTTGCCGAAAATCCTGATGTATTCTCTACTCATGGAGTCCATTTTTTGCTTGGGAGTAGGGGGCAAGTGGAGAGGGGAGAATTTGCGGCCCAATATTTACACGACCCAATGGCCCATCAAGGTCTACGTAGCCCAAGCAGGACCCACTTACTACGAGATCTTGATAAAGTGGACTGACATAGCCCATCGAGCCTTGGCTCGGTAGCTCGATTGAAGGCCTCTCCAACGCTTGGGAAAAGCCTAGCTGGCGATTGGATCGAGCCATCAGAAGGTGGATGAATGCTCCCTCAAGGGGGTGTCCCAGTCTCGAACTCCTTGCATAGGCAGGAGATATCTCTTATCTTCTATGAATCAACCCATCATCAAGACTCTCCAATGAGCCAGGGCGAATTCCTCACAGCTGGGCACTTATCCCTTATTATCCCAGCAGATGCTACGCTATCTTAAGAGAGTAAGAATGTTAAGAGGATAGGGTGAGGGCAAGAGTCCCTGAATGGTGAGAGTTCTAATTAAGAACGTAACCCCCCCCCCCCCAACTCTCACACTTCCTCTATTCAAGAAAGGGAGTGTAATTTCAATTCGTTATGCATCCCCTCGATAAATTCCTCCAACCCTTATGGGGCCTCATCAGCCTCTTGGGTGGCATCCCCAATTCTTGGTATCAGTATATCGATGTTATCGGTGTATCGATATCTAGATCTCTGGGTTGTTACAATTGGTATCAGAGTGGTGTTAAGGATTTGTACAAGGAATTGGAATTCATGCTGGTCCAGAACAAGTTCATTTGAGTCATTTACTGCTGACTTAGGATGTTTTCCGTGATTGCTGATGTATTTTCTGTTGTTATGTGTTTTCTAGATCAAATGCCGCCTCGTAGAAGAGGTCGAGGTCGAGGTCGCATTCTAAGAGAGGAAAGTAGTACTTCATCTCCTCCAGAGCAAGCTCAAGCTGATGCTCCTCAAGCTGATTTGCCTGGTGGTCGTGGTAAGGCACTAAAAGAATTCTTGCTATTCCACCCGCTGACTTATGAAGGTTAGTCAGATCAGGATGCAGCCAGGGTGTGGCTTGAAGCGACTGAGCACGTGTTCCGTTCAACGGAGTGCGTGGAGGATGAGAAAGTTATGCTTGCTACTTTTCAGCTTCAGGGTGCAGTGCTTATGTGGTGGACTTCAGAGTGGGAGGTTCCATTCTATTCCCGTCCTCTTCATCAGATCACCTGGACAGAGTTCGTGGCTACTTTTGAGTGCACTTACAGTCTGGCCCATCTCACAATGGATAAGATGCATCAATTTCTGGAATTGGCTCAAGGTGAAATGACTGTGCTACAATATCGGAACAAGTTTATAGAATTGGGTCGGTATGCGCCTCATGTTCTTGCAGATGATGCCTTAAAGACTGAGTAGTTTTTGCGTGGATTGAAAGTTGAGTTGCGGTTGCCATTGCTTGCCACTCGAGTAAAAGAGATGGATGAAGCATATCAGGCAGTAGTTGTGATAGAACTTGATTTGGCAAGATCTCGAGGGTCTACTCAGGTTGGCTTTGTTCAGTCGACTATGCAGTTTCAGTCGACTTATTAGTCGTCCGTTCCAGGAATTCCTTCCTCTTTTCCTACTTTTCCTACTACTAGTGGTACTTCTTCCCCTAAATCCAAGGGCAGGAAATTTCGATTTAAGAGGTCCAAGAAAAAGTTTGATCAGCAGGCGTCTTTTGGTGTGGCTCAATAGTCAACTCCTTCCTTTCAATAGTGCCAGGGTTCTGCAGTGAGTCAGCCGAGGTCGTGTGCAAGGTGTGGTGGCAGCCACCCAGGCAAGCCATGTTCGATGCCGGTGGTTTGTTTCCGTTGTGATCAACCGGGACATGTGGTTCGAGATTGTCCGTTGAGGTCGGTGCCGGTGCAATTTTCTCAACCCACTCAGCCACAGTTTAATTAGCCACAGTATTTATTTACATTATAGACTTATTGTAGGAATATGTAACTATAATAGGTTTCTTCTACTTTTCAAAACCTAATTATATTTATTCCTATTTTTAAAATTATCAGGCATTACAATGGTGTTTGATCATCGGTGCTTCTCGAGCTTCATAATCATTGTTGTCCTAGCTGGCGACCAGTTCGGAGTCCATATGGATCCTGACTCGCTCGGCCCCTAATCATCGTGCCATCTTGGCTCCCGAGATGAGAGCCTCATACTCGAAGACATTGTTGGATGCCTGGAAGTTGAACTTCAAGGTGTACTGCAGCTCTGCTCCTTCTGGAGACCTGAGGAGGACGCCGGCGCCGCTACCGGCTAAGTTGGCGGACCCATCAATGAAAAGGTCCCAGGTGTACCCGAGCATCGGCAAAAGGGCCTCTCCAGTTGGAATGGTGCTCTCCGTAATGAAGTCTGCGAGTGCCTATCCCTTGATGGCCGAACGGGGGTGACAAGAGATATCATAAACCCCGAGCATTATGGCCCACTTGACAAGGCGATCCGTAGCTTCAGAGTGAGTGAGGATCTTTTTCAGGGGTTCATTGGTCAGCACAACGATGGAGTGCCCTTGGAAGTAAGGTCGGAGGCGCTTGGCCGAGGTCTCCAACGCTAGCACAAGTTTCTCGGTTGCGGGGTACCTTCTTTCGGCCTCATTAAGCACCTTGCTGGTATAGTATATCGGCCTCTGCACTCCTGCATCATCTCGGACCAGGACTGAGCTCACTGTTGATGGAGTTGATGAGAGGTAAAGGAATAGTGTTTGACCCGAGATTGGTTTCGATAGCACCGGGGGTGAAGCCAGAAACTCCTTCAACTCTGCAAAAGCCTTCTGACATTCCTCGTCCTAGGCAAATGTAGCAGATGCCAATTTGGTCCCCCTCAACAATTTGATGAAGGGTAGGCATCATTCGGCCGCTCAGGATAGGAAACGGTTGAGCGCAGCAATACGCCCTATCAGGTGCTGGACATCTTTGATGCACGCGGGCGACTGCATGTTCAGGATGGCCTAAACCTTGTCGAGCTTGGCCTCGATCCCACGTTAAGTCACCAAAAAACCCAAGAATTTCTCGGATCAAACTCGAAAGGCACATTTTGCTAGATTGAGCTTCATGTTGTACCTTAGGAGGGTGTCGAAGGTCTCAACTAGGTCGGCGAAGTGGTCCTCGGCCTTAGGTGTCTTAACGAGCATGTCGTCGATGTAGGCTTCCACATTCCGACCGATTTGCCCTCCGAAGATGTGGTTGATCAGCCTCTGGTATGCACTCCTGCGTTCTTCAGCCCGAAAGGCATTCGGGTGTAGCAGTATACGCCGAAGTCGGTGATGAAGGTTGTCTTCTCGCGGGTGGGTCCGCACCCGCGTGCGCAGGAAGCTACGACTAGTGGACAGGTCACTGGAAGGTAGACTCTCAAGTCACGGAAATCGACTCCGAAAGTAAACGAGTATAAGGATCGCTCCTCATACATCATCAACTCATGGTGACGTATGCCGAAAACGCCACATCCCGGGACCCCTCACGGTGCCCCACACTTGGTCCCCACATGATGCCCAGCATCAGTCAGACCACGGGTCAGCTCGTGGATCGAGGTCCACTCACTCGAGACTCGAATCGACACGAAAAATCATGGGCTAGGCCTCAGACGATGAACGGTCTATCATTGGCCACTCACGGATGCACGACCGACTCACAGTTGTGCGGGGGAGAATGGACGGTCCAACTTAGCCGTCCGTCACTCCCAACGGAAAATAGACTATAACGCGCCTGCCCAGGGGGGTTATAGTGCTTAACGGACCAACAAGGGTGCGTTAAGTCCCAAGCCACGAAAGTGAACATAACGCACTCCTCCAGGGGCGTTATGTACATAACGGACCAGACATGGTGCGTTATGTCACAGAGTAAAACAAACTATAATGCACTCCTCTAGGGGCATGATAGACCTTAACGGACCATCTCTGGTGCGTTAAGTGGAAGGTAAGGGCGTTAAGTAAAATGCACCTTCCCTGGGGCATCATAGAACATAACGAACCTCTCTAGGCGCGTTATGTTACCATGACCCCCAACGGTCAAAAACCAACAGTCAGAAACCCATAACGCACCAACACCAGGGTGTTATGTCTGACATGACGGTCAGTCGTGGGACGGTTAAACCCACGAAGACTAGACTCAAATCATGCGAAGCATAATGCCCCTACCTGGGCGCGTTATGCTCATAACGGCCTCTGGTATGACCGCTATATCGTACCGATGGCGAAAAGGCGAATGGAACCCAAAAACATCGACCACGCCCCCATACCTCCACGGGAGAGGGGGAAATCATGGGGGAAGCTCCCCAACAGCCCTAGGCATGATTCCACGGCCTCGAATCGGCCAAAAATGTAGTGAATCGCTAGATCGGGCGATCACTCCCCAAAGTATGGTTTTACCCTAACCCACTAAAAAGGACCCCTCTCGGCCTCACGACGGGCTAGAAACCACGGGAATGGAATGCAGGGAGCTAGGGAACGTCACCCTATCTCAATGGAACAAATGCTCCACCGAATCGATGTTGAAATCGTGAAGAACGTTTTTAGAAACCCCCGTTCCTTCACGAAATCCCACGATCTTTACGCCGCCACGACCGCCTCGCCATCGCTGTCATCGCTACGCCATCGCCCCGCGCCGTCTGCAGCCGGTGGGAGCTCGCCGCGTGATCGAACGAGAGAGAGAGGGGGGCGGTGCTCACGGTGGGGAAGGAAGAAGGAGGAAGAAGAAAGAAGAATAAGAAAAAGGAGAAAAGGGTTTGATATTTATAGAAAAACCTAAAATTTAAAAAAATACCAAAAAAATAGAAAATCACATTTTCGCGATCCTCGGAACGCACCGATTGCAACGATACCACTCACGCCCGGGTGAACGACTCGGTTTGCCCGCAGCGGAGTTCCACAGGATTTGTCAAAAATCGGGTCGGGAATCGAAAAAACGCGCGGAAAAAGTCGTGGAATGTCTCCGGGCGTCCGAAATAGCTTCGGATCGCGCCGATCCAAACACGAAAGACGTCCGACACGCACAGTCGGACACAACGGAGTCGGACACTCCGAGAAAATAGATTTGGGACCCGAAAATATGGATTCGAAAGGTCCGGGATATTACAGTGGTTGTAGAGCCGTGACTTTATCGGCTGCCATGACTTAGGGATTCGTGTACGGTCGTGTTTTCCACCGTCGTTGCTGTAGCTACTCATGCTGTAGTTGCTGCTTTCCGTACTGTCGTTGTTTACGGTTGGGGTTTGGCGGGACCCCTACTGAGTCAGTGATAGGAGGCTCACCCCTCATTTTCAGGTGTTGTGATTCTTCCTCGAGGTTCGAGGATGCTGCGTGGAGATTCTTAGTTGCCAGCTCGTCGAGCCAAGTGTTCACTCGGTATTGGGTACGCTTTCCTGCTTTAGACTGTGCTTCTGTTGGACTGGACTCTATTGTAGTTAGATTGTTCATTTCTGTTAATTGTTGAATTACCTTACTTTATTTCTTATTTCTATGTACACCACACCCATCCTTTTAGCCCTTCCGAGCCTTCTGGCTCGTGGGCGATAGGTCAGGATTCGAATGGTATCGAGTCATTCCCGATATCCGAATCTTAGGTCATTACAGGTGAGGCTGATCGAGTGGTCGACCATGGTAAGATGTGTATTATTTGGGGACCCGTGTGCAGTGGTCGTGGCGCTATCGACCGGCTTGCTGTGGTAGCAGGCGGCACTTGTCAGTTCTGGAGTAGTGTGCCGTGGATCGTAAGAGGTTGTGTCCTGAGGCGTTGTGGTAAGAGCAGAATCGGGATTGACAGGCGTCTGTTTGGAAATGGTTGAGATCAATTATGATTGGATAGCAATCGAATGATGCCTATGTTTGGTGGTCTCTGAAGAGATGTTGGCATTGGATATGATGATCCCTGGTCTATGACCAGTAAGGGAGGATTTCCCTGTAAGCCTGAGTCGAGTGATGTGAGGATCGAGGATTATGGAATCTTGTTATGTGGTTTCACTGTGATCCCTTGAGAGGGTAGAGTTGGCGTGATGATCGGATCGGATCAGATCGGATGCGGTGTTCGAGCGAGATGTTGGCTTGTGATGTGATGATGGTCTATGGAGAGTCAGTGGATGACATGTCGTGATTTAGATCGCGTCGATTGGGCCGGTGAAGGTTTCCTGTTGACGAGTATTTGGTGACCAGTGGATGGTCTTTCATAGACAGAAGATGCTAGATGTCGTGGCTCAGGAATGGTGAGAGTTGTATGCCAGCGAGGCCTTGGGTGGCTGATTATGAGGTGTGATTTTATCAGATTGGATCTGGGATTTTGCTAGAAGTTCATTGTTTGGCAGAGTTGGCCCGCATTGCTGATGATGCTTGGCTTGCCAGGTGAGAGCTAGTGGAAGCTCAGTGATGATCGTCCCTAGTGCAGGTCATGAGATCGGTCATCCGGTTGTAAGGTTGACGTTCGGATGGTCCGCCGGGTATGAGCGTTGACTGGTGGATTGGTTCTCATGATGAGGAGTGCGTCTCCTTGGTGAGCGTGTTGATGGCAGTGATGTCGTGGTTGGTTTTCGTGTTGTCTGAGGTGATGCCAGACTCGTACTCCTTTGCATGTGCCTGCTCTGATGATGGATGTGCGTTGGATTGTGAGCAAGGCGTTGTCCGTATCATTGTCTGGCCGTGTCCTTCAAGATCGTTATTTTACGAGTATCGAGGTTTGGTTGGGGCTCTGATAGCGTCGTCAGTTGATTCTGGCATTCTCCCCTTGTGGCTTGGTGCTTGTCCTGAATTTCGATGATAAAATTCTTATAAGAGGGGAGGGCTATAATGCCCCAAATTTTTCAGATATTTTTCGGATCAGGATTCGTGGGTTTCGGATCGTTTCTGAGAGTCCCAGTGAGTGTTTGATAGTTTACGCATATTTTTCCCTGATGAGCCTTCGGAACCCTGTACAGGGTGAACCATTATGTTCTCCAACTCTGGGACGTTACCAGTGTGTTGTGCATTTTTCGAGGATCGTATGGAGTATTTTTCCCGCCCCAGCCCTTTCCTGCGACTGGACCGTGACCAAAACCGTCGATCCGATGACCGACAAGACCATGTGCCGGGTTACCTCGCATGACGCCAAGGTCACCTTCTACAAGTACGCCGACGAGCGACCTAACGTGGTCGTGGTCAGCGCGTACAAGAAATACGGGCTCCAGATCCGCATAGACGACAACCAAGCCGTATGGATGGGTGAGAATTTCCCGTCCCGTATGCGGGCGATGGATACCCTGCTGCCCCAGCTACAGGGCGCCAAGCGCATCCGCACCAGCTTTCGGGACTATCCCGATAACCAGGCCGGTGACGCGCCTGTATGCAACCTGCCGGAACTGCTGGCTAGCTGCTAGTCAATAACCTCCATGCGAGCCTGAATCTTTCCCAGCGCGTTAGGGTCGGCGGCTCCAGCATCTCCATTGCATTTCTTCCAAGCTTCTGGAAGGCGTAGGCAACGGCTAGGGTTGAGTGACCCATGTCATTCATGGCCTGCACAGCTATTTTTACTCTTCCCAAGTCCGATTCCACGCCGCTAGTTCCTCACCACTGCGCTAACGTCTCGCTCATAAGCGTCTGCCGCGATCCGCAGCATGTTTGCCACGACCTCGGGCGGAAGTTGCAGGCCGATCAGCCGAACATCGCCACTCTCAGTCGTGCGAATCACGAACCCAGCCAGCCCGACCGATTGGTAGGCTTGGCATAGCCCTACCGCGATTTCGTCGGCTCTTGAAAGGTCAGTCACCGCAATATCCGATTAGCCCGCCACGCGCCGCTTCTTAGGACTGCCACGGCAAAGTAAGGCCCAGTCCTGACCCAATCCCAGCGCGAATCCATAAGATTCCAACGAAGAACACCCTTGTCGGCTCGGGCTAGGTCGGTCACGCCAACAACCCGCCCACGAACGCCAGCCATGCCGGGCCCGTGATGTAGCCGAACACGACCAGCACGGCGGCGATTACCGCCACCCAGCCGATTAGCCGGGTCTTGCGGAGATTGGGGTCGGTCATGGGCTGGTCCTGATTCGCTTCCACCACTGGCGCAGCAGGTGCAGCAGGGCGTCGGTCATGGGCGGGCTTTTGTGTGCCATAGGCCGTTTGCCCCAACTACCGTGACTCGGGCCGGAAGCGTGGCCTTGAAGGCTCGCCATCCGCCCAGCCGGTTAATCAGGCGAGCCTCCGCCTCGGCAGCGCCAATATCCTGAACCCGGCCCTCTGTAATTCTCTGCTGGCGTTTGGTCACTCCCGATCCGCCTCAGTCACAGCCCGGAGCCCGTCTCGCTGGGCTTGGACGGTTTCGACGGCTCGTACAATTCGCTCCGTACTTTCGCGGCGTAGTCGGTCTTGTCCAGCAAGCTCGGCGGCACTGGCGACAGAATCGGACAGGCATTGGGTTTCACTGCCCGCCCACAGCTTCCGAATCCGCAAATTGCCAGACTCAAGATCAGCAATCCGGCGAGCCGAATCGGATTCAATCTCATGCAGCTTGTCCTCATGGGTTTGGGCGATATCAGCCAGCGACTTCGCATGGGCCTGTTCAGCCTTGCGCGCCAGCTCGGACGCCTTCGTTGCCAGTCGGGCAACCTTCGCTGCGTTCTCGGATACCTTGGCCCGGTAATCCGCGAAGTCCGCCCGCGCTCCCTGTCCGCCCAGCCAATACACCAGCGCCAGCAATGCCAGCAGGGCGCACGCCTTGACGGTTAGGATGATTTGGGAGGGGGTCACCTGAACCTCCCCGGCTTAGGCTGCCTGCACTCGTCCAGCGCCTGAAATGCCTTGGCCGCGCCGACCGCATACAGGTCGCGCATCCCCTCGGCAGCGCCAACGCGCCATTGGGTTAACTGGAAGCTCAGCCAGAAGCCAGCGGCGAACGCTACGGATAGCCAGAGGGCGCGCTTCACGACCCATACCCCATGCAAACCTGATATTCCGCCTGCCGCCTACGGGTCAGTCCGCGAACCTCGCGGCCACCGGCTCGATTCCAGCGCAGGAGCTGCTTGCACCACACAGACGCAGGCTGCCCCGCATTGAGTTGGCGCATCAACGTCGAATTGCAGGCAGACGGACCGCCCACGTTGTAGGCCCACGATCCGATTGCTACCCACTGCCCTTGAGTCAGCGGGACGCGAACACAGGCCGCAACCTCATTCAGATGCTTGACGACCGCCTCACGGTTCAGGGCGTCGCACTCAGCGCGGGTGTACGTCTTGCCGGGGATAACCTGGGGCCCGGTCACGCCCATGCACGCGGTCCAGACACCGACAATATCTCGGTAGCTTTTCAGCTCATCGCCTTCCAGCGGGTTCAGGAAGGCCAACAGCAGGATTACGACGCCAGCAAAGCTGCCGCCGATTACCTTGCCCTTCATGGCTCCCGTAAATTCCGCAATCGCTCGGCGTGCAACTCACCCTCGCGCCGGTCTGACTTCCGCCTGTAGTACAGGTTCACCACGAAACCGGCGGCCGCAATCAACAGACCGCCCACCAGAACTAAGTCGTTCAGTGTCAGCCAGCCGAAAATAGTAGCCCCCGCGCCCGCCTTCGTCGCATTGCTCGCAAACGCGGCAATGGTCGCTTCGGCTGCTTGGTCTTTCACGCGTGATTGCGCCATAGCGGCGTCCGGTTCTGTGGCATGGATGGGTCCCCTGAAATGAAAACTGCGCGGCTCGGAAGCGGGGAGTTAAACCACCGATTCCCGCCGTTCACGCCTTGCGAGCACATCGGCACCAACTCGGCCGCGCAAAACTGTTACTTCCGGCGCTTGGCCGGTTACACACACTCCAGCAGCGCGGCTCGCAACGCGGGTGGCGTCTTGCTGAAGTCTCGATCTATGGTCGGATTGCACAGGGCCAGCAGCTCCACGCGCTCCATCAGAATCACGTCTGGCCGCATCCATTTGCGGGTCTCGGCCATAACGTTGTGAAAGTGGATGTACGCGTTTGCCCCGCGCTGGTAGCGCTCCAAGTCAACCGGTGCGCCCATCTCCTGTATCAGCCGAACAGTCCGCCTCTCGCAATCGGCCTCGACCACCTGGAGGCTGCGAATCGCCCCTTTCGGGTCGTGAATCCGCTTGCCGTCCAGCCAGTCCCACGCCTCGTTCCGGTACTTGAACCAGTCCGGCTGGCCCTCGACCCATTGGGTCAGGTGCGAGTATTCGTGCAGTAACGTGCCCAACCACTCGTCTTGTCCGCGACCTGCCGCGACAGCCAGAACCTTGGCGTCCTCGTCAAAGTAGCCGCCAGATAGCGCACCGCTGGACTCGACGTGACGGGCTGGCGCCAGCAGCACCGCGACCCCGAATGACCAGGCGCGCCGGGTAATCTCGGCGACTACCTCGTCAGCGGTCACTTCACTGCCTCTAGCTTGGGCTTCAGCAGCTCGGACAGGTCCATCTTCCCCTTGCCCGCTACGTAGACGGAAACCCCGTTTTCTCCGGGGTAGACCGCCACGATGGAGTGCCTAGCGAACAGCTCCGGGGCGTCCGGAATGTAGACCTCGCCACAACGAACCCATACCTCCGTCTCGCTCACTTCAGCGTCGGGGTGGGTTGGCATGGCGGCTCCGTGAAATTAGCCCCGCACTCAGGGCTGAAGATGGGGCCACTTTTGCGCCCTCTTAATTCTGCTGACCGTAGTGATGCTGACGCCAAAGTCTGCGGCGATGTACTTTTGGGGCCGCTTATCCCAAAGGATTGCCCTTGCCTGCGCCTCCGTTAGCTTTGCCTGCCCATTGGCCTCGCCCTTCTTTGTGGCATTCCTGCCCTTCGCCTTGCGATCCGCAGCGTTGTCCGCGTGCGTCCCGAGGAATAGGTGGTCCGGATTAACGCAAGCTCGTACGTCGCATTTGTGGCAAACGATCATCCCCGCAGGAATTGGGCCGTTTGCCCGCTCCCACGCTTCACGATGGGCAAGTACGGTGGTCCCGTCCCGGCAGATAAACCCGTAACTCTTTGGACTGTGGGCGCCGCTAAATTGGAAAAGCAGGCAATCGGCCCAAGGTTGCGGAATATTCATACTTACCCCGATAGGTAATTGGTGCCGGTAGTTCGTATCGGCGAACAGGGGTCGCCCCTCTTCCCGGCTTGTTTAAGCCCCGCGCGCATATCACGGCAACTCTGCAGTCCGGCGCTGCTCGTCAGCGAGCGGCGATAAATGGGCAGAGGCGGGGCGCGAGACAAGATGCCTCAGCCAACTATGGCATACCCCTCACCGGCCCTAACTTTAAGCGCCTTGCCGGTAATCCCTTCGTAGCGGCCATCCAAAAACCGGTCACGCCGCGACCCATGCGCCCACTCCAGCGCGTAACGGAACTCTGTGATCGCATCCACGGCAACTCCGCCCACGAAGTCACGGATCTTGCGGTACGTCTGCGGCGCAATGCCGAACCACTCGGCCCGAGACTCCAGGCTGGGGCAGTTCCCGAACATCGCCAGCGCAATGCCGTCCAGTGCCGCCTGCGCACCCCAATCCGGTCGGTAGCCCTCGCAGTACGTCCGGTAACGCTGTCCCCCGCGCTTCCGGTGCTGGGCCTTGGCGATGCCCTCGGCGACCATCAGCGACCAGCCAGCCAGTGCGACGTAGTAGCAGCGGCAATCGCTTACATGAGTCAGGAACAGCTTGTCGCCGATGCTGGCGGACGGAATCACCATGCGCGCCTTACCCAGCGCCATCATGTCATCGTCGCTCAGCGGCTCCGTGCTGAACTTTGCGTAGCGGGTCTCTATGTCCACTCCGCGAAGATCGTAATCGCCGACGGTCTGCGCGGCGGTCATGCGAAGCCACCGAAGTCGTCGTCGTCGGCAGTGAGCGCGACGAACACCGCTACCAGCAGCAGGGCGAGGGCCGCAAACATCATGCGGCCTCCGCGAACATAGCCGCATGTACTCGTGACCGCGCAACCTCGCCATGCTCCCGGTGATATACAACTGCTTGCATACTCCGCCCCGACCGCCAGCCACCCGTACTCGCGTAGGCATCCTTTGCGGCCAAGGTGTTGAACGATTCGACCGTCACGCCCGCGAACTCCTTTTTCGATTCGTGGTGAACGTGGCCAGTTAGCCAGTAGCGGAACTCTGTCTCGCCCCAATCCTTGGCCCGGTCGCACGCCATGACCCCCGCCAGCTTTTCCGGCTTGCAGGAATGGCCGTGGTGTGCGCCCAGCAACGTCTTGCCCCAGCGGTAGTAGCTGAAAACAGACGGATTCGTGTCCACGGTGACGCGGGGCTCGTTTTCGTAGATGTGCGAGAGCGCCACCGACAGCCACAGGGCGCCCGTCTCGTCGTGATTTCCGGGAAGATTTATGACGTGAACGGACTTGTGCTTGGCCAGGGCCGACTCTATGCACTGGCGCAGAATCTTGACCGCCACGCCGACCATTTTGGCGTACCGGCCATCGGCGTCCAGAAAGTGGCCAGATCGCGGAGTCACCGCCGCCATGCTGTCGTAATGCAGTGCATCACCAAGGTTAAGGACGATAGCCTGCTCAGTCGCGGGGGCGGCCTGCACAAGCTCATTCATCGCTCCGCAATGGACGCGCTCAGCGATTCCGAGATCCCAATCGTCTCCCGTTTCCTCGGCCCATGCGTACATGCCGATATGCGGGTCGCCGATGGGGTACACGGTCAAAAGGTCTGTGCGCCATGCGCCCGACGCCTTCCGTGGCTTGAGCTGCGGAAGTTCAGACGCCATCGCCGCGCAGGCTTCCCGCAGCATTGCCTCCCGTCGTTCTGCGTCCTGCGTGGACTTCACCCACTGCGCCGCCACGGTGCCATCCACCCGATACAACGTGGAGATGCCCTTGACCGTGAAACCTTCCGGCACGGTATGCGTCATGTCGTGGCCGGGGGAATGGCCGCGCAACGCGAGTCGCTTTACCCGGCGGTCAACCGTTCGGCGCGGCATGCCCAACTCGACGGCGGCCTTGTTGTTGCTGCCAAGGCGCTGAACCACCTCTAGCAATTCGTCATCCGTGACCATCAGCTCCCCTCATCCGAACGCGGCGGGTTGCCCACCGGTATGTCGTACTTCTTGCGGAACTCCTCCCACGTCATCCCCGTATCGCGCAGCTCATCAATCAGCGACCCCGACTGCGCGCCGACCGGCGAAATAATGTGGCCGAGGTGCGCCCGCTCGTCCTGAAAGTGGACATAGGGGTCATCGGCTGCGTATTCGTCGCCCTTAGCTAGTAGCGCAATGTCAGCATCTGAACTTCGGCCAATAGTGAAACCAAAGTCGAAATACCAGCGCCCAGAAAGCAGCGCGAAGTCAATAAACCAACGGCCCCAGCGGCGGTAGAAGCTCATGGGCGCCACTCCGGGTCCGGGCCAGCGTTGTACTCACGGACAACCTGCGGCGGCTGGAACAGGTCGTGTACTGGAATGTCCTCGAGCGTGGCATCGCGCCAAACGTTCTTGCCGCTTCCGTAGCTGTACTGGTCAGGCTCAACCCATACGCCAACCTGCAACACCAGTAGGGCGCCCTCCGCCCTAAGTCGGTAGCCGCTCATTCTTCGCACTCCAGGCAGCGCACGCCGGGAATCTCGTCACCCTCCACCACCAGCGGCGTAACCGCTGCGGCCTCGGGGACAATCTCGTTTAGCGCAGACAGCAGCCGCTGGTGGCTGTATTGATTCGGGCAGATGACCAGCACCGCGAAGGGCTTGTCTGCCGGGTTTACTTCGATGGGGACGCTTGAGCCGTAGAGGGCCATGTCACAGCTCTACGCGCTGGCGTGCCGAGTACAGGGAGTCGTAGGTCGCCTCCAAGCTCCGTGCGATCCCATTGATAATTTCCGCGAGGCCACAAGTTGACGCCCCCTCCTTTGTCTCTGCCGATGTAGCCGGCATCGGGACGGACAACACGTCGGAAATGCGCTCGGTCAGGAAGCGGGACTCGTCGCTGAGGTTCGACGCGACGCACTGAAGCCGACCAAGCGCGGTGCCGACTTCGGTCGGCCGGGGCTCTGCGGTGGTGCACGCATTAATTCCAAGTCCCATCACTATCACCTTTCTGTTGTGGTGATCGCAGTAAATCGCTTTCGTGTCTACGCCACTCACTCAACCGTAGAATGATTGCGGTGACGGTGAACCATCTTGTAGACCGTGCTTGGCGCGACCTCTAGCCGCTCCGCTGCCACCATCCGACCCAGCGGCAACAACTCAGCCGCCTGCGCATCACGCATCCGCGCATCGTGCGCACGCCGATACCGTCCCACCAGCTCACCTAACGACAATTCAAATTCCACACCGCCGCCAAACTCCAGCCGCATCGCCTCGCACAGTTGCACCATTGCGGTGTCGGTCATGCTCATAAATCCCCCTTACCCGTTCAACTTTCCCGCCGTGTACGCAATCCCCAGCGCCGCCCACGCATGCGACGACACTCCGAACAGCGGGCCGGGATTGGCCTTCGTCCCTTTCTCCCCAAGCAGTTCTCGCAACCGTGCATTCACCTTGGCGTCGTTCGCAGAACCGGGCAGCCCCAGCGCCTTTTTCACGTCCATGCGGGCGATTAGTTGCACGTCCTGCGGGCAGCCCCACGCTTGCAGAAACCGCCCCTCCCACCGGATCGTCTGCACACAGTTGTTGTCGATCACGTTGCCGCGAGCCTTGAACCCCTCGATCGCCAACACGTCGCTGCGGTCGTCGCGAACGATCTTCAGCATGTCGTCGTTGCCCATGACGCCAGACGAAATTACCTTCCCGTCATAAAGGCAGAACCCCGACTCGTGGGTACCCGGATCCAGTGCCAGGATCCTCAAGCCAGCCTCCCCACAAGCTGCCCCGGCGTCGCGCCATAGGCTCGCTTCGCATGAAGCCCCAGCAGTTGCACGCTCAGGTCGGCGGGGGCCGGCAGCGGCCACGTAGCGTCCAGCTCGTCCGCCAGCTCGTCGCGGGTTTTTATCCCCCGCAACCGGCGTCTCTTCGCCTGATCGGCGTTCTTGCATTGGGTGCATTCGCAGCGCCTTCCGTCCCTTGTATCTTTCTGCTTCTGAAAGTCATCTATCGGCAACAGTTGCCCAGCGCGGGCGCAGTTCTTGCGGGAACAGACTTTGTGTGTGATTCCCATCACTCGACTCCCAATAGTTCGTTCTGAATCTGAAGAAGCTCCGCATCGCTGCCAAACTCCGCATGAAATGGCCGCGACCCTTCCGCCAAGCTAGGCCCGTATTCCTCTCGCATCTCGGCGTGCGTGCATCCCCACTGCGGCACGGCACGGTGATGCCACATGCAAAGCCCTACCGTCGCCATGTGGCCGATCCGGCGCCCGCCGCTCAGTAGGTGGTGAACCTCGACCAATCCCTGACCCGCCATGTCTATTCCGCGAGCCATGCAGGCGAGGACACACAATGGGGGGGGTGGACAGCAAATGGGTGACGTGGTCCTGGGACCTATGACGCAAGCACATTCACCATGCACAGGTGGACCCATACATTCAGTGGCACTTAGGGAGTCTGTGCAGCTCTCTCTCTCCCCACCAGGGCTAAATCTCTCCAGGTCTTCATGAGGTACCGATAATTGTAAGGCACTAGGTATCTTCCCAGTCCATCGGTATGGCTATGGTGGAGGTCATCCAGCACTACCTCCTCGTATCCCTTGCCGCTGATCGGCAATCTGGAGATCCAGAACAGAGACCATAAGTCCAGTGTGGTCTCTCCCTCTACTGTTGCCACTGTATTCCACCAGTGGTTGAAACGCTCTACCAAGCCCTGCAACAGTCCGGTGTAGCACAGGTATGCATACACAGTGGCGATCACCGCGTACTTGATCCCAGCTTGATCTAGCAACACCCGATAGTGGTGGACGATCCCTATCAGCCACTCAGTAGCACCCTAGCTGTAGTAGTGTGATGCGATCACCGCCCAACCACCGTACCAACTAGTGATAGTTTGTCGCATGACACCATCCAGCATGCTGTGATCAACATAGCCTTCCCCAGCATACTGCGAACCAGCGGGCTACAGCACCAATCCAGCAGTCCCCTCTTTCTCTGTGTGGTGGTGGTCGTGCAAATCCCAGCTAGCGGGGCCTATCGGCCCAACTCGAACTCCAGACTACTTCGCCACATTGAAGAACCCCAGGCATTCAACACTGTAAAACTGGCGCTGTCTCCAGTAGTCCCCCGAGAAGCTCGGGTAGCTATAGAAGGCTACACCATGCAGGCTATCCCTGCCAATCAAAATAGCCAGCTCAAGCCGGCGATGGGCCCCTAGAATCTGTGAGTCACCCTCCTCCATGTCAGGAGGGACATAGCTTTGGATGAACTCAAATAGGTGACGATCTAGGGGGAATTCCAATGGATAGCCTCCTCTCCTGTCGTAGCTATACAAACCGTCTGCCTCCAAAATCCTGGCCACCTCCACGGCCCCTGCTCCAGCTACTCTCTCACCAATCGGACCCTCAGCCACTGCCGCATGGCCACGGTCCAACTACTCTACACCAGCCACAGTGATCACTGGTGCACCCAAAGGGGGCATCTGTCGATCAGTCTGCCGCACCCAGTGATCCTCCTCTCGAGCCACGCGCCTTGAGACTCGCCCATCTCTACCAAAGCATGCCATAGCTACAAGATAGGGTACACAAAAAAGGGTCAGAACACCAGCAAATTAACATGTAAAACACAGCAAAGTAAAGGCATACGAAGTGTCAAATTACAACTACAACAGCCCAGAACAGAGGTCTCACGGGCCGTACGCCCTCGTCTCCGCCTCCTAGAACTGATACTAAGAAAGCAATGTCAAGAAGCAAGGGTCAGAACTATACCTTGCCGGGTCTGAAGAGACCGGCACTGATCCGAGACGAGGGCGCGTCGGGGAGCGTGTGCACCCGGCAAACACGCTGCGTCGGTGGAGCTTCTGGTCGGCCCTGCTATTACAAACAAATGCGATAACCTCCACACAGGGAGGGGGAACTCGGGGGATGGGCACACAATACAACACTACCCTCACGTAGGAGGGAGGGACACGGGGAAGGGGAGACGGGCCTGATGCCCAATATCTGTCCTGCTGGACAGAACTGAAGCAATCCGGGCAGAACGCTGCACTCTAGGATCTGAAGAGGACGCCGCTTGTGCCCAGATGAAGATTGAGAAGCGTAGATGCACTCCTGAAGGGCCGGCGTCATTCTGAGGTCACAGGAGGGCGGGGCAGGCCGTGGAAGGCGACCTGTGCGAATCTGTCCTGCAGGACTGATCCGCGCAGTCGGCGTGCAGGAGACGGTGCGCTCTCCACCGGACTCCGAATGGTGCAAGACCAGTGGGGTTGGAAGGCTGTCAGGCAGATGTACTTACCCTCAAAAAAATGAGCACCAACAGAGCACGAATATGGGAGTGGTCGGCACTTTAGTGGGGCTCTGGTTTCAGGGCGGACAGCAGGACAGGACGTTGAAGAACGGGGCGGGACTCCCAGTGCCAATGTCAGAACATGACGAAACCACTTGCGTTGGTTTCCTTTCGTCGAGGGACGCAACTTTGATGAAGACAACATGACCTGAAACAGACAGGAAGATGGGGTGTTGGGGCCGACTTGACAGCAGTTCATCCTGGGTGAACAGGGGCTCTGGGTCTGGCGCGCCTGTGTGAGTTTGGACGCCACGGACAGAGACGATGTCAAACACAGGTGGGACCACCTCTGGGGCATCGGCGCTTCGGAGAATCAGAACTCTCATGAAGAGAGATCTAGCTGAATCACGCAGGGTCGGGCTGTGGAGCTGCTACCAGATGGGGCTCTGGTTCAGACCCGAGCTTGGCGCAGTTTCACGAGAACAGGCGGTGCATACAGTGCTGAGGTCAGATCGCCACGGGATTGCTTCTGGAACGAAGCTAACTTGACGGCGTATGACTCCACAGAAGGAAGCTTCAGCTGGTTTGCACCGTGGAGGCCGGGGTAGTCTCTGCAAGCTCGACCTCTGCTACAGGCTGGTTGCAGAGGACAGCAGTAAGGCCATCTCAATCCGCGGGAGGGCATAGCGAGGACGGGGAGACTCCGGGATGCCGTGGACGCTTGGAGCAGGGGAGGGCGGACCTGGTTGTGGAGGGAGAGATGGCTGGGGCGTGGGAGGCTGGTGGCTAGGGTTAGGGTTGATATGCCCAGAATAACATCATAATCCACCAGCTGTAAAGCATATAATCTAGCTGGCAACTGCTGATTGCCAATCACAATAGGAGTTTCCTCCAGACAGAGAGGAGTGAACATGAAATCCCCAGAAGGTAGCTCAACTAGCAACTCACAAGACATCTCAGATGTTGGCTCCTCAATGCAGACAATAAAGTCTTTAGAAATAAATGAATGAGAAGCACCTGAATCAAATAAAACACGAGATGCATGACCATAAATCATAATTGTACCTTCCACGAGATGAGATGCCACAGCTTCAGCACGAGTTATATGCGAAACCTTCCCTTTTTACTTTTTATCGACTGCTGAAGACTGATAAGACGAAGAGACTGAAGCTTGAGAATACTGCTGAGATTGTGGTGGTAGAGGAGGTCTGAACTGAGATGGCTGTAGTTGAGAAAATTGAGAGAACTGCACAGGGTTCGATCTTTGAGGACAATCTCGAACCACATGTCTAGGTTGATCACAATGAAAATAAACCACCGACAGTGAACAAGGTCTGCCTGGATGACTCCCACCACATCTCGGACACGCTCTCGGCTGACTTACTGTTGATCCCTGTAGCTGAAAGGAAGAAGGTGTTGTTTGCTGCTGCACGGTACCAGAAGAAGCTTGCTGGTCATACCGCTTCTTCGACTTCCTGAACATCTGCTTGAACTTCGATTTGGAATAGGAAGTGCCACTAGTAGTGGGAACATAAGATGGAACTCCTGTCATAGTCGGCTGACTGGCCAGCTAATGCTGCACACTTGACTGGACTGACTCAGCTTGGGTACGCCCTCGTGATCTTGCCATATCAAGTTCTAATGCTGTAGCTGCCTGATATGTTGCATCCATCTCTACTACCCTGGTTGCAATCAAAGGCTGCCTTAATTCTACTTTCAACCCACGTAGAAATTGCTCGATTTTCAAACCTTCATCGGTAAGAATGTGAGGCACATATCGACCCAATTCCATGAACTTGTTGCGATATTACAAGATTGTCATGTCGCCTTGAGCCAATTCCATAAATTGGTACATCTTGTCCACTCTGAGATAAGCAGGATTGTATGTACGCTCGAACGACGTGATAAATTCTCTCCAAGTTATTTGACGAAGTGGACGAGATCTAAAAATAACTTCCCACTCTGTGGTCCACCACGCGAGTGCCGCTCCCTGCAGTTGAAATGTAGCCAGCATCACTTTTTCATCTTCAGTGCATTCCATTGAACGAAACACACGTTCAGTTGCATCTAGCCACACTTTGGCTGCATCTGGATCTGCTTGCCCTTCATATGTTGGTGGGTGGAATAGAAGAAATTCTTTTAAAGCTCTACCATGACCACCTTGAGGCACGTCATCGTCAGTGTCAGCTCTCGCCTCTGACCACATGTGCACACACTGACCCCTGTCTAGGGCCAGGCCTCCAGCTAGATTTTCCTCCCCGTAGAGCGCTATAGTAAAGCTGAGGGCCCACGGTACTAGCTTAAAACTGTTTGATGGGATTGCCCCTCCACCTCTCCCAGGTGGTCGACGATCCATGAAGTCTAGGGCTACGTCTAGTGGTTCCATCACATAAAAAGTCTAAGCACTCTATTGGGATTCTAGGAGCAAACCATTAATCATAAAATAACATGACTATAACATAGACGTAGCATGGAATACATTAAACGGGAATTAAACATGCTTTCCCTGAGTTTCCAGAACAACAGAGTGTAACGGATCAAGGGCGGGGCGTTATGCGATCATAACGCGCCTCCCCCAGGCTGTTTTGCTCACCCGTGTAAATATCAAAACTCAGACATGCAGACTATAACGTGCCATCACTGGGGTGTTATGCTCAGTATGACGTGCCTCCACCTGCGCATTATACTCATCCGAACAATTGTTGAAACCACACGAAACATAATGCGCTAAGACTGGTGCGTCATAAGACTATAACGCACCTGGATCGGTCCGTTAAAGTCACCCGAATGCAGAAAACCTAGAAAGATCCACAGTTTTAACACACCACATAACGCACTAGGACAAGGGCATTATGTTGGTCATGGCAGACGGGACCTGGTCCGTCATGCCAAATAACCTACAGACCTATAGAAACGACGGTCACATAACGGTCCAAGAATGGTCCATCATGTTGAACATAACGTACCCCCAAGGGTCCGTTATGCGTATAACGGCCTCTGGCAGGCGCGTTACATCAGCTGGGAAACGAGAGGGACGAGTTCAAGATCAAACTCCCCTCCGGTCAAGCCAGATCGATGCAAAATAAAACAAAAGGGGTAGGAGAAGCTAAATAACAGCTTTTTACAACTACGACATGCATCAAAATGTAAATACAATGGCCATGGTGAATTTTTCAAGCATTTTAGCCTAAACATCCCAAAAATACACTTTGCACAGAAAATGATGAAAACACCTACGCATGGATGTGCATGTGGTACCAAAATGATCCTAGCGAAGCAAGGAGTCCATCCCCATACCTTGATCGCGACGATAACCTCGAAAAGCGCGTATGCAGACGACGGAGCTCCGCGACCTTCCCCGACCCATCCCGCCTCCACGTCCCATGAATCGTGTGAAGGAGGGTACCACCGCAATCCTCGCAACGAGCCCGTCCCAACGACACCTTCTGCGCCTCGATCTGGGGTCGACACGAGCCAGAACGAGAGAGAAGGGGGGAGTAGGAGAGAGAACGTGAGAGAGAGGGGGAGAGAAACGAGGGAGAGAGGAAAATGATGGCGAACAAAATGGCAAGCAACATGACCCTCGGAGAAATGTGAAGGGGTAAGTGATGCCCCCATCATGACCAGGTCTTGGAGGAGTCACTGCCCTCTTCGACCCCGGCAGGTGACACCCCAGCGGGTGACACCGCAGGCACAGAGGAGAGGTTACCTTCCCCGACCTCGACGGGTGATGCCATAGGCGCAACGAGACTTGCGCAGGGTAAGAGCTAAGTCTTTTATCAAGTTTTCCACCTTGTTTATTATGGAAAGTTTTGAGTGTGTTGCTTATTTTCCCTTTGTGTTTGATGGAACTGTACAGGCTCTACTGGTGTACTGGCCGAGATAGCTGCCTCTTCCTTGAGCTTGGGGATCGAGTGGCCTACGTCTGCCTTGCTGCCAGAGCTGTTACTGGATGTGAGCGTGGGCACCTCCCTGCTCCAGCAAGCCCGAGGCTACCTGTAGGGGGATCCTCTTCCTTCTCCGGAGGGTCTGAGGCAGAGACTGATAGAGTGCACGCAGTGCTACCATGCTCTTGGCTTCCCTCTCGAGCTTTGGATGTCCGGGCTAGCCGGGATTTAGGCTGAGCACTTGCGACTCCATGAGGTTCAGGAGCAAAGGACTCGGAGGCAGGCAGCCATCCGAGAGGTGTAGAAGTAGCGGGCTCATCTCGCGTCGATGGTAGCTGAGCAGAGGGATAATGTCGAGGCGGCCGTGTCGCTTTCCCAGGATCGCACCATCCAGTTGAGGGAAGTAGAGGACCGGGTTGAGGCCCTGAGGAGGACCTTGGAGGAGCAGTTGCTGGCCACAGAGCGGGCCAGGGCTAAGTGGCAGGCGGCTGAGACTACGGTCAAGGCTAGTGTTCAGCTTTTGTCTACCCTGGAGGCAGAGCTTGCAGCTGCTGACTCTCATCTGGCGGCACTAGAGGGGAGCAAGCCTAGGACTTGATTGTACTTGCTTTCCCTCTTTTTGTTATGCTACTCGGATTATATGCATTTTGTCACCCCAAGGACATGTCTTGGGCTCCTTTTACAAGATGTCAATGACAAACTTTCGAGTTTCTTTTGTCCTTTTTTGAGTTTTCCCACCTCTTTTCTCGTGGAATAGTGATGCATGTATGGACTGGCAGCCACTTACTGTTAGTTGTGCTTGATTCTTCGATTGTGTACTACGGTAGGGGCAAGAAACTGAGCATACCCGATTTTGGGTGGAGGGACAAGGGACTGGGCCTACAAAATGGTGCAACTGGATACTAGACGTCGGGAGCTTAGTGCTGGGTACTAGGATAGGATACTGGGTGTTGGGGCTAATCCTCTGAAGAGTGAAAGCCTATGTTACTGGAGACGACTGGGATAGACCCATAGGGATGTGATGGCCCAACGAGTAAAGCATCGCGAGAGTGCAAGCGTTCGTCTGAATCGCCACGAAGTCGGAATCGGCGCGGTCGAAGCTTAAATCGGCGCGATCGATGCTTAAACCGGCACGCCCCTTCAGCAATGCTTAATCCGGCGTGCCACCCTCATGCCCCCTACTACGGCGCGCTAATTGTGAAGGAGCTAAACCGGCGCGCCCCATGACCGCGCCGATTTAACCCAATGTTACCCCCCCACGCCGTTTCAACTCAAGGGGTGTCGCATCTCACATCCGATGCCCTATTTTTGCACTAAACGGATCGGCGAACGGGGACAGTCTTCGACTGGAATGGAAGGGACACCGCACCTGCCTAGCGGACAATAGTCTGCACCGCTCAAGCCCCCCGAAATGAGAAGTTTTCGAATGGTGCACCAAGCATCACGTCGCCATCGTCGCCGTCGGCCAATCCTGGGATGGCACTGTGCCTATTCTACCAACCTCTCCATCTGCAGGCCACTTGACAGCGTCGGACACGTGCCAAGAGAAGAATGGAGTGGAAGAGAAGGAGGGTTCAGACGTATTCCTTCCTCCTCCCCCATATAAGACTAAGGCTTCCCTCCCCCATATAGGGGGGTTACAGAGAGACACAGAATAGAAGAGAAACGAAGGAGGAGAGGAAAGAAAAGAAAGAGAGAGGCCAAAGAGGAATTACAGAGTGCCGCTCAGGAAGCTCCGTCCCCGGCACCATGAAGGTGAAGAAGGAAGGAGGGTGAGTGTGAGAGAAGTGAGGTGAGCCGGGGGGTGAGGAGCCTATGCTCGCACCCTTCCCCTGCACCGATGTACCCTTTTTTCCCCCCTTTCACTCTAGTCCCTGTTAGCTCTTCTTTTCCCCCTCAGTGTATCCCTCTCCCACTGTAGGATGAACTACTTTGTATCTGAATCTTTTCCCCCTTTCGGTGGATGAATGAAAAAGAGGAGTCGGTTAACGAGCATGGTTATTTGTTTTTAGCTCTCGTTTTCCCTCTCTTGTCTTCTGCTCATCCGGGACGCTTCGAAGTCTGCTTCCTCATAGCGTGGTATTCGAATGCATCCATCGAATGGATGAATATTTGGAGCCTCTAATGTCATACATCCGTCCCGCTCCATAACACTAGCACCTGTGAGTTGTGGTGGCTCTTGAAGGCTAGCCCTCGAGCTTTCCACGCTCACATATGGGTCATCGAACTGCCGTAAGGCCGCTCTGAACTTTGAGGATCACCCCGGAGTTCTTCGTTTGGTGATTCTCTATTTTCTCTGGCAACTCACAGTCTGGGGGAGATGCTATCCAATTTTTTGCCAGAGACAAGAGCAAGAGTAACGAAGAACAAATAACAAACACTTCCACTAAAACATCCAAAGTTCCCCTTTTAGCGGCCTTCATGATTCCTGAAAGTTGCATGTGCCTTGGAGTAGCATCTTCGAGGCCACAAAGATAATTGCACCTAGTCCAACTTTTCTCCCCATAGGGCTGGCGAAGATAGCACCTGCAATTCATCAAAGCAGGCAAACATCATTTATTAGGAGGCCATGAGGCCCTTAATCCCGACGAAGAGATGAAGGGTGGTTTTGGTCCCACCAGACGTGCCAGACTTGTGGACGCACTTTTCGACACATCTATTTGTTTATTCTTCTTTCGTTCGCTTATTAGGTTTATTCGGTTTATTAAGTGCGTGTGCGTGCCAGTCACCTAGGTGATGATTTATTCAGGCTCCGAAGCCCGTGGTGCGCCCGATCTGACTCGGTCAGATGATTGTGTGGTTCGTGTCGGGACCAAAACCCGTCGTGCCATAAAGGTCACGGTGTCATTTACATCCCCCATACGAGAGAACACCCTTGATTAATCACCGAGAAAAAGGGCCTCATGGCCATAAAATTAATTATATGAAAAATCTATTAGGAAGCGCTGAAGTCCCCGTACGAGGGTGTGAGGAAAGCGTTTGAGATCATGTTGGTCACATGTTGACCATTTAATGTTTAGACGAGCGTCCGATTTGAAAATAGCATAATCTTCATGGGAAAACCAGAGCATATGTATGTCAAGATGTGACAAAGTTACTATTCGGAGGAATGGGAAACATTCAGTTAAATCCCGGTTGGAGCAGTCGAAAATTGATAAGTCTGTCGGCCTGATGCAAGATCATGCTGTGACCATACTGCGGTGGGCCCCCCGTAGTCTAAGCCAGGCTTACATGGGCATTGTTAATATTTTCGGTGTAAAGGGGCACCGCGAAAATGTCCCGGGATTAGATCCTAGGACCAATATGCGTTTGAAGGGGGCGGACTATGGGCCAAGTGTGTGGGTCAGGCAATAACCATGATGGGGGCGGACCAGAGGTCTAAGCATGGCCCTCAAAGGCCTTATTGGTATTCCCAGGCGTGGGGTCTGGGGATTACGAGAGTCATCTCGTTCCATTGAGATTTTATCGGTCACTCATGGACCACTTTGCATTCGAGCAAGGGTCCGTATTGAAGGCACGACATGAACGAAAATAAAACAGTACAAATGTATGCCGAGTTTATGGTAATTTCAGTGAAAGGGTGGAAACGCATCCCAATGAGAACTAGTCCGCTTTGACGAGCCATCGGCCTAGAGCAATGTCAGATTACAGCCATATCGGGATGGTTCCCAAAGCCCGAACCCGGATTGGAGGGGCGGCATTAATATTCCCTTTACACCGGATCTTGAGGAGAGACAAGGTTGCGGGGTAGGTCTCGTCATTTTATTATCGACAAAAGCACTTCATTTGATGAAGCAGTTGCCAAATTGTATGAAAGAACAACTTTGGTGGGAGATGAAGTGATTGATATGGTGAGAATTCTTAAAGAACACTATCCACCAACTATGGAAGATATCAGTGAGGGTTGGTACCCACCACAGACAGCAGCAACTTCTTCTTATGTGCCCATGAAGGCTACTCAATAGAAAGCCCAAGTTGACTACATCTTTGATATACTACATAGCTAAATTGATGATGTAGCTATGAAACTTCAGGACCTTCACAAATTGATTCAACAAAGGGACCAATCTTTCACTGACAGAATCGCCTCACATGCAGATAACATATCTCAGCTCCAGTAGAGTTTGTCCGAAGTTCGAACCTTGGATCCTCTTCAGCATCGGACTTCCTCTCGAGCGCCCCCTCCTTGATGATGTCAAAGGGGGAGTGAGAATCAGATAGAGTCAGCCAGACATGGGGGAACAGAGTCATCTGGGACGTCATGTGCTCAGGGTCATTTGTTCTACATACATAGCATACTTGTGGTTGCATTTTATCATGTCTCTATAAATTTTTTGGCTGCATGAAAACTATTTCTGCATGAAATGCAAAAACCTTGTTCCCTTGCTCCTTTTTGAATGAAAATCACTTCATTGGTTGCTGTGTGTGCTATCATGCTTTGACTTGCAAAATGCTCTATTGATTCATAGTTGCCATCATCAAAAAGGGGGAGATTGTTCTATCTCTGATTTTGATGATGACATACTATGATTCATGATGATAGAGAAATCATTATGAGCACTGATTTTTGGATATGTTGAATAGGTGTGATATGCCCTTAAAACGTAATAAGTCATATGATTATTAAGTTCAGTCTTCAAATATATGACAAAGGACAGAAGAGATCAAGTCGACGCATCAAGCTATTAAGTCAATGTAGTAGAACAAACTGAAATAAAGATAGAAGAGATCAAGTCAAAGCATCAAGCTGTTGCGTCGACACAGCAGAACAAATGGGAACAACTGTCACAAAACAGGTCAGTGCACCCAGGTGTTACGTCGATGCTGAAGAACAAATTACCGCAGAGACAGGTCGAAGCAGTAGCTCATGCCTCGACGCATCAGAACAATAAGAGCTATGCAATCAAGGCTACATCGACATTTCAAGTATAACGCGTCAACGCAGCAGATGATCCGAATCAAATAATAAAGATCTGTTTCCAGATCCAATTTGAGTGGGCACTCAAATGACGATCAGCACGTGATGATCAACTCAATGATTGAGCGCACGTATGTACGAGGTTAGAGGTCTCTGGAAGCATCTTTCTAGGGGAAGAATGTCATCCTAGGTAAAGGGAATCTGGCGGGGCCCATAGAATCATGCTTTGTTATGGCTATTTCTCTCCCTTTTTATAGTTACTATATCATTCAGTTCTGATTTGGGTCGTTTCTTTTGTGTTTTTCACTGTGTTTTGCAAGTCATCATCGTACCAGCATGAGGCCCATCCCCTCTAGCCGGCCGGAAGGGGTGGAGGTTTAGACCCTACAACTTAAGCCCTGGTGACGTTGAGCGATCTTCTTCTTGTCCGTTTTGGGCATAGGGTAGTCTTCCCAGTACCATTCTTCTTCCTCCTGCGGCCATCTCTAGACCGTTCTACCGTCAAGCCAGGCTTCGTCCCGCATCCTTCTCAGCACTGGTGGGCAATCTATCGGGTGACTGTCCATTCATAGAGCCGGTCTTCCAGAGTGGTGTAGTGCTGCAGTGCTGTTTACAAGCGAGTGTCTCCCTTTTCCAAGGTACGGGTATATTTCTTTTACATGTCAGAACCTTGGTGGCGATCACGATCATACTTACGTCCTCCCACCCTTCTATCTCCAGTCCTTTCATTTCTTGCATTGATATAGTACAAGGATTAGGAAGGATACAAAAGGAAGGAAAAATATGTCTACAGCCTCTTTTTTGGCTATCACGATGGGATGCCTAATGCCCATCGTGTTAGTGTCGTGCTGACTGGTTTCTGTTCTTGTTAAGGTTTATGTTTGAGTGGTTTCAGGTTGTTATCTCATCATCTTTCGTTTCTATCCTCTGGTGCTTTCACGGTTCATTCAGACCCGTCTGCGTACTTGAGTGGCCGTGAGGTGCCCGTTCTGTTCTGACTGTCAGTGCTGATTCTTCTGCGAGCCTACTGCCTTTAGCGGTCTCCTTCTGCCTGTTCACTAATCACGTGGTCTGATACAGGCTGTCCACTCTGCTAGCTTAGGTACATCTCTGTCTTTATACTAGTGATTTTTGTTGATCTTCTACGGTATTTTCAGGGCCATCCCAGAGTTCACACGGTTTTTCAAAAGACCATTCTGTCAGGTACGCCTCTATTCCCGTTCTTTTAGTTCACTTCAGTTTCTGTCTTGCTGTCAGTTCTATTTTTATTACTCCCTGCCATTGCACGGCCCTTACAGGACCGTTGACCTCCTTGCACAATCTCCCACAGACCATTTATTACTGTTACAGTGCAACCGAGACCTTTATTTTGGCTATCATTTCATGTTATTTCAGTGCGCTTGATCTCCCTTGCTTGTTACTTGCTTTTTGCATGATATTTGTTATACTTGTCATCCTTATTTTATCCTTGGTTGCTAGATCTAGGCTAGAATGTTGCATGCACTCCGGTGCACATACGAACATACACACTTTTCATCTTAGTTGCATTCCTACCTAGGTAGGGGATCCTCTCGTCTCCATATTCCTTGGAGCCGGGGGAAGTGTGGGTTCCCCGCACACTGCGTCGGTGAGGCTTCTCCCTGTTTAAAGGTTACATGAACTACACCTCACGTAGGAGGGTGATCTTGGGGTAGGGATTAGTTGTAGTTATATCCAAAACTACCTCCGCACAGGGAGGGGCCTTCAGCCGGCCAAGCGAGGGGAAGGGAAAAACTGACGTAGAAGAGAACCCGCAATTCTGCCCGAGTCTGGAACTGCTGAATAAGTGGTCGCTGTAGATGCTGCCACGCACTCTCCAGAGCTTGGAAGTCACCGTGGCTGGTGCCAAAACGTCACTGACAGACCCTGATATGCCTGTGAATTTCTGTGGGCGGCCCCGTCATCGTCACCGATCGGGGCGGGCTCAAGTCCTGGACCTCTACACTCTGGCTCAGACTGGTCTTGGGGTGCAACAGCAACTGGTTGAAGTCGTCACGGCCACTCCCGAAGTCTGATCGTGGCGGGACCAAGTCGAGGACGACTGTGGTCGAGTCTTCTTTGATCTTCGACCAGGAAGGACACTAGAGGAGGCCGGGGCCGAGAGATATGTCCAGAAGAGTGGGAGAGGGTCTAGATGGGTCCTAACTGACCTGGCCTGCTACCTTGGGGTAGAAAAATCAGAACGGGTTGCTCCGAGCTTCAATCGGTGCCCCGCTTGTTGCGTTGGACAGGTGACTGGTTGAACTCCCCTCCGGATAAGTGGCGCACCAAGGGGAGCCGTGGTGTGGTCGCTGGAGCTTCTGTAATCCGCCTCAGGTTGCAGGCTGGATTGGTTCTGCACAGTCTATGGAGATCAACTCTCAGGAAGGCGGCACCGTCACTATCACTCTCGTCGTCGAAATGGTGCGGGACCAAAATGAACGCTTCTATTTATGAGTCATCTTTGATCTCCAACCAGGAGGGCCACCAGGGGAGGTCGGAGTAGGGAGATAGAGGACATAGAGTGGAAGGGTGTCTGCTCTGGTTCTGAGTGGACTGACCTGCACACCCGGGGAAGAAAATTCGGAACGGACAGCTCCGGACTCCAAAAGAGGCTCCGCAAGCTGCGTTGGACAGAAGACTGGTAGAGGAACGTCTCAGAAAAATGGCACACCAAGGGGAACTGAGGTGTGGAAGTAGGAGCTTCTGCACTAGTGCTCTAGTCTTCCCTCAGATGCCAGGTGCGCACTTTGACAAAAATGGATCTCCCGAACAGCCCCAAACTCGGATGAAGGTGGGATCACCTCTCTATCGAAGCTGACTTGAAGATCTTTTTTTCGATGTATGGTACACCTCCAGAAGATGTAGGATGGCCCCGGGGCAGACTCGACAAGCTGGGCATCTTCTGCTGCCTGTGAACTGGGTGTGCAAGATGGTGATAGGTGTAGATTTTTGCCAGGAATGACGAAACATTAAAAAAATAAAAGGAAGCAACAAACAAATGAAATAAATAACGACAAAAAAAATGCTTTGACTGAAACAAGAGAACTGTGACAGACTCAGAGGGTTGAACTGAACATTGCAAATCACTCAATGAAGAGAAAGGGAATTGGTTAATTAAGAGGCTCCCCTGCACGCATTTCACTAATAAAGGAAAATAGATGATTCTATCCGGTGCACTTCACTAAAGAAAAGAGAAAGATAAGTAGTCATTGGTACGTATCCAACCATCACACCGCATTATCCGTGCTTGTATGCCATGACCCCCACAGTTTATGAAATGGCGGTATGTGGAAGGACGGGTCACGCCCGGCTGACAGCTGCCCCTATGCGTGAGGACCTATCTCCGCCCCGTACCAAGGGTCGGCCCCGTACATCTAACCCTACCTTATGCATATTCTTACCCTCGCGTGCTTAAATGCCATTGACGATCAGGGAAGGGCGAAAATACCAACAGTATCATAGCCAGGTTATAACTGAAATAAAATCCACACCATGACAAAACTAGAACTAATCAAATCTAATCGAGGCTAGTTAAACCTAAAACACACGGGATATCAAATCTGCGAGTTCCTTCGGCATTTCCACTCCTTGTGACCCCGCATAGAGGGAAATCAAAAGTGCCTTGCGGTTCGAGCCTAGACCTAAGGGGCTTTACCCTTCGTGGTCTCTGCTCCAATAACGCTAGGGCCGACATTCCTCGAGGAACGTGTTATCCGTACATGGAGCAAATCCCATCTCTTCGGGAGGTAAATATTAAAATATGCCCCTGGCAGGGCATACATTGGCATCCCACCGCTGCCCGATTCTCCGTGCTTCCATACCGGGTCATCGCTCGAATATTAAAGAGAGATCGACATGTGTCCGACAATGACCCGACGACATCATGATTGATTAATAACCAAACCTATGCTCGCATCGTGCTTCAATCCCGTTTGCACCTATTTATTTTATCCAATTAGTATTACTTCTTTAGGCCGTAGGGCCCTTGATTTTGGTAATTAATCAAGGGTTTTTCCTCGTGTGGGAGATGTAAATAACGTCGTGACCTTTATGGTATGGCGGGTATTGATCTCGACCCGAACAACACAATCGCCTGACTGAGTCAGATCGAGCGCACCTGTGGTTCCTCGGAGCCCGAATAAATCGTCACACTTTGTGATTGGCATGTCCACGCACTTAATAAACAAAGAAAATAAATACATGAGACAAACAAAATCATAATTAAAAAAAAGTGTGTCTACAAGTCTGGCACGCCCGGTGAGACCAATCCACCCTTCATCTCTTTGCCAGAATTAAGGGCCCTGTGGCCCCCTTCTTGTAATACTAATTGCTCTATCTTGCAAATGCAGGTTGCACCTCAACAACAAGAATGGCGGTTACTTTTGGATGGCAAGTCATCGAGAGTCACATCCAGAATGGGTACCTGCCCATTCCCCTCTGCTTCGGGAGCTTTCCTCCTGTGGTGGCTTCCCCAACTTTCTCGGGGTGGCCTTCATTAACCTGCTGGACATGGAGGCGTCCGACGTGGCCGAGATCAATGCTCCCACCCAAGGAGCCACCCAGACTACTGCTGGCCGGTCATTGGCCAAGACTTCTAAGACTATCTCGGTGGGGACATTGAGCTGCAACGTGCACCACGTGCACTAGACTACTGGTCCGTCCTGTTAAGGATCGGCATCCCAACAGAGGAGGCTCCGGAGGAGCCGCGCTGTCGCTACACCAAAGAGCCGGATCTCCAGCTCTAGCAAGTCCATCATTGTCAGAAGCATGCGAGTCCATCTCAACGGACAACGATCTGAGGCGATCTCGGAGTGGATCGTGCCCACTGTGCCGGTGCGGAATTCATTCCGAGCGTTGGAAGAGATGAAGGGCAAGATGACGCCCACTACCCCGGTCAGAGCACCGAAGCATACGCCAGCCCGTAGGTCGGCTAAGTCTAAGCAAGTCTGGATCCCCAGGGGAGTCCAGGCTACTTCACCTGCCCAAGCAGGGCCCAGCACCTTCCGCCCTACGAGGGCACGACAAGAGCAGAGGGTCAAGATAGCGACCCCCGTATACCAGCAAGTACTTACAACACCGATGCCGCCGGAAGACGCCCACTGCCAACACCACCGGCGCTGTCACCAAGCCGTCCGCACAAGGCCTTTGGCTTACACCCCTGCTGCCGCTGTCGGCACACTATCACCGGCTTCTCCTCCTGACCAGGACTGGGAAGGAGTGGAGCAAGCCATGAGAAATTATCTGCGGGGCCCAGGAAGCACCCCTTTGGGTCGCCAGTGATTACTGGGGGCAGTGGCCTCCGCCTTTGAAGAAGAAGAGACCCGGCCTGTACCCAGTGCAGAGTCGAGGAACTACTCGGAGGAGCGACATCAATTCCCTTTGCGGGAAGAAACGAAGCCCCAGAGGTTGGTCTTCGACAGACTAGTCTTTCCAGGCAGGCTGTCGAGGAGGACGGCAAGAAGAGGCATGGACTTGAGAGTCTACACCTGCAACATGGCAGGAGTGTTCGGTCAGTACGGGGCCTTACCCACCGAACCCGAAGAAGTGGCCAGACTTGCAATGAGACCAGGATCTCTCACCAGAAAGGGAAGAGCAGTGAGCGAGATGTGCAAGTTCGCACTGAAGAGCTTATCCATGAGCAGCCCTCCATGGCTTTGGCCGCCAATGTTGTCACTACCAGGGACACTAGTGGTGGGCCGTCCACGTCATCTGAGGAGGCGCCAGCCGAAGAAGCAGGAGGTACTCCTAGTCTCTCCATGAGTGACCCCGCGGTATTGCATATGATGCAGCAGTATCAGTGAGAGATCGAATTACTGAGGAAGCAGCTGACTGAAAGGAATGCTCAACCCTCAACATCCGGGCAGACTAAAGCCTTGCCCGAAACCCCTGGGGGCAACGGTCCGGCCTCGGAAACTTCCCCGCAAGCAGCGATGTCCCCACCAATGCCTAGCTAGACTGGGGGAATGCCCCTGCAACATACACAGCATGCGGTACCGGCCCCGTCACCAACTCTGCCATTTCAAGGGTCCACTATTGCACCGCAGGCAATGTTGGCAACGCCGCTGGCGCAACCGGCTCACTTTTATCTGAGCTCGGTCGACCCAGTATCAGTAATCCGGCTGATGTTGGAACAAATGATAGATATGAAGCTGGCGGAGAGGGGTGATGGTGATCATGCGCCGTTTGACGTGTACTGGGTGCCTTACCTGGCTCATTACGCCACCAATAAGTTGTCGGTCGGTATCACCAAGCCGCCAAAGTTTAAAAAGTTCAACGGGCAAGGGTCTCCCAGGGAGCACATTGCCTACTATGTGAATGTCATGGGAGATTTAGCCACTAATGAAGCCTATCTCCTCAAATTCTTCGGCTCAACACTCACCGGGCTCGCCTTCAAATGGTATTTGAGCTTGCCCGCTGGGTCCATCATTGACTAGCCCGACATGCAGAAGAAGGTCAAAGAGAGGTTCTATATTGCTGAATGGGAGGTCACTATGGCGGAGCTCTATGCCACGAGATAAAGGAGTGATGAGTCAGCACTCGACTGCATAAAATGATGGAGAAACCTCAGTATGAGGTGTAGATATCCCCCGCATCAGGAGGACGTAGTGCAGATCTATAAATAGAATCTGAAGAAGGAAATCCTTAGCCACTCGACCGATGCACCTTGGACCTACAATCGCAAGCAAGCAACTTTGACGGCGGACTCACTCGGGCAAGCTCGCTCGCGTAGTGTGCACTAGTGCCCGTAGGCGACTCGGCGATAGTGGGAAGGGTCCGAGGTGGGACCTTGCTGCTCCAGGGATATGGCTGGGTGGCCAGCATGCCGAGGGCGTGGGTTGTAGGGTCACTCACTCAACTCACTCTGCGATGGTCGCTCAATTTGATGGGATTATGAGATCGGGCACTCACCTCACCATCCGACAGGCATGCAAAGCAATACTACCAGCAAAGTACAAACCAGCAAAGAGAGGGACCTGAGGCTCAACTGATCGGTGTGAAGACACCGATCCCAATCGGAGACGATGGCGAGCGGGGAGGCAGGGGTACGCATCCGCACGTCGCGTCGGAGTCACCCTACCTGAAATTAGAATGGTTACAGCACTACATCTCGCATAGGAGGGGGCTCTTGGGGTGGGGGCTAAGTTTTTTTACAACCCAAAACTACCTCCACGCAGAGAGGGGCCTTCAGCCAGCCAAGCGAGGGGAGGGGGCAAAGCTAGAAAGTTGTTGTGTCGAGCCTCCGTCGGTGCTGCTAGCTTCTGGAACCATTGGACAGGCGGTCGAAGATGGCACTGCCACTGTCACTAACAAACTCCAATTGAATTGAGACCAGTGCCAAAACTCTCTGACTTGGCCTGGGAAGATGTCTAAATTTTCTTGATTTACCCTGATAAAGCTTCTGGCCAGGGTAGGGCTTGAAACAGCGCCGAACAATTCTGGTTCTGGTCGCTCCCAGGGTGGTACTACTGGAAGAGGGAGGCGTCATGAGAAGTCTCGTACTCGGTTGGAGGCGGGACTGGTACCGATACGATTGTGGTCAAGCTCTCTTTCAGACGGGACCAATGGTGCCATCAGCTAATGTCGGGGATGATCGTACTAGCCAGAACGGTGGGGGTTGGTCATTTCAGGAACAGGGGGACTGACCTGGCGCACCTTTGGGAAAAAATTTGGAACTCTTGATGCCGAGGTCCAAACTTCACTCCACTTCTAGGGGATGACAGAGGACAGGTAGAAGGTGCTCTCAGCCAATTTTCACGCCCATATCTGCAATGGAGTGGCCGTTGTACAACTTTGTATGGGGCTCTGGTTCGCTGCCTGAGTGATCTTGCGCAGTCAGGGAAGAATCGCTCTCACGGGCAGCTCGGTGCTCGGACGCTGACCAAATGACCTCACCTGGAAAGCTCTCTGGACACCTTTCCAGAGATATATGATTTGTCACCAGAAAAGTGGAGGAAGGGCCAGAGAAGATGCTGCCTTCAGGACCCTAGTCGGTTGCCTGCGAACTACACAGGGTTTCCAACCTCCACACCCTCCTCTGGTTAGACCTCACTCCCCCCCTCCATCCTGGGGTCATCCAACCCCTTTCCCTCACTCCTACTCTCACATCCTATCACCCTGCCCTACACCAGTTCACAGTTCACAGCCAGTAGCAAAGCTCTAAGTTACAGAGTCTGCCCCAGAGGCATCATGGATCTTCAGATGGCATATCATACATTGCTGGAAAGCTCTTCAAGACAGCTTCGTAGGCGAGGTGGTCTCGCATCCGTCCGATATCTGGGCTGCCCGGGACAGCTGTTCTCCCTCGACTGCGCAAGTCAGGTCTAGCCAGTGACCTATGCCCCTTCCAGAAGCTACTTCGGCCTCATCTCCCATCTTCTGATCAAGCCCCTTGGAGAATCCACACTAGGGTCGTCCAGCTCTCGGCCAAAGCCAGCCCCGACCCATTTGGAGTTCCCGTTCGAGAGCACCGGTGACGACAAGTTGAACCAATCCTGAAGCCTAAATTACTGGCAGCCAGAGCAAGCAGTCCACCACAGGAAGCACCACGGTCTCTTCTGTCATCCTCTGCCCAAGCCTTCTGGAGTAGTTCATCAAAGGTCAGTCAGCTTTTAGTCAAGCTTGGTCTCGCCTCATTCAGATTTTGCCACTGGGAGTTATACCCCCAACAAGTCTCCCCTATCTGGCCGGTGTCCTGCACAGCGCGACTTCACAAGAATCTTCGGTACCAACATCTCACACCTCAGAATGGGACCATTCCAGCTCTGAAAGATCCCTGGGATGGCCCTCTTCGTGAAGACTCTGGCCCCGCTGTGTTCCGACCTCTGATCAGACAGCTACGCCATCGGAGACTCGAGTCCAGAATTCTATCCCAGTAACCAGCTCGACCCAGTCAATATCTAGGAGCCACCACTGGCATGATCAGGTGATTCAGGAAGAGAATTTTGGTTTAAGAGCACTAGACCGAGTCCTCTTTCAGTGGGACTTGGTTTCGCCTCGATCTGATACTCCATCTAGGAGTACGGCCTCGTCCACGCCCTCTCTGGCCTGCAGCAGAGAAGCCCGGCGTAGTTCTATGGAATCTATCGTACCTGGTGCATCCGAGATCAGAACGAGACGACGCTTCTTCCAGGAGCAAGCTAAAACGTCAAGCTTTCCAACGCCTCCAGTCCCATCCCCAGCGGACATTCCAGCCAGGAGCTCTGTCCCCGACAAGTTGCTGGTGGCAGACAGCAAGGGTAGCAAGCCAGCTTGCCCGAGTGAGATCGGTCGGCTTCCGACCCCCTCCGTTCTCCACCCCGCCTGGCCGACTTACAGCCCCTCCCTGTGTGGAGGTAGTTTTGGGTGTAATTCAAGTTAACCCCTACCCCGAGATCCCCCTCCTGTGTCCAACGCTACGACCTTCTGCTGCGCACTCAGATCCACGCGCACAGCCACCACAATGACAACTCAGGATCCTCCATCCTGACAATCCTCTACGACCCCGCGGGCTCCAATTCACAATGCCTCGAAAATCACAACACCAGCTATAAATTCTCACAAACACTGCCCAACTGACACTCATCCTTCTGGAGCAGCGCCAACACCCTTACATGTTAGGGAATGGACAACGCTTCTCACTGGCAACCACCTTGCCAACACACAGGACGCGTCTCGCACGGACTTCATGGCACGCGAAGACCAACCAATCCGAACACATGATGCAAGACGACGAACCTTAACCCAACACGATCTCCTGCAACCAATGGGAAAAACTCAATACTCCTCCGACCAACGGAAGGTCCTCGTGCTCGACCTGACCTCGAACCTTGCATACGCTGACAACAGCACCTTCCAGCACTGAAAAACCATTACCTCCATCATGTCAGCACCTCTGACACACTCACCAAGTGTCTTGTCGGACCACGATCACAACACTTCTCGATGCACCATCGCTGTGACTCCTCGAAACGCAACACGATCCATAACCGACACCCGCCAATGCTCATCCCCGAGCTGCAAGCTCACCACTGCCACACAATCTCAAACCAAATCCAGGGCAACCACAGCTCAATCCAAGAAGATCATTCGCTCATCTGAGCACATCTTGACCAGAGCGCCCACTCTGCCACCTCGAACCACGATCTCAACGTCTCAGGGGCTGGATAAATCTCGAACTGGAATGGCCAAACGACAACATCAGCTCCCTCAGAGCACACTCACGGCCAATTAACCACGAACAATCAACACCAGCCACCTGACCCTGCTGCGGATCCCTTGAACACACCACCGCAGCAACGCACCTACCGACAATCTCTGTCCAATGCAGCACAACCGAGGCCACCATCGATGAGGGAGAAAGCTCTCGACCTCGATCCTTAGACCCCAGGTCGACACTCCGACAAGAATAGCAACCACCTCCACAGTGCCAACACCGCGCCCTCACGCTCTCACATGAGAAACTAAGCGAAAAATAAGCACAAAACCCTATGTCAGCTATCGACTGTACTGGGCCTTACGGACTCTGATCACTGTAATATCTCGAATTCCCAATGTACTTCCACAACCATAGCTCTGAAACCAGCTGTGGCGACCTGGGATCCGAGTACCGAAAAGGAACCGGCGCAACTCGAACCTCGACCCGCCTCTCATGAGCCCGAAGACTCGGAAGGGATAAAGGGTAGATGTGGTGCATATAGAAATAAGAAATAAAGTAGGACAATAGAAATAATAACAGAAATAAATAACTAACTACAACAGAGTCCAGTCTAACAGAAAGGATTTTAAATGACTTCTTAAAAATACCATTCCATTCTTAATCCATTATAATACAAGAGTAGGGTCTATGAGATCCTTTTGTAAGACCCAATAGAGGATCACAGGATTGTATACAAGGTCTGAGCCTCGTTTATTTATTGGTTTTAATTTATTTAGACTTTTTAGTCTTCTAATTTACCAGGGTTGCTACACCCTCCCCCACTTAAAAGAATTTGGTCCCCAAATTTCACCGCATATAAATGTGGAGAGTGTAGAGTACATATCATTTAGAATAAGTCCAAAAATCATTTCTTCATAGACTCGGTCTCCCATGTTGCTTTGTGTTCTGAGCATTTACTCCATTGCACCTTGACCATGGGAATTGTTTTGTTCCTTAACGTACGTACCTCGTGATCGAGGATCTTCATGGGCTTTTGCTCATAGGTGAGATCTTTTTGAATCACCAGGTCTCCATGATCGATGATATATGATGGATCGTGCACATATTTCTTCAACATAGATATGTGGAATACGTTATGAACTTCAGACAATTGAGGAGGCAAAGTGACGTGGTAAGCCACCTCGCCAACCCTTTCTAGTATCTCAAAAGGTCCGATAAACCTTGGTGTAAGCTTGCCCCTAACACCAAATCTCCTTATTCCACGTCCAGGTGATATCTTGAGAAATACATGATCTCCAACTTGTAATTCAAGATCTCTGATTCTTGTGTCAGCATAAGCCTTCTGTCTAGACTGAGCCACTTGAAGTCTCTCTCTAATGAGTTGAATCTTTTCGGTGGTATCCCTTATCATGTCTGGGCCTAATAGTTATTTCTCGCCAACTTTATACCAGCATAAGGGTGATCGGAAACTCCTTCCATACAAGGCTTCGAAAGGTGTCATTTGTATGCTTGCCTAGTAACTATTGTTGTATGCAAACTCGACCAAAGGCAAGTGATCATGCTAGCTTCCACCAAAATCAATAATGCAAGCCCTGAGCATGTCTTCTACTACTTGATTAATTTTTTCGGTCTGACCATCTGTTTGAGGATGAAAAGCATACTAAAGTTCAGTCTTGTCCACAATGAATGTTGTAGACCCTTCCAAAAATGAGAAGTAAAGCGTAGGTCTCGATCAGACATGATCAAAATAGGAACTCCATGTAACTCGACTATCTCCTTAATGTATAAAGCAACAAGAACATCAACTGACTATCAGCTCTTGATTGATAAGAAATGTGTCAACTTTGTCAAACGGTCGATGATAACCCATATTCTAGCATGCTCTCCTTTAGATTTAGACAGACCCATAATGAAGTCCATACCGATATCCTCCCACTTCCACTTAGGAATATCAAGAGGATGTAGCTTACCGGCAGGCTTTTGATGTTCCGCAATAATAAAAATAAATGAAAATAATAGTAGTAACAACCAACAAGACCCCTCATGTGGTCTCGACCAACCTCATCCTCGCATGCATTCTCGTTCATTCTATCCCAGCCCCGGACGGCTAGCTATCTTGGCAATTAATCAAAGATTTTTCTCTCTCTTGGAGGGTGTAATTAACATCATAGCCTTTATGGTATGATGAACTCTCGGTCCTGAGATGAGCTTCACATTCATTTGAGCAAGTCAGATCGAGTGCATAATAGATTTGTCACACACGTGACTGCCACGCCAATAATAATAAATCAAATAACACCATATTTAAACATGTATCACCAAGTTTGGCGCACCTGGTGGGTCTAGAGTCTCCTTTCATCTTTTTGCCGAGATAAATGGGCCCCGGGTCTCCCTCAAAGAATGTTGATTATTGCCTATTTATTGAAGGAAACGATGGCTGTTGGATTTACCATGCTAACTTTCAGCCCCGAGATCATGGCCTATCACGCTGTTGTTGGGTACCTGGCCGTGCCAACTGTCTTTGGTTCCTTCCCGCCGGTGGTTAGCTTCCCCAACTTCTTGGGGGTGGCCTTTGCCGATATGCTAGAGGTTGAAGCCCCGGAAATGGCCGAGGAAGGAACTGACGCGAAGCCAAGGTCTCACAACGTCCAAAGTTGCAGGAGCCTGACAATAGGTCAAACTCAACTGATTAGCTGCATGGTGCACCATGTGGCTCAGGGAGCTCACCCTGCCTACCACAACAAGCCTGGGAGTCATCATCAGGGGAATTCTCGCAGAAGAGCTACTATCCCTACTGTCAGACAACTGTCATTGTTCGAGAAGTCTATGCTGATTGGGGGTGTCTGTATCTTCCTAGATGGACGTGATGCTCAGGCAATCCCAGATCGAGTGGTCGCTACTGTGCTAACCCACAACTCCTTCTAGGCCCTTTCTGGGAGAAGGACCGAGAAAGAAGAAGAAGGCTACCGAGGTCGAAACTAGCTGGCCCTAAGGCTGAGGTGGTTTAAACAAGTTTGGGTCCCTAAAAAGATCCAACCTGTCCGCTGAGAGGCACCTGTCTACTGCCACCCCATGCCCGCTGAGGCGGGGAAGAAGAATGAGAGGGGGCTAGCCCCGAGAAAAGAAGAGATTGTCGTGGATCCTCCATGCCGTACAAGTTTTAGGGCATGTGCCCGACAAGCTGATATCCCCACAATGGGCAGAAGATTTGAACAGCCCGTCAGAAGATCACGGCTAGCTTACATCCCTCCAATGGGAGGTCGACAACTCTCCCCAGTCCCTCATTAGGGACTAGGGCAAGAAGAAATGACCAGTATGGTCAGAAACTATTTTAGGGGTATGGGCAACCCCTCACTGGGCCAAGCGGAGGGGGGGACAGAGATTCCGGAGCTCGCGTCGAGGTGCTACTGCATTCCAGAGTGAGATCCAACCAGGGAGAAAGGCTTTCCACGTTCTTCAAGCCAGTAGTCCAGGGAGTAGCCAATTTTGTCATTCATTTTGTGTCATTATTTTAGTCATTTTTGGTCATCTTTTGGTCATCCCATCATCATCTTCCTTCACTTTTCATCACGTTTTTCACAGTCATTCTTGCATTCACATATGCTCCTATTATTTTTCACGCCCCATAGGGGTTAAAAAATCACCACCCCTAGGTATCCACCCATCTAATCATGCACCTTATTCATAGTTTACGTTTATAGATATTGCACGATCCCTGATCTAATCTAGGTGTTTTCTGTGGTCTTGTACATTCTTTTGTAGGTCAACAATCACTTCTACACGAGGTCCATCCCTCCTGGCCGGCCGGAAGGGGTGGAGGATCAAGTTCCCAGGTTTGGGTTTAGAAGCTATTTGCGGCCTACCTCCAACCGTCTTTCAGCGGTAGTGGCCCTTCTCTAGGTTGTTTTCCTTTTGTTGGCGGTTGCTCAAAGACCGTCTAGTTCTTGTGCCCATGCCTTCTTCCAGCATTCTGTCTCGGTGCTGGTAGCGCCCTGTCGTCCAACCGTTGTCCTGTCCCAGCAGCCGTCGTCAGACCGTCTTCATTAGGCTTGCGGCCCCAGAGAGGACCGTCTTCATCCTGCACCAGAGTTGTCCCAATTGGCAAGCGTCTTCAGCCATTCCTTCTCTCCAAGGTACATAGTGCGTTCCCCTTGCACTGCTTACTTTGGTGGCGATCACGATCTGGTTGTGTTAACTTTCGAAGTGATCGTAGCAGTTCATTACTCACTTTATTCCATATTCTATTGGATGTCACACTAGTCACCTTCATTCACCCACACACTTAGAAGAAAATATACCAACATTCATGAGCAGGTAGTCTGGCATTCTATGGTCTCGACTGCCACAATGTAAACATGTGCCGAGGCGCTTCCAGCACTCCTCCACAGTGTGTCTGAATTTTTCACAAAACTTGCAAGCCTCCATGACTTGCTTTTCTTCTTCCTTGGCCCTTCTACCCTTGCCATTGCTCTTTCCATTGTGTGATCTTTCCTTGTTATCTCGGGATTTATAAGTTCTCGTGATGCTAAATTTGTCTCCTTTCTTTTCTCTCCTATCATGTTTACGACTTGATTCCTCATCCCTCCCCTTGAAATTTTCCACCTTCTCAAGGGTTCTTTCACACAGATGTACCCTATACACCTTCTCCGAATAAGTTCGGATGTTTTATGGACCCAATTGTTTGACAAATATAGGACTCAACCCTTCCATGAATTAGTAGCTCCGTGCTGACGAGCGAGAGGCGTAACAGTACCAAAACTAAGTAACTAGTCAGAGTAACACTCGTCAGTGTCAGTCCAAGCCTCTGACCATGTGTGCACACACTAGCTTGTGCTTAGAGCTAGGTCTCTAGCTAGTATTCCCCTTCGTAGGACGCTACAATTGGACCGGGGCCCACAGAACTAGCTTAAAAATCGTGTGATGGGACTACCCCTCCACCTCTCCCAGGTGGTCCGACACTAAGGTCACTGGGCTACGACTAGTGGTTCCATCACAAGAAAAGAGAAAGTAACTCTATCGGGATGTAAAGATGTGCAACAGTTTATAAAATAAGTTATACATGGCGAATATGCAGCAATTAAATGCATAATAACATGAATATGCTAATAATTAGAATTTGCTTGAATTAAACGGATGGGACACGGTCGCTTAGTGACTGGGCAGTCAGTCGATTGGCCGCTCAATGGGCCTGAACGGTTTGATTGGGGCCGTTTAACTCTAACGCTATGCAAGGTTCTGAGCATTACGCGACCAGGGGCCAGCCGTTCAATGGACGGGATAGCCTGGGACTGACCGCTCATGGCATGAAGGGTTCCTAGGGCGGTCGAACGACATGCCGCACGGTGGGATTGAAACGGACCAGGGTTGGCCGTTCAATCATCACCACCTTACTATTTACATGGACTGCACGGTCAAGAGTGTACCGCGCTAAGGGCTAAACGGTCCATGGTGGACCTTCCAATGGTCTTACGCGGTCTAGAGTGGATCGCTCACTATAGAACGGTCGCGAAGTGGCCGCGCCATTACCGCAGTAACAGGAATGAGGCTGCCTTGATGGAAACCCCTCCCGGTCGGCTCGACACGATGGGAAATGAAATTCTAACTAACCTGCCAAGCCCACACGACAGTTCTACAACTATACATGCCATCAAAACCTAAAGATGATGCCCATGGAATCAATTTCAGGAAATTAGGCTAAAATATACTAACATGGTATATTGCTTAGAAAATGAGGAAAATGGCGTCGGACGACGACGCATGGGGTACCATCACGATCCTAACGAAGTGAGGAATCCATCCCCCTACCTATTGCACGACGAGGCTGGCGTTCCGGTGCCGAACTGCCGAATGGAGTCACGCCGTTCTTCCGCCCGTACCCATCTCCACACTTTACGGATCGAGACAAGATTAGCGTCAACGCGATCCTCGCGTCGAGACCTTCCCAGCAGTACCCTCCATGCCTCCTACAGTCGCCCGGATCAACCGAGCCTGAGAGAGGGGGGGGAGTCGATCGCGTGTGAGAGAGAGAGAGGGTGAGGGAGGAGAGAGAAAGAGTGAGGGGAGAGAAGAAACGTGAGAGTTAAAAAAATAAGTTATATTTAATTTTTCTACATATATATTTCATTTTTTGGATTTTCTTTCAAATGGGGCTAAGAAGACCTATATGATGCATACTGAGTTCAAATGGAAAAAACCTATCTAATGCAAATTCGGAGGGTTTATTTGCCTACCTCCGAATCAATCGGTCAAGAGTTCGAGAAGTCTGTCATCCCATGCTTGGCGACAGACATGGTCTGGATCCTGATGGGGGTCCATCGTTCCACATTGTACTTAAGCATAGTCGAGAATTCGGGAAGTCCGTTGTCCCGTGTTTAGGCAACAGGCGGCCATCGAATAGCTTAAGGAGTATAAACTCTTCATTATTTTTTTTAGAGAGGAACTTGGAGTTTATACGCCCGAAGCTATTAGCCTCCGGCAATCTACCTATAATGCAAGGTAATGGGGGCCTTATCGCCCTCTGGTCCCATAGCTGTGGAGACCTGCAGCTGCATTAGCACACATCAGTAAAGTTCATCAATGTTAATCACAATAGATCAATAAACTCATTTCATTTAATGAACCATGCATGATATACCACATAAAAAAGTTATGCACAACTTCACAAAGAGGGGGAATGAGGGCGGCCATGTCGCTGGCCGTCCCGAGGTTTGGGCGGCCAGACCTGTGGTCGCCTAGACTAGGGGTGGGCAGCCATTGTTTTGGCTGCCCTCCTGCTCTTATCCCAAACCGTGGGAGTTTGAGCTAGGTGGGACTCTTAGCCTACAAAAGACTACGGGGCAGGGTTGTCCTACTCCGTTGTTGAGCAAAGAGTTGAAGCTAGAGGAGTAGTTCTAAGGAGGGAATAGCCATGGCATATTCTTCTACCCCGTCAGGAGGCCATGAACTTGGTGTTCTCTCTAACGTGCCCAGCCACTTAAGCAACCTCGTGAAGCAGGGCAAGTTATGGCTTGTGTACAGATGCCTGAGATTGAGGCCGTGAGGATTCTCCACGATCGGATAGTCATCCTCAACCAGATGATTGTGAACCTACGACATGAGATCCAAGAGATGGTGAGCCAAAACAAATTGATTGATTTTGAACTTTGGAATTTGTTGAATTTGACTGACCACTTGCCCCTTGTGTTGGCAGCGAGGAGAGCTGGCCTATGTTCTAGTGAGGGCAGGAGCAAGAGGAGAGGCCAGCCCTTCATCCGGAGCTGATGTTGTGGATGAGCTGGAGGATCGCCTAGCCGGAGCTATCGAGCGAGCCGAGGAGCGAGAGGCTGAGCTGGCTGAGGCGGTAAGAACCTAGCACTCAAGTTGAAAACAATTAATTTTTATCATCTTTGCCTGTTTTACCTAATTATTCATCTTCTCCAGAGGAAGGAAGTGGCAGTCAACTTGGCTACTCGTCGAGAGCAGGAGACCCACATTGAGGAGCTGACACATCGGCTAGGAGAGACAAGCACGATTGAGAGGCTCGAGGGTCGCCATGCTGAGGCGAAGGAGAGAGAAGTCGAGGCACACGCTCGAGAGATGACGATGGCAGTGAGGGAGCAGCGAGCCCTCGATCAGCTAGAGGCCTTGTGATGACGAGTACTGTAGAGGTACCAGGGCAAGGGTGCCCCAGGGGAGAAAGTTGGACCTGCGACTCCTTCTGAGTCACTGCGGACCATAGGAGACTTGCACTTCATGATGGATGAGCTCATGGGTATGGTGCAGTCTCCCGCAGGACAGGGGGTGACTCAGCCAGTCGCCTCAGGTTCGAGGGCTTCACGGCCATCAGGGCTGTGAGATAGAGTGAGTGGACATGGAGACGAGGTTGATAGTTGGCGTAGCTGACCTCGCACCAACATAGACTAGGAGGATAGATAGAGAGAGAGAGAGACGTAGTTGGGTAGCAGCTACCCCTTTTTGTACACTTGGGGTATGCCCCTAGAATGATGTTTCGATGGAATGTAATTGAAATATTTGGCAACAAAATGAGCTTTCTTTGATGTACTTGTCTTGGTTTGGCTTGACGTCGTCTTCCCCTTTTTACCTGTTTCAACCACACTAAAGGGAAAAAGGTTAGTGTAGTATGCTTTTAGCCCCCTGCCAAAAGTGCATAATACCTTTCTTGATGCAGGGTCAGAGGGCTAAATCTTATTAACAAGATTTGAAAAAAGGAATAATAAATGTGCTATGCATATGCAAACAAGCAAAATGCAAACAAAAAGGGAAATATGATGATGCAATGCTCATGCGGATGCAAAGCATATTTTTGGCTTTTGGATTTTCTTTTACACATTTTTTTTGGTTTTTGGATTATCAACTTTTTGAGATTTTTGAGAATATATTGATTTTTTTTGTCTCTAGTTTCTTTGTTTTTCTTTTGATTATTTTTTGTTTTTGTTGCATTTTTTTTTGTTTTTTTTTGAACACCTGGTGACCACCCTTATGGCACCTGACCTACATGGAAACGGGGTTTTCTGGATTACCTACCAGGTATCCTGAGCTCACGTCTAAGTTGATTTGGGCCTCTAGAATCCTCGAATGATGGTTCTATCGGTTAAGTCTTATCTTGATGACAATACCATCATGCCAAGCTTAGGCTCTCAATTGCTTCCGAACACAGGGATACACCCAAAAAGCATTCGAGGTAAAAGATTTACCCGACCCGGGTCTATTTCCTCACAACTCTAGATGGTATATGATGGAACACCTTGGAACCCTAATGGCCAACCGCACGACGCTGACCTAGAATCAGATGCCGTCGCACCCATAGGTGATGCGATTGCATTGATCTAAGCCTGAGGTAATGTAAGAAAGACGTAAAGGGGGTAAATAGGAGTCTTGATCGGCCAGAAACACAGAGACTCCTTTGCAACAAAGGCTTTTGCTTTTTGAAATGGACAACCATATGTGTGTTTTATTAAACAGGGTTGCAACCTTGATAAGATTCACCCCTCGGGACCTCCATTGAGCTTCATCTTTTGGAGGGAGAAGGAAGACGAAAGGTGGTAAACCTCCTGAGAGGACCAGCAAAGCCGTTAACTCGGCGAGCTAGCTAAGAGCCTATTCGACTTTTCTCCTGTCGGGCAACTTTGGGCCATCCCCGAGCATTTGGACATTTGGATGCCCCTTTTGTAGGATTTTATCTTTTGTTTTAAATGAGGGGTTTCATTTACTAGGGTTAGGCATGGTCACAACCAGGCCTTTTTATGTGACTTTGTCACACATCATACTTTTTCTCATTTTTTCTTTTTTTTTCGGGGAAGACAATATCATTCATTTTGAGTTCATAATCCCCTTTCTTTTCACGTCTGCGGAGACACTGCCCTCTTCTTGTGCTCTGACTTGGGCTCGAGGGAATGGCTCCTACTCTTGCCTTGAGGGCCATGTACTTCGGCTTTTATATGCTCAGCATTTTAAGGGCACTGGCTATCTCATTTGGTCGAAAAGAAGAAGAACAAAATAGTTTGACTTCTCTGGAGACCTTCGGGGTGAGCTCTCATCATAGGTGACGCCACCCATTTTGGATAAAACACATGCGTGTGTGCATGTTGTCTTCATTCTACAGCATAGACTGACATGGCCGGACAGGGATCTCCACGGCTCTGGTAGACCAAGACCCGATACTTACCAACCTTTACGGTCCCTATCTAGCATGAAAGGCTAATGCAAATGAGTTTGGACTACATGGTGATCACCAGGCGTTGATTTTTTGTTTGTTTTAAGGAAGGTAACAAAGGAAAAGACATTTTTGTTTATTTTGAATTTTTGCCCGCGGGCCAAACAAGACCTTGCAGCCCGGCCCGAAATCGGGCCAGGCCCGCGGGCCTATCAGGCCGACCCGGCCCATTGACAGCCCTATCCACAACTAGTACAGTTTAGAAGGAAAAGTACAACTACACGGGACATACCCCGGCTCTGGCAACTGACAACTAACCCTGGACAGTAGAACCACGCGGGGCCTTAGAAGCGCTCCTCAAAAGCCTCGCCTCACTTGAAACCACGGAAAACGCAGGGAATGAGCCTCATAACAAAAGGCTCAGTGGGGATCACTCGGACCCCTAACTCGTAGAACGAGAAACTACGCGGGAAGCAGCCAAAGCGGGAACTAGCAAGACGTAGAACGGAGAGCAACAAGAATAAATAAACGAGAAAGCTCAGCTACGTCTAGTACCGACCACACGGCACGAAAGTCGAGATAATGCGGGAGAAAATCAAGAGTCACTACCTGATAAAGACAGGAGTACCACCCACTAGAAGCAATGCCGGATGCACCCCCTGGCATCTTAGACCGTGCCTCAGGTGTCCCCCTCGTCGCCCCTGGCAGAACGGGGACACCGTACAAGTAACCACTGAACAAAGACTGGTCAGGGTCGCGCTCGTCAGCGCCGATCCACTGCCCCCGACCACGTGTGCACACAGAGACCATGCATTCTAGGTCAGGCCCGCTTACTGGTTTTCCCCTCAGCCAGACTCTGGCTGCAAGACGTGGGGCCCTACGGTAACCAGCCTAAAAATCGTATCTCACAGGGTAGCCTCGCCACCACTGCCTGGTGGGACCACACGCATGTCAGAAGGCTATGACTAGTGGAGGGTCACTGAAAAGTAGACTCTCTAGCCAACAAAAAATAACGCCTGAATCAGACAAGGCACGAGGATAGCTCCTCGTATTGACACAGACTCACGGTGACGCTAGCCAAGAGTATATCACTTCCCGGGACCCCACGACACCCACACACAGACCCCACATGATGTCCAGCATCAATCGGACCGTTGGTCAGCACGTGGATCGAGATCTACTCACTCGAGATTTGAATCAGCAAGAAATAAACTCTGGTCGGACAGAACACAGGTGGCGGTCCACTTTGGACCATCCCAGGGCAAAGGCGGTCAGATGCTGGACCGCCCCAAAGGGAGGCAGTCCTCTCTGGACCGCAGGAGGAGGGAGAGAAACGGTCTCCTGCAGGCCGTTTAAAACAAAAGCGGTCCACTCCTGGGCCGCCTCACGGTGTAAATGGTCTCCTTGGGGCCGCAACGCCATGGAACTACGAGAAGGGTGAAACGGTCACCTTTGTGACCGTTGGGACTTAAAACGGTCTCCCTTGGGACCGCAAAGCGGGTTTCAACGATCATCCCATGACGCGTGCAATTAAGGCCCAATTTCGTTATGACATATGCTTAAATTCTCACAACCTTCAAAATGCATAAAATAAGCTCAAATGAAGTTGAAATCAATGTTAACCAACATTCAATCAAAGTCTTGAATATATGGACATGTTTTATTCGGCTAACACCTTGTTATTGCAGGTCTGGGTCAGTTTGGTCAACCAATACATCAGAATCGGTCGACCAAAATTGACATAATCAAAAATAACCCACTCTGCAGGATTTCGGTCAACCACCGCCAGGGGGTCGGTCGACCAATTTTTCCAGCAATGAAAATTACCCAGTCTACAGAATTTTGGTCGACCGATGGCCTATGGGCGGTCGATCGAACGCCCCAATGCTGCCATTGTTGACTTGATTTCTTCATCAACGTGGTCAATATTTCTTGTGGATTTTTTAGTCCTCCAGTGTTCAATCATGCCTGGAATTGTGGATCTGGTTCCTGGCTTGTCCCCTCACCATCCTAGATCATATAAAAGATTACTCTTGGGTCAAGAAACCCAAAGTGAGCAAGGATCCAAAGGAGAGGCTGTCCAAGGAGGAAGAAGAGTACTGTAGCTCCGTGAACAGTACTTCGTGTAAGAATTCATCCATCTCCAAGCTATTCAAGGTATATCTGAACCCAACAACCCGCTATGAAGTGAAGAAGCAAGCAGCAAGGATTCAAGGGAAGGTTGCCAAAGGGTGAAAGAACAAGGTTTTTCAAGATCCATCTGAAGTCATTGAAGCTCTACTCAAGTGAAGAAGGAAATCGCATTCAAGATCTACAACATACATTCACAGGGAGACCAAATCAGGAGTTTTTCTCAACTGTGCTTCATTGTGTTTGTGTTTTGAGTCTTAAATCTGTGTTTCTCGTAATCTGTAAACATTCATGTGTGTGTGGATCAATTCAAATCCATGGTCATGTGTGGTCATCGTGTTCTATTTGTGTGTGTGTGTAGATCTTCTTAGATCTACATGTGTGTGGATTTATCCAGATCCAAGTGTTTGTGTGTGTAGAGTGTGACGTCTGTTGCAGCAAGTGTGTGTGTTATTAGTCTGATTGTCGGATCGTGTTGGAGACCTCATCTCCGTATGTGTGTGTGTGTTGGGGCGCGTCCCCGTGTGTGTGGGCTGGCGTCATCCTGCATGTGTGGTTGGAGTGTATCTCCATGTTGGGGATTTATCCCCGTGCTGTTTACAGCAGTGAAGCCTTACTGGGTTTTGGTGAGGGGTGGACGTAGGATTGCCATCGTTGCATCTGAACCACCTTAAAAATCATTGTGTATTGTGTGTTATTTGTGTGGTTTGATTGTATTCGTTATATGGTCGTGTGGGAACGGAGAGATTGAGAGAATTGGTTAAAATCTAGCAAAACAAGATTAGCCAACTACCATGGCTAAATCAAGCAAGGGCAAAGAAGGCGAAGAGACACTTACTCAAGGCTGACTCTGCCTCAACCTACCCGCCAGTCTCGAGTCCTCCAGAGGACTCACCGGCCTCAGCTATTGTAGCCTCTACTCGAGGGCATTTTCACCTAGGCTACAGACCTCTGTCCCCACTTCCCGAGGACGCCTCAGTGGAGGGGTGATCCCCCTCTGTCGTAGAACCTGTAAATAGAGATAGCATTATACAATGCCTCAGTTCCATACCCAGAAAACTACAAAAGTAAAAGGGAGGGGGCAGGCTTAAGAAAGAAGCCTTACCTAAAGCCCCAAAGGGGGTCAGTGGCAAAGGCACTAGCTACTCCGGTCTTAACACTAGTGCTCGGGCCACCATCGTGACGGCCTCCTGAATGTCCCGTAGAGTGTGCGCACACTCGATTTGGGACACAAACTCCATAGGCCCAGCTGACCTAATCGCATGAGTGATGTGTCGTCTCCAGTCATCGACCATAGTGTCAGCAAAGCTCCTGTGTGGGAGCACCTAGTCTAGTGACCCTCTGCTCCGGAGGCCACAGTCGGCCAAGAACTGAGCCCACCAAACCCTAAGTGCCCTCGGTCGAGACACCTTCGCTCCAATCGCTACCGCAAATCCCTATCTCAGGGGCTTCAATGCCCCTCCGTTGCTTTTGCTCCTAGAAGATGAACCCCAGCCGCTCTGGGGCCACTGCTCCATAACTCGCTCGATCTCCCGGCAGATTCGAGCGACGCAGGTCCTCAGGTACCCCTCATCTAGTGCAATCGGAGGCAGATCCTCCCTCAGTAGGTGACTCTCCTCTGCCTTCCTGATCGCGGAGGCCTTCTGTCGGTATAGGTGGCTGTGCTCAAACCACCACCTGGCGTAGTGTACGTCAAATCGCCCCCGACGTCCTTGTCCTGGCATCGGGAATCGCTCTGGCTCCTGGCGACAGTAAAAGTCCCACCATGCTGCTACAAGTAGGTGGGTATCCCTGCCCCTGTACTGTTTGCCTGTCAGAGGAAACTCTCGATTCGGTGGGATCCCCTGGTCGTATCTGAATTTCCTTGCAAACCGATATGGGTAGTACAGCTCCAAGGAACTCGTTGTCGACCGGTACAACGTCAACACTACCGACCGAGTACTCAGTATCCACTCAGTCCGTGGCCCTGCATCTGCCACCCCCTAACCGGGGTGGGCGCTTGATGGGAATCGAGCCCATGCACCCACATTTATTTTTGCATTTATGTACTTTTGTTCTTATTTATGTCCTTGCATAAATAGGTGTGCAATTATAGGGGTTTAATAGCCAATGTGTCATTCCATATAAGTCTTTGGATGAAAATGAATACCAGAGAAGGCTGGAAGAGCTTGCTGATCTAGAAGGCAAGCGGCTCGAAGCCTACAAACACCTATAGATATACCAGGCCCGCATGGCGCGAGCCTTCGACAAGCTCGTCAAGCAACGAGCCTTTAAGCAAGGCGACCTAGTCATGATTAAGGAAAGAGAAGTCATGGCAGAGCATTCCAGTGGCAAGCTTCAGCCAAATTGGCGAGGCCCAAACATCATTTGCGATGTCTATGAGGGTGGGGCCTACACGGTCGTAGACCACAAGGGCCATAAACCCTTCCTGTCTCTCAATGGCAAGCACATGAAGTTGTATGATGCGCCAGAATATGAGTTCGCGCGCCACATCGACTAAGGCGTATGCTCCCAGTCCCAGCCACCCAAACCGATCTTCGCCTCACAGAAGATCGAACCAGTCAGCTCTCCCGGTTCTTCTCTCCAGTCTAGCAACAGGGCTAGCCGAGCCCCCCAGAATTATCGTCAGACGTTCGCGGGAGCTAGTCTCCCACCTTCGTCCTCACGATGACAAGAGCGAGGGCACCGCCGCGCCAACCATAGCTCAGCCATCAAGCTCTCAGGTAATAAAAAGAAAAAAATAACAAAATGGGGCTTAAAATAGAGGTGCCACGGTGGACCCAGTCGTCCCCCCCTCCACGAGGAGGCGACTGGGGGCAAGAAGGCCAACAACCCGGCTGAGGTGAAATCCCGAAAGGGTGCCTCAAGTAAAATTGGGAAATCCCTCGACGTGAAAACCCGCAAGGACGCATCGAAAAAAGTAAAAGGGGATCTACTCTAGTGAAAACTTGAAAGGGCGCTGGAGTCGATAGTGAGAAAATCTTTCTTCCCCCACTAGTCAGGGTGGTCTTCGCCTACTTCCCAATAGACCGTGGGACTCTCCAGTGCTGGTAGCCGATCAATTCACTCCTCCAAACTGGTAGCCCAACACTTCCTGGTCATCCCTCATATCACCTTTTCCAGTCTCCAGTCAATTCCAGCCTTTATGCGACATTCCAGTCGCTAGTCCAGCAAAACCCGGTCCCAGTTTACCCCCGAATCCCCATCTTTACACACTACCATATTCTACAGTCCAGTACCTCTAGTCATATTTGGCCAGGGTGATATTTCCCTTGGTCCCACAGTCCCATAACTCACAAAAGCCCTAGATAGGGGTAAACCCATGCTTGATTGCCTACATTCTCTAGTTTTCAGATACGTCCCATAACAGCATCTTGCCACGGACAACGAGCTCCGGAATAAAAAAAAAGAAGAAAAGAAAAACATCAAAATGAGGTTAAAAATAGAGATACCCCGATGGACCCAGTCGTCCCCCCCTCCCCGAGGAGGCGACTGGGGGCAAAAGCTTCTTACGCGTTCTGGGCCGTGCTGACCTAGATCGAGGCACAGAAGGTGTCGTTGGAATGGGCTCGTCGCGAGGATCGCAGTGGTACCCTCCTTCGCACGGTTCGTGGGGTGTGGGAATGGGACGGGTCGGGAAAGGTCGCAGAGCTCCGTCATCTACATGCACATTTTTTGAGGTCAGCGTCGCAATCGAGGTAGGGGGATGGACTCCTTGCTTCGCTAGGATCAGTTTGGTACCACATGCACGTCCATGCGTAGGCATTTTTATCATTTTTCATGCAAGGTGTATTTTTGGGATTTTTAGGCTAAATTGCTTGTAAAATTCACCATGGCCATTATATTTGCATTTTGATGCATGCTGTAGTTGTAAAAAGTTATTATTTAGCTTCTCCTAACCCTTTTCTTTTGTTTCGCATCGATCCGACTTGACCGGAGGGGAGTTCGGCCTTAAACTCATCCCTCTCGTTTCCCAGCTGATATAATGCGCCTGCCAGAGGCCGTTATACGCATAACGGACCCTTGGGGGTGCGTTATGTTCAACATGACGGACCATTCTTGGACCGTTATGTGACCATCATTTCTGAAGGTCTGTAGGTTGTCTGGCATGACGGACCATGCCCCGTCTGCCATGGCCAACATAACGCCCTTCTCCTAGTGCGTTATGTGGTGTGTTAAAACTGTAGATTTTTCTCGGTATCATGCATTTGGGTGACTTTAACGGACCGATCCAGGTGTATTATAGTCTTACGACGTACCAGTCTTGGAGCGTTATGTTTTGTGTGGTTTTGATGGTCGTTCGGGTGAGTATAACGCGCTGGTGTAGGCGCGTCGTACTGAGCATAACGCCCCAGGGATGGCGCGTTATAGTCTGCATGTCTGAGTTTAGGTATTTACACGGGTTAGCATAACGGCCTGGGGGAGGCACGTTATGATCGCATAACACCCCACCCTTGGTTCGTTGCATTATGTTGTTTTGGAAATTTTAGAAAAGCATGTTTAATTCCCGTTTAATGCATTCCATGCTACGTCTATGTTATATTCATGTTAAGTTATGCTTAATGGCTTGCTCCTAGAATCCCAATGGAGTGCTTGGACTTTCCATGTGATGGAACCACTAGATGTAGCCCTTGAATTCACAGATCATCGACCCACCCAGGAGAGGTGGAGGGACAGTCCCATCAAGCGGTTTAAGCTAGTATCGTGGGCCCTTGACTTTACCGTAGCGCTCTACGTGGAAGGAAATATAGCTGGAGGCCTGGCCCTAGGCAGGGGTCGGTGTGTGCACACGTGGTCAAAGGCGAGAGCTGACACTGACGAGTGTTACTCTGACTAGTTCTCGGTTGGTACAGTTCAGTTTGTCTTCTCGCTGGGCACCTATGCATTGTGTCTATCCAGCCCCGGTGGCCCTCTATCTTGGTAATTAATCAAGAGTTTTCCTCCTTCTTGGATGATGTAATTAATGTCATAACCTATACGGTATGATAGATTTCTTGTCCCGATGCGGACTTCACTTTCGTCTGACCAAGTCAGATTGAGCGCACAATAAATCTGTCACGGAAGTGACTGGCACGTCTATCAAATGAATAATCATCCTGAATAAATTAACTAGAATTAATTAAAAAATGATGAAAATCCAATCCCCACAATGCCCAATTGCTCCAGCATGGCGGTGCCCTTGGCACCCCAACTTCCCCGATCTCGACACTGTCACATACCGGGAATACATTGTGACACCCCTTAGGCGACATCCTGCAAAGTCACAAGTCCTTTGACGGAAGCTATGTACAAATGTAAAAATACACGCACAACAATGCAATGACCTGGGGACCGTCACAAATGACAGAATTATCTCGTGACTTGCACACATTTGTAATCGAGCTTGCACGCCCCCACATAATGCCTTTGATGACATATAGTTATGTAGTCCAGTTAGGGAATTGGTCCCCATCCTCGCCAGCTACCAGTCTTAATGTTGCCCAGTAGACTGCCATCTGTTTCCCAGCTCGGTCCCAACTCATCTAGCAGGATAGCTCCACGCCCTAGCCAGGACTTGCCTGCTCCTTACTGAGTCAGTGTCAACTGCTCCGTGCCTAAGCTAGGACATGCCTACTCCCTACCGAGCCAGTGTCCGCTGCTCCTCTATTTGAGTCAATACCTCATTCTCATAAACCCAAAGTGCATACCCTCTCTATTGTCCATACTGGAACGTGCCTCTCTGCTCCCCAGTTATCCTTGCTGTGTTGCTATTGCCCTGCTACTATTGCATGGACTAAGCCCTCCCGACGTCGCGGTGCCCAGGGTCCTTGACTCTCCTCTTCGACAGTAGAAATAAAGGTGTTCAGACTCTACCCGATGTAAAATAAGCACCAATTGCTTGCGATCAGTGGGGAAGATGTCTAATACATGAGTCCCCATAATCACCTACACTCGTACCAGTGGAACCTCTTTCGCTCCACATGGTGCACGACATTTTGTGCCCACGTATTGTGCCCTGATGGTACATCCCCAATCAAATATTTGGTTTTACAGGTGATCGTCGTGAAATTGATTGACATGTCCGTATTCCATCCAGCCATCCCTGTACCAATTTCTTAGAATGATTAACAGGACACCATTTTTTCCTATGTGTTCTTATTGTTCTTTTAACCTTCTTGTCAATACCCCTGGAATCCCTGCGTGCCAAGTCGGCCTATCTAGGCTTTCCGTAAAAGGCAAGTGTATGTCACCGCCGTGAGGAAAAAATTTTCTATATGGATCATGGCTGCTGGAAAATTATCATTTCTCCCTTCAAAAATCATAGCTTGACAATTGCTCCTCTTGCTATAAATAGGTAGTTATTGGTGATTAATCTATCCATGATTTCTTGAAAGGGCTACAACTCTACCACCTATTAGACTGCTAATTGTTTAATTATTAAGATTGTTTGATAGTCATGCCACTCCGGTGGTGTTGACTGACCACACTGCTCTCGTTTTCCACGTTTCTTCAACTCAATCTTGTAATAGTTGGGACTCTCCGTCGGATACTCCTTCCGTTGGAGTAGGACCACTATTATGAGACCTCCGTAAGTTCTTGCGAGTCTGGGATTCCCACTAGGACGTCAGGTAGGTTGTACCACCAAAGCTTGAACCCACTGACTCAATCGATTTGTGTTTTGGGCTGACAAAGTGCATGACAGATCTGCCTTGTCTCGACCAGAAGGCGGCCTTGTTGGGACTGCTACCTTTCGGTAGTGGCCATGGCGTGACTGCCATATGCTTTTTGGCCTGGCCGATGCCCCAGTTTGTTAGGTCGACTTTCCTTGTTCCAAGTCGACCTAGCCCTATTCAAGTCGACCTAAGTCCCCTCAATTGACCTGGGATGTGTGGGTTGGACCCTAGTTCGGTCCCACCATGCCTCATACCGACCAAGGACCTAATTAAGTCGACTGAATTACCTTGCTGGACCCAACTTGGTAGCGGCCTCCATTGGACCGCAACCTTCATATTGCGACCCTTCGTGGACCATTTTCACCTTTTCCCTCTAGTGCATCGACCTGTTAACCCTCCTGCGTCGACGCTAACCTTGTTGATTGTCCACCTGATAGCGGTCCAGTCTAGACCGTCACTTCCATGTAGTGGTCTTGGAATGACCGCAACCTCATTCCGGAATTGGTTTTCTGTGGTTCTTGTTGTTGACACCCATTTTCAGCCTGCAAGTCAAGTTATTTCTCTTATTCATCCTTTCCAATATCCTGAATTAACCATTATTTTGAAACCTTCTTTGAGCCTATTTTGAGCCCATTTCTTGATCATTCTTTAAGCCCATTGAGCTTTAGAGGCTTTTAACTTCAATTCCCCAACTTTTGGGTCATTTTTGGGCCGTCCGGAACATCGAACAGACGTCCAGAACTCACCCGGACGAGCGCTGTCACCCCCCTCTAGTAGTGATCAACTGTTGACCACTACTTGAGGTAGCGATCAACTGTTGACTACTACTTGAGGTAATGGTCAACTATTGACCGCTACCTTGAGGTGTCAGTTAATAGTTGACCGCCACCTCCCATTTAAAAAAAAAAGAAAATCATCAGGTAGCGGCCTTGGGAAGACCACCACCTAATGGTGGCAGTCTTCCCTATTGTCTCTAGTGGCACCGTCGGCGGTGAGAGAGTGCTCGTTCCACTTTCCATCAAATTGAGCGACCACTGTGGAGAGAGAGTTGAGAGAGCAACCCTACAACCCATGCCCTCGGCGTGCCGACCGCCCTTGAAAATTGGGCATCCTTGGCCCATCGGGAGTTCATCCCTAGATGGCCATTCCCTTGGAACCCCAAGGTCCAATCTCGGACCCTCACCCCCATCGCCGGTCCGCCTACGGACCCGGGTGTGTGCAACGCGGGTGAGCCCGCTTGAGTGAATCTATCGTTCGGTTCGCGCTTGCAATCCTAGGTCCAAGGTCCATTGGTCTTGTGACTGCCACCCCCATAGTGGTGTCACATCAATTGGATTGATGAGGCCCTTGAAGGGTTAGTGGGGGTTGTCGAGAAGGCGTATAAACAATTGGAATTACACCACGCGTAATATTAATTAGAGCAGGAGATTAAATTAAAGTGTGAAAGTAATTAAAAGAAATATATCAGAGTGATAATTATAAACGATAGTCCAGAAATTACAAATGTACAAGTCTGACAACCACAACAGTCCCACTGTACAACTACACGGGATATACCCCGGACAAAAGTACACTAGGACAGACGGACCACAGCTGGCGCTATAGGCACGGTCTCCAAAAACACGCGAGGGACCGACAGATGGCTGGGACGGCTCACCTGCAGAAAGGAAGGGTGAGTCACAACCAGACTCAGTAGGGGTCACGCGGATCCCTACCACGCACTAATCACACAAGCATACAGTAATAAAAGCAATTAGAACATGCATTTAATGCAGTAAACAGGTAGTGGCATAATTAAATCGCAGTTATAGCAAAGTAAGAAAGCCTATCTAAACAGGTAAACATGCCGAATTACATTTAATAATAGCATCGGAAGCTAAATCTACCAATAGAGTAAACCTCAGCTAGCCATGTGATAGGAAGAAGGAAGACCACCAGAAAGAAGAAACCAGATGCGTCTACTGACGTCTTACACTGCGTTTCAAGCACCTCGCAGTCAAGCTCGTAACAAGCGAGTGACACAACAGTACCGCACCGAGTGACTAATCAGAGTAACGCTCGTCAGCGTCAGTCCAACCCTCTGACCACGTGTGCACACACTAACTCATCGCCTTGAGCCAGGCCTCTAGCTAGTTTTCCTCCCCAGTAGGATGCTACTGACTATGTGAGGGGGCCCACGAAAACTAGCTTACAAATCGTACAATGGGAATACCCCGCCACCTCTCCCAGGTAGGCCGACACGGACGTCGTAGGGCTACGACTAGTGGTTCCATCACAAGGAGAGAGAAAGTTACTCTTTTGGGATGTAAAATAATGCCACAGTGTACAAAATATTTCTTGGTCTCACAGTTCCACAACTCCCAAAAGCTCCGGATTGGGTTAAACCCATATCTCATCACTTGCCTTCCTCAGTTCTCGGACACGTCGCTTAACAGCACCATGCTACGGACAACGATCCCCAGAATTAAAAAAAAAGAGTCAATCAAAATGGGGTTAAAAATAGAGATACCCCAGCGGACCCAGTCATTTCCCTCCTCTACGAGGAGACGACTGGGGGCAAAAATTACCATCAACCTAGCTGAGGTGAAAATTCGAAAGGGCGTCTCAGGTAAAATCGGGTGACCCCTTGGTATGAAAACTCGCAAGGGTGTACCGAAAAAAGTTAAAAGGGGCTAGCTCTGGCGAAAACCCGTAAGGGCGGCAAAGTTGGTAAAGAGAAAAATAAAAAAATCTTCTCCTTCTCTGCTCCTCAACGACGAGGGTCGTCGACCCTGACATTTCATCAATGGCGACCTTAGTATCACCCCACGATAATGGTGACCACTACACTCTCGAAAGCCAGATCACACCAATTCCAGTACCAGCTCTCAGTCCCAGCATTGTGGCTTCAATGCCTCTACAGGCCAGCCACGCCAGTTCCAGTACTAGCTCTCAGTCCCAGTATCGTGACTTCAATGCCTCTGCAGGCCAGCCACCCAGTTTCAGTACCAGCTCTCAGTCCCAGCAAAGTGGCTTCAACTCCTCTACAACCCAGTCATGCCAGTTCTAGTACCAGCTCTCAGTCCCAGCATCGTGGCTTCAATGCCTCTACAGGCCAGCCACGCCAGTTCTAGTACCAGCTCTCAGTCCCAGCATCGTGACTTCAACGCCTCTATAGGCCAGCCACCTAGTTTCAGTACCAGCTCTCAGTCCCAGCATCGTGGCTTCAACGCCTCTACAGGCCATCCATGCCAGTTCCAGTACCAGCTCTCAGTCCCAGCATCGTGGCTTCAACACCGCTACAGGCCAGCCACCCAGTTCCAGTACCAATTCTCAGTACTAGTACCGTGGCTTCAACGCCTCTATAGGCCAGCCACGCCAGTTCCAGTACCAGCTCCCAGTCCCAGCATCGTGGCTTCAACACCTCTACAGGCCACCACCCAGTTCTAGTACCAATTCTCAGTCCCAGCATTGTGGCTTCAACGCCTCTGTAGGCCAGCCACCCAATTCCAATACCAGCTCTCAGTCCCAGCATCGTGGCTTCAACACCTCTTCAGGCCATCCACACCAGTTCCAATACCAGCTCTCAATCCCTGCATCGTGGCTTCAACACCTCTACAGGCCAGCCAGCCAGTTCCCGTATCAGTTCTCAGTCCCAGCACCGTGGCTTTGACGCCTCTACAGGCCAGCCACTCCAGATCTAATACTAGCACCTAGTCTCAGCATCGGATTTTAGAAGGAAGAAACAAGCCACATCAAAGAAAAAATCTCCAAGAACTAAACGTGGCAAGAAAAGGCAGACTGAACTAAACGACAAAAAATCCATAGTGAAGAAACTAAATCAGATGTGGATAACAAAACATCTAGTTTCTAGTCTGCATGAAATAAATGTTTTTATGGGGCCCAAACAGTTTTGGGTTCCAAACATTTCTACTTAATTCTCAATGCAGGTATGCCTGGCAGCCAACCAGAATAGATGGTATCTTGATAGTGGCTGCTCTAGGCACATGACCGGGGATAAAGACAAATTTTACATGCTGATAAAGAAGGATGCAGGTCATGTTACCTTTGGAGGTAATACCAAAGGGAAAATAGTTAGAACAGGTAAAGTAGGTAAGTGTTCTTCATGCTGCATTGATAAAGTGTTATTGGTAGAAGCAGTTGCCTACAATTTGCTTAGCATTAGCTAGCTGTGTGATAAAGGTCATAGGGTAGTTTTTGATACTCTTGCATGCACTATATTTGAACAAAATTCTGAATGTGTCAAATTTTTTGGTAAGTGAGTCAATAATATCTACATGGTAGACTTAGATGATACAGCACACACCGATCTATGCCTAACTGTTAATAAGGATGAACTAGAATATTTGTGGCATCATAGGTTTGGTCATGCTAGCTATCATGTGCTCCACAAACTGACAAAACACAGCTTGGTAAAAGGTCTCCTTCAAATTTCATTCAAAATAATTAACAAAATTTGTGAGGCCTGTACTCAATGCAAGCAAACTAGAAAGTCACTTAAGTTTAGAACTGAAAGCTTATCTTCTAAACCATTTGAGCTGATTCATATGGATTTGTTTGGACCATCTAGATCAGCCAGCTTATCTGGTAGGAGATATGGTTATGTTTTAATAGATGACTTTTCTAGATTTACCTGGGTATATTTCCTGACACATAAAAATGATGCTTTTAAGGAATTTCAGGAATTCTACCATAAAATAACTCAGACCAATGAGCATTCACTTTTAAACATTTTGTCTGATCATGGAGGTGAGTTTGAAAACTCACAATTTGATGATTTCTGCAGGGATAATGGAATCAACCACAGGTTCTCATCTCCAAGAACTCCAGAATAGAATGGAGTAGTTGAAAGAAGGAATAGAACCTTGGTGGAAATGGCTAGGACAATGCTGGTTGAAGGGAATCTGCCAAGGAAGTTCTGGGCTGAGGTTGTGAGCACATCCTATTTTAATAGAGCTCTGGTAAGACCTTCTACACAAAAGACTCCTTATGAGATACTTAAAGGTAAGAAACCTTCACTAGCACATTTCAAGGTCTTTGGATGTAAGTGTTTCATTCATGTAAATTTTAAAAGAGACCTTGATAAGTTTGAACCTAAAAGTGAACCTGGAATCTTTCTAGGATATTCTGAAGTGTCCAGAGCCTATAGGATTTATAACCTTAATTCAAAAATTGTTGAGGAATCACCTCATGTTGTCTTTGATGAACATTCTAATAAATGTGAAACTGGTTTTTACATAGACAAGGCTGATGGTGATATCCTTGAGAGTAGAGAAGAGCCACATCCTGAACCTGCAGAAGATGGTGAGACTAGTGTGTCTAGAACTCAGGGGGAGGAAAATGCAGAGATAGGTAATCAGCTTACCAATATAAGAATTCTGAGAGATCACCCTTTAGAGAATATTATTGGTAATCTGAATGAACCCCCTAGGACTAGATCACACTTCAGAATTGAAAATGAGCTGAATTCATTTGCATTAGTCTCACAAATAGAACCAAAAAATGTAGAAAGTGCCTTAGAGGATGTGCATTGGATAAATGCCATGCATGATGAGCTGAACCAATTTGAAAGGAACAAGGTATGGCACCTAGTTCCTAAACCCTCACATGGCTCCGTTATAGGCACTACATGGATTTTCAGGAATAAAACAGATGAGCAAGGTCGTATAGTCAGAAATAAAGCTAGGCTAGTGGCACAGGGTTACAACCAGGAATATGGGGTAGATTTTCAAGAATCTTTTGCACCTGTTGCCAGGTTAGAGGCTATTAGAATACTTTTAGCATTTGCATGTAGCCTAGAAATAAAATTGCAGTAGATGGATGTTAAATCTGCTTTCTTGAATGGTTTCATAAAGGAGGATGTGTTTGTTAAACAACCTCTAGGTTTTCAATGCCTTGATTCGCCTGATTATGTTTACAAATTAGATAAGACATTATATGGACTGAAGCAAGCTCCTAGGGCTTGGTACGACAGGCTGAGCTCCTTCCTCATAGGTAATGGTTTTTCAAGAGGAGAAGTTGACCAGAACTTATTCAACAAGGTGAGTAACGAGGACATTCTTGTTGTACAGATTTACATAGATGATATAGTGTTTGGGTCAACTAAGTCTGAAATGTGTGTGGAATTTTTAAAATTAATGCCACATGAGTTTGAAATGAGCTCCATGGGAGAATTGAAGTTTTTCCTTATTTTGTAGGTAAATCAAACTTCAGAAGGAAGCTTCATCACACAGTCCAAGTACTTAAGAGACCTGCTAAAGAAGTATCAAATGGAAAACCTCAAGGCAATAACAGCACCTATGGGCACCTCAACTAGTCTTGATGGTGGCCCAAAAGGTAAATTGGTTGACACCAAGCTTTATATAGGTATGATCAGATCCCTTTTGGCCTTTGCTTCAAGGAAGTAAATTTGGCATCCTTTCTTTCTTGTACTTGGTCGAAGAAGTACTTGTTGTTAAAGTGTTCCACAAACTCTTCCCACAATAATTGATCGTGTGATAGAGTTGCTTCGATCGACTCCCACCAAGCACGAACATCCCTTTCTAGCTGAAAGGCAGCGAGTAGGACCTTCTCCTCATCAACACATTGCATGACTCGAAAAATCCTCTCTATTTTCTTCACCCAGTGTTCTGCCTCATTCGGGTCCGTGGACCCAGCGAACTTGGGAGGGTTCATACTTTTGAAGTTTCTGTGTAAATCTCCCGCTCCTCGGTTAGCTCCTCTTTGAGCCACTTGTTGCAGTGCTTGGGTCAGTCCTTAGATCGTCCTTTGCATCTTGTGCCATTGAGCTCTCTCGATAGCAATTGGCGAGAATTAAGCCTGCAACCACAACTACCAAACTTAAGTGTTGTGTGTATTTCCTTGATTTATCCTACTTTAAAGCTTAGCCTGTGACTTTACCCAATCTCACTGGGAAGGTTTAAAACTCTATCAACATTTCTAGATCAACATCTAGAACCTATATCAAGAGAAATCTAGGGTTTATGAAACCTAGACTCTGATACCACAAAGATTGTCACGTCTCGACGCGGAATATCGAGACGCGACGAGTCGTAACACTCATGTCGATCAGAGCATGTATAACAAGGGTCCAATCACATAGTAGATGATAGGAAAATGATACTCTTTATTTCATCAAATAAAGTTTTACAACATCATTAAGTCTCAAGAGGCATAATACAACTTCCAAATACATTTAATTCTAGCAAGAGCAACAATTTAAACCTAGGTAATCTAAGATAAACTTGTCCCTCTTTCACTCTTGCCTATCCCCATTTGTTTAGGGTTCATCATTGGAACTACCTACAATATTAACCGAAAACCTAGGGTGAGCGAAACGCTCAGTAGGATTTGTATCTCTATACCAGGTGTAATACCCCAGTTTAATTTACTATTTTAAAACTATTTCCTCTGGCTTAGGATTAGATCGACGGGCGATTTGTTTCACTTTGTATGATGATCTTGACTCCGAGTCGTGAGACTAAAGGATCGTTGTAGTTTTCGGTCTAGTTACCTTGTCCTGAGTCTGTTGACAATTTTTTGTACTGCCATTGATGCTTCGTAGTACGTGTGATAGTGCTTCTTGCCTGTCTGTACTCCGACACTCGTGTTTTAGAGTCTGTGTCTCGTGAACCTCCACTAGTTGTAGCCTGACAACTCATGTTGACCTGTCAGCCCACCTGGGAGTGGTGGCAAGGTAGTTCCCGATACACGATTTATAAGATAGTTTCTGTGGGCTCCCTTACTTTGCAGTAGCGTCCACTGGGGGAGAAAACTATCTAGAGGACTTGCTCAGGACAATGAGCCAGTGTGTGCACACATGGTCAGGGGCTTGGACTGACGTCGGCGGGTGTTACCCTATCTAGTTACTTGCGATAGTAGTACTATTCTGGTTCTGACAGTGTCTTGGTTTCGATCGTGCTTTTGGACGACAGGTAGACAAGCCACTTGTAGGCATAGCATAAGATGTCAGGGGATGCAGCTGGCTATTCTTCTAGTGAGGGGTACTCAAGTCCAGTCACGTGACACGTGACTTCCGCGTGACTCTCATGTTTCTCAAGTGTCATGACCTTTTCGGGTTAGCCCTCTCGTGGCTTTTCCCGAGGTCAGTGTTGTGCCTTGTGCATGACGTTCTAGTCATGTCAGGTCAGTGTTTGTCTAGGTCCTTTCTAGACCTATTGTCTAGCCATGTAGGCCTGGTGCTTGTCAACGGATCGGTAACTTCTGACTTCGCCAGTTTAGAGTTCGCCCTTCTGTTACTGTTAGGAGTAGCTTCGGGTGCTGAGGTTAGTTCGGCAACCATGCTCTTTCGATATGGGTTCTTCCCTCTTCCTTGCTTGTTCCCTACTCCTGCTTCCTCTTCTTTGCAGCTTTGTAGTTTAGTTTTCCTGCTTTACTACCTACTATTTTATGTTCCGTGTTACTGCGTGTTTTTCAGTGGGGATCTACGTGACCCCTACTGAGCCAGTGACACGAGGCTCACCCCTACTTTTCAGGTGGGCCGTGGTTCGTGCTGCTTCCGTGGTTCCTGGTGTATGAGTTCGTAGTGGCTAGCTGGTGCCTTCATCGGGCTTCCCCCGACTTTCTGGTACGTCTTTCTTTTTCTGTCGACTATACTTGGCACTTGTTGTCCTTTCTCTGGGCTGGACTCTGGTATATAATTGTTAAATTTAAACTGTTAATTAAAAAATAATTTTATGCAAATTTCAACAAACGCCTGCCAGGCGGCACGTTCTTGGAGACAATGGAGAGACAATTGGTGAAGAACTTGTAGGCAGAACCCAACCCCCCCATCACCATCCACCAGCCTCATTTGAGAAACCAAACCCCCCAATTGCCATGCACGTAGCAGCACCATCATCCCAAGTGCACCCGCCGACCACAGCCACTCCCAGCTCGCCACTGCCATGTACCCTGCCCATGCGCCATAACCACCTCTTGTCCCCGCCCAGCCAGCCACACCCTTCATTCTGCACTGCCCCATAGCCCACGGAGTCATCCATCCCACTCCCCTGCACCCTTCCCAGCGCGCACCCCATGCCTCCCCTTCCAGTTTGAGAAACCAAGCTCACCCCTCCTCCTTTCCCCCACTTGCCACGCCCCTCGGCCACCACCCACACCCAAACTAGCCACAGCTCGCCTCGCCGCACCCAGCCTGCCATCAACAGGCACCCCCCATCTGCAAGCACCCTGCCTTCTGTGAGGGCCCAACACCACGGACACCATCAATGCTGCCATACAGAGCCATTGTCTGCTCCCTCTTGTCTCGTGCCACCACAGCCACCTTCCACGTCCACAGTGACCGCCATCCAGAGCACGCCGGCATGCACGACAGGACGCCGGTCACCCACCCAGCACGCAAGATCAGCACTCACCCCACCGGCGCTACTCGCCTCCGCCCGCACTGGTCCTGCTTGCAAACACCGTCGCTGCCTCACGCCAGCCGCAGCCACATACAGCTCGGTTGAGAGAACAGAGCGCAGCTAGTGACGTCCAATCCCCTCCCTAGCAATGCCAAACATGGTACCGCGAGCTCTCCTGCCGGTCATCGTTCTGAGCACACCGGCGTCTTCCACTGCTCGCAATCACTGCAACCTAACCGGCGTCGGTACCTGCATCCGAGCATGCCACGGTGACTCCCTTTGAGCACCTTTCCCCCAGGGCATGTGAAGATCCTACCAACGGTGCCAACGGCCTCACTACTCTCTCTCTTTAGCGTAAGGTCCATGGCCGCGGGTCCTTTGACATGGAAGCTTTCTAGAAGCTGATGTTAGAGAAACTGATATGGATTTCAGCATTCATGCTTGTTGGAGCCCGATTTCCTGGAGCTACTGTTAATGCTGTAGAGGAGGAATACCGTTCTGTGGTGGCAATCCTTATCGCAGAGCTAGCAACTGCAGCAGCGACAGAGAAAGGGCTAACATTTGAAGAAGACATAGGAGAAAGGGTATGTGCTTATTCAAGGGCTGTTGCGCATTTCCCAACTACTGTGAAGGAGTTCAAGTGGAGGAATGGTTGGTTTTATTCTCTGACTCAAAAGGTGCTCGCGAAAGGGAAACCGGATCCATGCTCACTACACTCAGCTTGGCTTAAGGAGTTGAACGTGATATAAAGCACCATTTTTGGGTAACTTTGTGGTAGTCCTTTTCTTGGGCTTGGCCCAATGAATTGGGCCCAATAACAACATCAAACCACATAATGACACATAAACATAGGGAAATAAGCTAAAGACCTAGGGACATGACTCAAATAAAATGGAGAATACAATGATAAGACTCAAATAAAATATAAAAACTACATGCCATGACTCAAAGAAATGTGAAGAATATGATTGTACATGATGATGATCCATCCGAGCTTTGAAAAATGTAGAGGGGACAAATGATGCCCCCATCACCACTTCTAAATCCCCTTGACTCCGCATCTCCTTCACCTCCTACAGCCACATACACCTCCTATCCGCCATCCCCCACGAGTCAGCCCTCCACCACTTGTCCCTCTACGAGTCAGACTTCCATCCCCACTTACTCACATACCCCCACATATCAACTTCCCATACACCAACCTGCCACCTTCCATAGCCAATCCTCTCCACCTTTGGTCAAGGGGATTCCACACCCTGAGCAGGTAGGTGCTGTCCACTGCATACCTCCTCACCCCACTCCACATCTCCAATTGCCTAATCCTTCCCTTAGCCATGCACTATTGCCTACGCAACCCCCACCACCTCCACAACCATTTACCGTACCTTCCCATACCTCTCGGCATCCACCTTGCCCAAAGCGGGCTCCTTAGCCTCCATTGCCAGAATCTTTTACAGATATCTTCAGGACATTGATCGCCACTCGCGCATTCCAACTCCGTCCGATTATGCCTTGCTAATCTGTGGTTGGGAACATGCTCCAATATTGTAAATTTCATCATCAACAGGGGCATTTGGTTGAGGATTGCCCAGAGTTCCAGGAATTTATTTATGGGCTGTAAAATGATAGGAGGGTTGATTGGGTTATTATGCATAAAGTTATTTTTGGCCTCCATAGCAAGCAGCAGCAGCAGCTAGTGCCGCCCCGGCAGCCATCCCCGTCTCAGGACCAGGGGCACCCTTGTGATTCTTCGGTTAATGAAACACCCTCTCTGTTACCTACTTCCTCCTCTGTTCCATCTCTTCCACCTATCCAAGCCTCCGCTCAAGCAAACACCCCTCCTTCGCCCTCTATCTCCACCACCATTCCTGGTCCCAAAATCGCTCGATGCGTTGTAACGATACGTCGAAGGGTGCCGCAACCTACCGCTTCCTCCACTTCACCACCACTTTTGCCACCTCTACCTTCATCCCCTCCGTCAACCACATCACCCCCTTTGCCACCTCCGTCACCCTCACCACCATCACCATCTCCACTACCTTTCCCACCCCTTTCACCATCATCGTCCGAGCCTGAACAGGCTGAACCCACACTTACATCTCTACCTTTGCCTTTACCCCCGCCCAGGCCTATTATCACCACTATTCCTCTACCACTCAAGCAATGGCACGGCAATCGACATGGCTCACTCAGTCAAAGTCAATCTCACAATGAGGAACCAATCCTCTGATGCTCTACTCATCCTCAAAAATATGCCCATAGCAACCAATGCTACGATCCTGAACTTGTGGGTTATGGACCCACCAAGCTTCTACTGGGCACTCTGATCCAAGCGTACAACCATCACAATGACTCGAGATCTGCCATCTGAAGAATCCTCAACTTGGCTAGCTGACATCAAAAATCAGGGCGAGGAAAGCTCCATTACCTCGAACCCAGAGCATAGATTCTCTCTCCTGATCTGGTAATCCTCTACAACTCTGCAGGCCTTAATTCCCAACACATCAAAAATCACAACGCCAGCCATGAGTTCTCGTGAGCACCACCCAGCTGACACTCATCCTCTCAGAACAGTGCCAATGCACCCTTATGCATCATGGGAATGGGCATCGCTTCTCACAGGCAACCACCTTGCCAAAGCACCAAACACATCTCGCACAGACTTCATGGCACACACACGAGAGGAGACCAACCAATCCGAACACATAATGCAAGATGACAAAACTTAGCAAAGAGTGATCTCTCCAGCCAAGGAGAAACCAACATGCCTCTTACAGACAGGAGATCTCTAGGCCTGACCTGACCTCGAACCTTGTGCATGCTGGGAGCTACACTTTCCAGCATCAGAAAAAGCATCACGCTTCTGTCAGGTCAGCTCCTCCGACAACACTTGCCAAGTGTTCCATCAGACCACACTCATAGCATCTCCCAATGCACCATCATCGAAATCCCCTGAACTGCGACATGCCACTCCTTAAGCACTAGTGTTGTCGATCACCAGCCACACTTAGCCACAACGATTGAGCTAGATGCTGCCACACGCTCCTTACCTATGCTTGCCTCTGATCTTGGAACCATTCTCACGCCAAAATGCTTACTAAGGAGCGAAGAAGATCACCAAAAGACGCCAGGCTTAAAGGCCGCTACACCTCTAGCCACCGGACATTATTCCCTCGAATATGTCTTTGCTCACACCATTCCATTCCCGATACTCGAGTCCTCACAATATCCATCTCTTAAGCTACTGCCGCGCGGACCACCACGCCAAAAGCCGCAACACGAACCATAATCGGTACCTACCGATGCTCATCCTCAAGTCCCAAACTCACTGCAAAACCTTCACATCTCACATGTCGCCTCGCACGACGCATTCAAGGCAATGCACAATGGCGCCAATTCCACAATCTGGGCCATGAACCAAGCCACTGCCACATAATCTCGAACCAAATCTAGGACTAACACAGTCCATTCATATGCAGAAAGCACAGGACTTTGAGCTCACTGGGACATCTCTGCCCAATCCTGCCGTGCGGTCGAACCAGAGACCGCACAACTCTTGTGCGGCCCTGGCCTGGCCGCCCATCGGCTCGGCACGCAGCGGAGTTGAGCGATCTATCGTGGGACCGCATGTCCCTTCGTGCGGCCCCATGCTGACCGCACATCTCCCGATTTTGACGGTTGTTTGTGACCGTTATGCAGTGCACTGGGGTGTGCGGCCAGGGTCTGGCCACATGACCCTTTGTGCGGCCGTAGGCTGGCCGCACATCACTTGACGCCATTCGGCTCGGCGCGCAGAGGGGCTTGTGCGGCCTGTCAATGACCGCACATCCCTTGAGCGGCCTAGGACCGACCGCTCATCCCGTGAGTTTTCGACCGTTACTTGTTACAGTTACACAGTGTCTTGGGGTGTGCGGCCAGGAGCTGGCCGTACCTCCACTTGTGCGGCCTGGGTCCGACCGTACGTCTCTTGGAGTCGTTGGCAAGTCGTGCGGCCAAAGTTGGACCGCACCTGTCTTGTGCGGCAAGTTCCTAGCCTCCCTTACCTTGTACGGCTAGATCCCAATCGCACATGTTTTCTTACCGTTAAGCAGTGTCGGGGTTGAGCGGCTGAGGTCTGACAGCACCTCCCTTGAGCGGCCATTGTTTGGCCGTTCATCCTGGCAAGAGCGGCCGCGATGGGACCGCCCATGCCTTTGGGTGGCGGGGTCATAACCGCCCTTCTTCCGTGCTGCCAATGATGGACCGTTCATTATCTGAGGTCTAATCAGTGGTTTTTCGTGTCGATTCGAGTCCCGGGTGAGCGGACCTCGATCCACGTGCTGGCCCGTGGTCTGACCGATGCTGGGCATCATGTGGGGACCAGGTGTGGGGCGTTGTGAGGGGTCTCGGGATGTGGCGTCTTCGGCTTGCGTCACCGTGAGTCGGTGTTGTACGAGGGACGATCCTTGTACTCGTTTACTTCGGAGTCAGTTTATGCGACTTCAGAGTCTGCCTTCCAGTGACCTGTCCACTACTCATAACTTTCCTGCGCACGCGGGTGCGGACCCACCCGGGAGTGGCGGAGAGCGTCACCTGAGTTAGATGGTTTTTAGGCTGGTCTCCATGGGCCCCTTGCCTTTGCCACCAGAGTCCAGTGGGGGGGAAAACCAGCTAGAGGACCCAACCTAGAGTAGATGGTCTGTGTGTGCACACGTAGTTGGGGGCTTAGGACACGCACTGATGAGCGTGACCTCAGCTAGTCCTTGTTGTGGTACTTGTGCGTGTCTGAGTCTTGCGCCTGGGGCGATGTAGCTAGACACTTATGACGCGATGTAAGACGTGAGGGGACGCATCCGGTCGTTCTTCTAGTGGGTAGTGCTCCTGTCTCCTGGTAGTTTCAGACTCGAGGTTGCTAGACCGCCTCAGCTTTCGCTTCTGGGGCTGGTTTCTCTTCTGCCTCAGGCTCTGCTTCTGGGGCTAGCTTAAGGGACTCAAACTCCTCCCAGGGAATGTATTCCTTTAGCTCGACAGGTTGAATCTTGGGTTGCTCATATTCCTCAAGTTCATCAATGACGTCCTGGAGTCTTCTAGTAGCAGGATCGACCTTCTTATGCACCCGCATCAGGATGCGTTCCTTCTTGTTGTAGGTGGGTTGCCTCATGACAAGTCGAGGGGCCGTGTCATGCCACACGGGGTTCACCGGTGGTGGTGTTGGTTGGGGCATGACACCCCTCAGATGAACTTCTGGGGTGGGTCAAGGGGCTCGTCTCCTTCTATTCCTCTTGGGCGTGGCCTACCAACCTCCTTGGTCTTGGGTTGACGCCGTGATAAAATCTTCATAAGTGGCGCGGGTACTGGCCTCCGCCCACTCTTCAGGCAATTCCTGGTACAGTGACACCATGTTGACGGTGGAAGCCAGGTTGGGCAGCTCATGTGGTTGTGGGGGATCTACTTTGTACTCTCCCATGTCCAGCTCTCCGTTCTTGATTAAGGACTCAATGACGTCCTTGAAGACATAGTAGTCTTCAATAGTATGCCCAAGCATCTGGTGGTACTAGCAGAAGCGAGGGTCATGCTTCTTCTTCAGGTCACCGGGCCTCTTTGGTTCTGGCAATGTGATTTTGTTGTAGCTAGTTGCCCACTAGAACAGGAGTCGGGACTTGTCTCGAGAGAACGAGTATAGCTTGCTCCTCATCTTCTCCCTCAGCGAAGGACCTTCCCGCCGCTCCATGGACCTGGGTGGGGGAGGGTGTGGACGTGTAAAATTGCACGTCCACGTGTCCCGATCAATCCAGCATCAATAAAAAACTTCAACTGAAGAGATTGCGGAGAACACGTCCAGTCTGGACCCTCTGAACGAACAGTACACTGCCGTGAAGCCACTCCCGGAGTCACGGTAGCAAAGAGGAACCAACCCTTGGGGGGCTCACAACTCGTGGGCCCCGAAGAGAACTAAGTGGATCGTTAATCGGGCTTAAAACGGACCCAAATACACTTCAACGGCATGCCCATATGGGCCTTCAGCGGTACATCCAGCGAGGTCTTCAACGGCACGCCCATATGGGCCTTCAGCGGTACGCCCAGCGAGGTCTTCAACGGCACGCCCATATGGGCCTTCAGCGGCATGCCCTTGTGCCCCTTCAGCGACACACCTTCTTTGGGTTCTTCAGCAGTACGCCCAGCCCTCTCAACGGCATGACCTGGCTTTCCCCCAACGACGCGTCCGACAGGGAGGATCTTATGCCATGTCCTATAGAGCCTCGGCGCGCAGCGGGGTAGCTGAGGTGTCGACACACAAACACCAGAACATGCACTGGCATTCCTGGCCATCTCATCACGATCACAGCCCTCATAGGATATCAACAGATATCCACGGGTCATGGGCAAATCACGAGATCAAGCCAAAATAATAGAAATAGGAGCGGTGGATGAAGACAACCTTTGGGCAAAGTGAACCATCGCTCAACCGCTAGGCAAACTCGACAGTTAAGGAATAGCCGTTACGCAACCAGAGACAAGGACATTGGTAGTTCTAGATTGAGTCGTTAGGGTACCGTCGCAGTCAGAGAAGAGACTACACCCAGTCACCTAAACTGACTTATCTAGAAAACTATCGACAGATAGACACCGCCCTAAAACACAATCTACAACAAACAGACACAGAATAGGATAGACCAACGGCTATCACAGCCAACGGGACTGTAACGGACCTCTAAAGGCACGTTACGCCAGCCTGACGCACTGAGGCAGGGGCATCAGAGCCAACAGACCCAAAACCTCAAACATAGATGAACAGTATGTAACGGACCAGCCTAATCCCGTTACATCAACCTGGTGCATAGGGATAGGTGCATTACACCAATTGCCACAGCCAATCAACCATCGGTCAATCGCAACGTAACGGATTCACATAGGAGCATTAGCTAACCGTAACGCGTAGGGAGGAGTCCGTTAGGGTGAACCGACTGACATAGTCTACGAGAAAAATACGCTCTTCGAGGAGCTGACAAACACAGTCCTCGAAAAATGGCCAAAGCATAATGCTCCTGCACTGGCGTGTTACCGCCATGTGACGGCTCTGTACTAGTCCGTCACACCGACCAAGCCTCGAAGAGCCCGAAACAACCTACAAAGGTAACGGTCTATCATTGGACCATTACAAAAGGTGATGATCTCTGAGACGACTGTTACACCGACACAGTGAGCAAAACAGTGGAATGGCCGAATCGGGCCGTTCTACGCCCCATTCACGCCGAAGCGCAGGGGGAACCAAGCTACACAACGATACAACAGATCCACGACTTAGAGAACAGGATAACCAGAAAAAAAAAAAGAGCAGAGTCAAATACTCTATTGGAAGACATAGCACACAACGTGGACTACTCACATGGCTGTCGACACTAGAGGTGATAAGCCACCTGGCCCACACAGCGAAACCGACCTCTAATCACAGGCAACAAATGATTAAACCATGCTAGCATAGGATCCACCCACGAATCCTGCTAATGTCCACCTCATCCGTCATTCCATAACATTCTATCCCCTTCTGTCGCATCTCTTCCTCAGTCAACTCGGCACGGTCGTGCGCCCCGCGTCGAGAGAAATAGAGGGAACAGAGAAACGAGGGAGAAAGTAGAACGGGAGAAATGAGAAGGATAGGAGTTGTGGTTGGCGGGCGGCTGACGCCCCCATTTTTGGCCTGACCAGGTCGCATGAGTAGCGGTCACGGCTTCGGCCTGGCTTGCCCCAGCAGCAGGTGTAAAACATATTTCCTCCTCATCTTCCTCACTGGGAAGATTGAAGAGGGCAGATAGGGTATTGTAGGAGAGTACTGTCTCCTTCTTAGCCCTACAGGCTTTTCTCTTCTTCTTTTGCTTGTTCTTATCTTTGGCTGGCACTTGCCTCCAGAATAGACTGTCATCATTTTTTACTACTCTATCAGATTCTTCTTTTTATTCCAGCGAGAGCTATTCCAGTTCTTACCATGGGACATGGTCCCTTATTAGCAAGGGTTTCAACTCAGGATGTTCATATTCATCTAGCCCGTTTATGTAGTCTTGAAGCCGTCGGGCCTCCAGACTGATTTCTTTGGCTGCCGACAATGGAGTCTGTCTCCTCCGGTTGTGGGTGTGTATTCTGGTTATTGCAGGCAGATTGGTCTAGATTGGTGCTGGCGCTAGAGGAGCCGGTCATGGTGTGATGCCATGGACATGTGCCCCCACCCTCGGGCGAGGCGTGGCTTTCTTCTTGTTCTTTACAAGGACTTGCTGCCATCGTTGTTGTTCTTTCATTGGTGTTAGAAAGCAAGTCTCATAAGTGTGCTGAGTGCTGGCCTCTGTAACTTCTTCAGGTAGTGCCTGGTATAGAGAAATCATATTGGCAGTAGCCCTCCTCAGAGGTTCTTCATGAGGTTATGGAGGTTCAACCTTGTACTCTCCCAATTCTATTTATTCTTTCTTAATCGTGCCCTCAATGACATCCATGAACACATAACAGTCCTCAATTGGGTGCCCCAGCATTTGATGGTAAGGGCAGAATCTCGGATTGTCTCATCTCTTCAGGTCCTCCGGCCTTTTTGGCTCAGGCATGGTAACCATGTTGTACTGGGTGACCAAGTCAAAGAGAGCCTTAGCTTTCTCCTTTGGAAAAGAGTAGGTCTTCTTCATTTTATCCCTGAGTGAGGGACCCTCTTTCTTCTCTTCTGCCCTGGCGTGCTGAGGTGCAACTGCCTTCTTGCCCTTATCTCTTTACTGTCCAAACGCCTTGATGTCAAGGGTGTTTGCTTCCTTAGGTGTTGCACGCCGATCTATTACTTTTGCCTTCTGCGTGGTGGTAGTAGTTGGTGTAGGGGCAGGCCTCGCAAGAAAGGCTTCGATCTCGGCCACCACATTGTTCAGGCGGTCGAATGACCGGATCTCCATACCGATCATTTTTTCTAGCACCTCCCTCCTGAGGTTTTGCTTAAAGATCTGCACAGCATCCTCCTGATGCGGGGGCTGCTTACATCTCATCCTGAGGTTCCTCCACCTCTTGATATATTCAAGGGCCATTTCATTCGCCCTTTGTCTTATCGAGTAAAGTTCAGCCACCATGACCTCCTTCTCAGTGACATGAAATCTTTCTCTAAATTTCTTCTACATATTTGGCCAGTCACTGATTGACCTGGTCGGAAGCTTGGAATACCATTCAAATGTGAGCCCTGTCAGTGAGGACCCAAAAAACTTCAACAGATATGACTCATCTGTGGTAAGGTCGCCCATGACGGTCATGTAGTATGCGACATGCTCTTTCAGAGATCCCTTCCCATTGAATTTATCGAACTTAGGCGGCATGTTGATCCCCGGAGGAAGCTGCTTGACTATATGATGTGGCGGGTATGGCACCTGATAAGCATCAAATGTGACATAGTCACCTTCACTTCGCTCAGCAAGCTTCAATTCAATCATCCTTTCCACCATCAGCTTGTTCACGGTGGTTGGATCGACTGGCTCCGGGTAGAAGTGAGCTGGCTATAGGTACGGGGTAACCAATGTAGTCACCTGCGGTGGAGGACGCAGTAATGGAGGCACTTGGTGCACCTGTGACAGCACCGGCGGTATCAGCGGCTGAAGTGGGCACTGTTGGGTGGCTGCTTGATCGTGTTCTGCTGACTGGGGCACGGTGTATAATGGTGGAAAGTCACATGGGTTGATGCGTCCCCGTGACGACTTGGGCTGCTTGGAAGCTGAGGTTTGCTCTATCTTCTCCAGCAGTTGCTTCTTTTGGAGTTCTATCTCCTACTGATATTTCTAGAGCAGCATCAGCACTGATGGGTCCATGGTCGCTATGCTGGGGATGGCTTCGATTGTTTGCCCTGAAGAGCCTTCAGGCGGGGTGGTCAGTAAAACCTCTCCTTCTTCAGCTGTCACCACATTTGTAGCCAGCGTGGTGACTTCTTCAAACAACATTTATTTTTCCTTGGCCACTTGTAGCATTTCCCTTGCGGCTTTAGCTCCTCTAGTGTTCGGCCCTAGCCCCCCAGCTAATCAAGCCAATTCCTGGGGTCCCTTAGGCATACCTCCATATTTGCCAACTACCTCGGCCATATTGCAAGTAAAAACTTGCATTTCTTTCCTTTGCTTGTAGACCATCCTCCTTGCATGACCGAGGAAGGTCCATCTCTCGAACATAGAGATTCTTCTTTTCACCTCCTGTTGGGGAGGGGCTTCATCGAACCTATGATTCGGGCTGCATTGATACTGATGCAGGATGACGTATGGGACGCCCTAGGACCTATGCGACAGCAAGCACAACTTGATCCATGGGCCTGAGCAATAGCGGACTGACCACACGCGTCACTCAAATTCGGGTGGTGACCCGACAGTGGAGGGGTGGACGGTGACCCACGGGCAGCCTAAACGGTCAGAGCCGCTAAGAGTTATATGGGTGAGGACAGACCTAAGGTCTGAGAGGTTGCCCGACTCATCTGAAGTAGAACCAGTGCCCAAGGGCGGGTTTGACGACACTCTCTCACACGGCAACGATCAACACTCAATGTTTAGGAAATTCAGAATGAGCTCTCCTCACCTTCGGCATGAACGTTGAACAGATACTAAAAAGCAATGCCTACGGAGCGAGGGTCAGATCTATACCTTGTCGAGTCTGAAAAGACCAGCACCAATTAGAGACGAGGGCGAGCCAGGAGCGTGCGCACCCAGTGGACACGCTGCGTCACTGTAGCTTCGGCCGTGACCTACGTGTACAACCAATTGAAAGCCTCCACGCAGGGAGGGGGAACATGGGGATGGGGCAATTAATACATGCACTACCGTCGCGCAGGAGGGGGAACAAGGGGAGGGGAATCCAAACGGTCGATCTGCACTGCCTTGTCGGGATGACGCCTGCTTGTTCCATACCGTATGCCTAGCTCCGACATCCGAATGAGGTGCCGTCAGCACCTGGATGAAACCTGGTGGATGCCGAAGAACTCCTGAGATCTGGACACTGATCTGAGGTTGCTGGAAGGTGGGGAAGGTCGCAGTGGAGGGCCTGCGTGGGTCTATCTCACCGGACAGGTTGGCACGGTCGAGGTGCGACGACTGGTACGCTCACTGTAGAGCTCCAAATGCAGCGGGACCAACTCGGCGTGGTAGAAGACAGAGCGAACTACGTGTCCTCAGAATCTGGCTGCTGTCAGATGACCATGCCAGTCGTGGTCACTGAAATGGTTGGCTTCTGGTTCCTGAGTGAATAGCAGGACAGGTCGACGATGGCCATGGTGGAATCTTCTGTGCTGATGTCAAAACGAGATGAAACCACTTGGGTAGGCTTCATATCGTCGAGAGTCATGACTTTGTAGAAGACTACTCGGCCTGAAACTATGGCAAATTATATTCGATGATTCTATATAAATTTTAGTTTGTAAAAAAAATGTAGATATAACTAAGATGTATTAAATAATACATTTAGTAAGATGTGCCTTGTTCACCCCAAGAGTGGGAAGAACCCAGTAGTAGGCCACCCTGAAAGTCCTTTTGTGCGTAGTTTCTAGATTCCGACATAGGGTGAATGACGGCATGGAGCCGTACCGTACAACGGCCTTGGGATAAGTCGCGTGACTCGCTAGCGGATGGTCTACCTTGTCTAGCTAGTTGTCTTGAGTTTGGTGGCACCGAGCCGCCCTGTGTTCTGTGATACTTACGATGGGTGTGTCCATAGCCCGTTAGTACTCCGGCGGTTTCCTCTGTACTGAGAGTTCCCATGTTGAGTGACTTTCCCCACTAGTCGTAGCTTGCCTAGGCACGCAGGTGCCAACCCACCTGGGAGTGGTGGAAAGCTAGACTCGGGAGAGACGATTTTAAGCTGGTTACCGTAGGGGCTCCCACTGTGGCGACTCGAGTCTGAGCCGAGAAGTAAAACAACTAGAAGGCCTCACGTAGCGCAGTCAGTCAGTGTGTGCACACGTGGTCGGAGACTACGGACGCATACCTATGAGCACAACCCCGACTAGACTCTTGTCTTGTTTACTATGTACGGTGCCTCAGTTTCTGCCCGGGGCGAGTAGGGAGACACCCGAGGTTACAGACTAAGTCGTCAGTGGATGCATCTAACCTTGCTTCTAGTGGACAGATTCTCCTGTTGCGTGAGACGTGACTCTCTTGACTCAAGATTTTGGTTTCCCAACAACGAGGTCGTGGTTCTTCGGGTGACTTCTGTGTACTTTTCCCGACGTTAAGGTCGAGGGTTCCCGACAAAGTCGTCGATTCACCGGTGGTCAGAGTAGTGTTCACGATGGCGAGATCGTGACCTTGCCCCCGGACTATGTGGTCTGGGCTATGGCCTTCGTCAACAAGGACGGGCCTTCACGACAGAGGTGTCGTGGTTCCTTTCCCGATAGTGTAGTCGTGCTTTCCCGTTGATTCGGCAATTCCAACTGCGAGGTCGGAGTTTACTTTTCGTTGCCAATAAGAGTAGCTTAAAGAGCTATGATTCCACCGTTGTCTACCGCTACTGCTGCTGTTATTGTTATTACTGTTATCGTTGTTGTTTACCGCCATTGTTTCGTGGTGGGGATCCGTAGGACCCCTATTGAACCAATGAGATGAGGCTCACCCCTTTCTTTTCAGATGTAGCAGCTCCTCCTCGAGGTTCGGAGGTTTGGCGCAATTGTTCATAGATGCCAGCTTGCCAAAGCAGTGGCGTGCCCAGCGATTGAGTATGTTTTCTTCCCTGTAGAATGTACTTTATGGACGGGTCACAGGACTCTGACGCACCAGGAGTGGACCGTCAGAGCTCTGTGACGCCCTTACTTGGGTGCATCAGAGTTGACGTGTCCCTCCTTCTAACGCACCTGGGTAGGTCCGTTAGGGGTTGTGACGCCCCGAGGGGTGTGCATCACAACCTGTTTCGTTCCGTCTTCTAACGCACCAGGCTTGGTCCGTTAGAGGCTGTGACGCACACGGTCCGTTAGAGGCTGTGACGCACCAAGGGGGGGTGCACCACAGCCAGTTTTGCTCCTTCGTCTAATGCTCCTGAGTTGGACCGTTAGGGTGCTGTGGCAGCCTAGCTTGGGACCGTTACAGCCTGTGACGGCCCAAAGATAGACCGTCAGGTGCCGTGTTGCACTGAAGTGGGTCTTCGTGCTTGCCACATTCGTTCGGGTTGTGTGGATCCCTGGTCGACCCAGTTGGGACCCAGTGGTTGACTTGCGATCTTGTGAGTGTCCCAGACACCCTAAGGGTTTTGGTGTCCGTATTTTGAGAGTGTTCCGGAGGGTCCGGGTGACCCTGTGTGTGTGTGTGTGTGTGTGTGCACAGAGGGTCCCTCTCGCACATCATGAGATTTCTGGATCGGTGGACCATGTGCGTGGCTTCAGACGGTGAGTCCAGTCGACTAGCCTGGGCTGGAGGTTTCTTGTGTCCCCTCTTCGAGGGAGGAGTCTCAGCAGTTGCGAGTCGCCTCGTGAGTCATTGTGCTACCGTGATTTTATGCCTAGGGATTAGGCCAGATTGACGGCGTAGCACTGTCACGTACGAGGGTCTTGACCTCGAGTCTCGTGACTCAAGGATTGTTGAGTTTAGTAGGTTTAGTGGGCTGCCTAGAGTCAGGTGACCTCGAGTCACCTGTTACTTCGTATTACTAGCGATGGGTGCGTGCGTGATTTTTTGTGTTCACGTCTGTGACCCGTCCACTAGTAGTAACTTCCTGCGCACGCGTGTGCGGACCCACCCGGGAGTGGTGGAGAGCAAGACCCGGTGAGAGACAATTTTTAGGCTAGTTTTTGTAGGGCCGCTTACCTTTGCCACCAGAGTCTGGTGGGGGGGAAAACCAGTTAGAGGACCCGACCTAGAGCAGATGGTCTGTGTGTACACACATAGTTGGAGGCCTAGGACACCCACTGACGAGCGTGACCCCAGCTAGTCCTTGTTGTGGTACTTGTTACGTGTTTGAGTCTCACGCCTGGGACGTTGTAGATAGACACTTGTGACGCAGTGTAAGATATCAGGGGATGCATTCGGTCGTTCTTCTAGTGGATGGTGCTCCCGTCACGTGACGTGAGTTGTCGTGTCCTAAGTTTTCATTTATCGTCTGCGAGATGGGGTTTCAGGTATTAATTTCAATAACATGTAGGGGTGACCATATCCATCGTGGGCAAAACTAGCCCCGGAAGGAGTCAAGTACATCCCGTCCACCACAACATCGGCGGCTTTATGATGACCAGACAGATGCCAAGTTGCAGGAGAGGAAGGTCTCGTTCGCACTATAGAGCCACCTAGCTCTTTGAAAAAGCCCAGGCTTTTTGCATCAGGAGGTCGCCGCACAAACCCCTCAGTAAAGCTGGGGTAGGAGACAGAATCGATGCCTTTCCTGCTGTCCCTACCCGCCAGGATTGCCCTCTCTAGCCGTCGCCGCTCCTCAGGCAGCAGAGAGTCATCACTGTCCATCCCCGATGGTACAAATCTCTGAATACAAGCAATAAGGTGGCGATCCAGTAGATAATGGGGCGGATATCCCCCAGAGCGGTCATATCTATAAAGTCCATCTCGACGACTGATTCGAGTAGCATCAACTTCACCCCCCTCACGGGCGACATCCTCAATGGGGCCCTCAGCGACCCAGGAGAAGCCTCGATCAATCGTATCAGAGTTGCCTGAGGCAATCCGACGAGGAGGCAGAGGAGGCATAGGACGGTCGGCCCTCTGCATATAGTGGTCATTCGCCCCGACCACCCTTGGCCCCCGTGCAGCACTTTTGCTCCGGCTTTGACGGGCCATGCCTGTGAAGTCTACAAAAGCAAAAAAAAAGGAGGGAGACAACTTCAGAGAAGAAGTATGGTTTACATGCCAAAGACAACAATTAAATACAGGGGCTACACCCCGAATGTGAGTCTCTCAGTAGACACAGCACAAGGGCGCGCACAATAAAGCACACGGGCCATCCGCCCTTGCCTCCGACAGTCACGGATGTCCTGTGAGGGACACTTGTTGCAATCAAAAAATTCCTGCAATAATGGGGATGAAATACAAAAACTAATTCCCAACCCAACACGGATAGTTATTCCCGTGTAATCTAAGGTTGTGGGATCGGCGTAGCGTCACCTCACGGAGTATCTCCGCTCTATTAGGACTCCATGGCCCGATCATTGGTTCAGCCCAATGCGCATTGCAGCAAGAGGGTGGCCACAACCCGGAATAAATCCATGGAGACTGTCAGGGTCATATGGTTTCGAGTACTAATACACACAAAAATTAAACCTTGCAACAAAGAAGGAGAGGAAAGAGTGCTGTGCACACCTCTTCTGTAATCCCAACGGCGTGTACCACGTCTCTCGGGATGGAAGAAAGCTCCCTCCCTCGACGAACGGCGCAAGGAAGAGGACGAACAAGCGCGGAGAAGCTCCTATCCCTTTCACGTGGACGCAGCGGAGTTCAAAGCAATAAAAAATCCCTTTTTGCAGGTTTATACAGACTAGGCTGGCCCCGGGCGGGCTTCCGGAATGCCCCAACCATGACCCTCCTTTCCTGGACGACCGAGGCATGGCCCCACACACTCCCGCGATGGCATAGGGGTGGCGGCGGCGACGAGGTGAGCGTGGCGGTGTTCCTTGCACGGCGAGAGGCGGGGAGTTCGGCGGGAGTTCGGCGTTCTAAAAGCTTCTTCCTTCGATTGATGGCAATCCTGTAGAGCTCGAGCTCCATTGAGGTAGGGAGATGGATTCCCATGCTCATCCCATCATTCCCCGTGATTTGTGGGCTGCGGAGAGACTGAGAGGGGCTTATTTCACGCCGGGAGGGTAAAATCCATGTTTTAGGGCTTGTGAGCCGATCTACCGTTTCATCGTGTTTTTGGCTGATCCGAGACCGTAGATGCATGCCAGGGGTTGTAGGGGAGCTTCCCCTTTGTTTTCTCCCTCATCCATGGATGATCAGGGTGTGGAACAAAGTTTTGGGTTTCTTCCCGCCGGCTTGTTCTCGGGCTGGTGTGGTGGTCCTTCCAGAGACCGCCAGAGTCTCTAGCGGCCTAAGGTGGGAATGCCAGAGTTCGTGGCGGCCCAAGGGGTGTGCGTCACAGGTTACTATTTTATCGGCAGGTCCATGTGTCATTTGGCGGCTGCACGATAAACTGCCAAACGGTGTGGCGGCCTAGGGTGACACTGCTAGACGGGCGAGTTGACCGTTTATTTTTGACTGTTGGTTTTGACTGTTGGAGTCACGTGTACTCTAGCGCACTAGGGTTGGTCCGCCAGAGTGCTGTGGCACCCTAAGGGCGGGGCGCCAGAGCTAACATGACCTGTCTTCTAGTGCTCAAGGGTTGGACTGCTAGAGTCTGTTGCGGCCTAAGGTAGGTGTGCCAGAGCCAGTTTTACTTCGTCCTGTGACGCTCCAGAGTTGGACCGCCAGAGCCTGTGGCGGCCCAAGGTTGGCCCACCAGGTATTGTGCTGCGCCGAGTCAGCTGCAGCCTTGTTTCTTCGACGGTGGTTTTTGTGAGTCAGTCCTTACTTCTAGTGACCTGTCCACTAGTCGTAGCTTCCTACACACGGAGGTGCGGACCCACTTAGGAGTGGTGGAGAGCGAGACCCAGTGAGGGATAGTTTTGAGGCTGGTTTCCGTAGGGCCCCTTGCCATTGCCACCAGAGTCCGGTGGGGGGTAAAACTAGCTATAAGACCTGACCTAGAGTAGATGGTCTGTGTGTGCACATGTAGTTGGGGGCTTAGGACACGCACTAACGAGCGTGACCCCAGCTAGTCCTTGTTGTGGTACTTGTGCGTGTCTGAGTCTCGCGCCTGGGGCACTGTAGCTAGACACTTGTGACGCGGTGTAAGACGTCAGGGGATGCATCCGGTCGTTCTTCTAGTGGGTAGTTATCACCATCTGCCGCAGAGGCTTATCGGTAGAAGTCAGTGAAAAGTTTCTGGGGGAGACCTTATGCAAGCATGATCAACGCCGATCAGCCTTGGATTATATCAAGCTGTGCCCGATTTGGGTGGGACCTGTGGATCCATTGTTTGAATGAAATCAAGCCACTTCGGCTATGATTGGCCATGAGAACACAAGGGCTTGCCCAGGAACAGGTGGATATGACAGTAGTGCCACGCATTGGAAGGAAGACACGTGGGCCAGCGACCTCCGTTGATTGGCAGGTGCAGTTTTCCTAACAGTATGAAGATTGGCAACGGGGTGGCACACTCGTAGAGTCGCATGTGCAAGATAGTGAGGATTACATGCGTCTCTATAAGGCGATGTATGCAGAGTGACTCCATCCTGAGGGGATTACGGAGGTGAGTATATTTTTTTTGATTTTTTTTTGATGTCCTGACTACAAGACGCCCGTGACACCATGGTAGCGAACTTGCGGGCTCGCCTTGCAGACACGGAACTACAGTTGCGTGATACTCGTGTAGCTTTGAGTTCTTCGGTAAGTCTTTATGCACATGGTCCTAGTTATAGCCCTGATTTCCTTGTGCTAAACCCTCGACGTCACCTTATGCGTGTTGCATGGTGCCCATCTTGATGCAGCCTCATCAGCGATGGGGGCGGATGGTGTCTCCTCTAGTTTATGGATCCCTACCTCGGAGCTAGATTTTCATGAGTAGCTCACCTGTGCTACGCAGCGTGCCGTAGAGGTAGAAGGAATGCTTTCTACATAGGTGAGGGTTTCCATTGAACTTTCTTTATTCATGCTTTGTCACATGTCTTGAGATAGTGGTCATGGCAGATGAAGGAGATGCAAGATGCACTTGCCCACGCCACGTAGGGGGAAGCCAAGATAGCAGAGCTAGAGGAGGAACTGTGAGGTCATCGAGGTGACAACCCCTCTTGGGATGTAGTGAAGCTAAGGATCACCCTTCAGCTGGAAAGGGAGGACAGAGAGAGAGAACGAGCAGAGTAGGAAGGAGCCAGAGAAAGAGAGACAGTCGAGAGATTGGCTAAGAGGGAGGAGTGGAGGACCTTGGAGGCCCAACTGTTTGAACTCTGAACCAGTCTCAGTCTCGCTGAACAATGGCTGAAGGATAGTGAGGAGCGCTATCGAAGATCACGGGATCTTGGCTTCTGTGTCAGTAGCTTCTTTGTTGCACCTGCCGATCGACGAGGCGCGGAATCGGGGAGAGGATTGAAAGGCGGATGGAGTACCGCCTCCCCTAGTTTGGCAATTCCGTCTAGGGCCCTTCGCCTGGAGAGTAGTGAAAGGAGTAATGTAGAGGGTAGAACTTGATGTACACTTTTTGGAAGAAGTTCGGATTCTCCTTCATCAATGTCGAGGGATGAAGAGCCGAGCGAAGGTGCTCCTGCCTCGGTGAGGAGAGATTGCCAACTCCGAGTGCCTCGGGAGGGCGCACGGACAGGGCAGTTCCCATACAAATGGGGTCAGTGCTTGGGTCGATCGTCACCGAGGGTGCCAAGGGCAGATCTCCAAGCGCTGAGGGTCCTTTGCCTGTTGAGCTTCAGGATGGGTCACGGACTCCTATCTCCATAGATTAGGAAATTTGTACCTACCTTGTTAGTTCATTTCCACTTCCTTTTTTGTAATTTCTGTCTGGATTTAGCAGTGCAAAGATTTTCTTTCTAGATAGTGGAGGCAATATTCAAAATGGGATGGACTGCACATTACTACCTTTGACTGAGTAGGATTTACTGTATCCATGGTTGTCAGTGAGCCGGTGATCTAGCCTTATTCGTAGCCAGAAAATCAGGCTTCCATGTTGATCGAGAGCAGAGCTAACGTCTTTTCATCCTTCTACGCTTTAAATGACTTGCCATTTTTGCGTATTCCCGCGGGGGTTCATGGAGGAGGTGGCGTAACTGCTCCTGGGGAAGGACGTCTACTTCTTGATTAAGGCAAAGGTCTCTTCCTTCGGCCTATAAAAAGGTCCAAAAGGGCGTCTCTCCCTCTTCATGGCGCTTAAAGCTTCCCTTGCAATCCGTGGCTCCCTCCTAGCGTTCATGCAAAGCGGCCGTCTTCTTTCTCTTTAATCATCCTCAGGCGAAGCATGGAAGATGAATCTGAAGATGAAGACTACGGTGGTAGCTGGGGCGTTCCTACTGCTTCCGCGTTAAAGAATGGTTGACGACGGGGCGGTCGATGTGTATGGAGGGAGGGCGCGTGACGACTGGCTCCCTTCCATCTCCTGGACCATCGACGTGTTCGGGGGATGGGTAGTTGCTGTCGCACGGAGACATGGTGCGGAAGGTACTGTTCGACGGAGTCCAAACCCACCGGTTTGGATGGCGTCGAGCACCGGGAAGTCGTCAACAATGCTTCGTTCTCTCCCAAGCATCTCCCCACTCCCATCCTCAGGGGAGTGTCTTCCTTCTTTCTTTCTCTCCTTTACCATCCTCTTTTTTTTTTCTGGACGGTGCCTACTTCTTCGCCCTTCTCGTTCTTGCTCGCATCACTTAGAGGGCGCTTGCTTTCTGTTCAAACTTTTCGAGCGGGCAAAGTCAGTTGTCCGTTATCCGAGCCAGTTTCCACACGGGGTGGAGTCAGTGGCTCGGCTTGGGGGCTACCGAACTTATCCGCATCGAGTGATTAGTCTGTGATGTACCAATTTTTCTCTTTCTTACATATTGTACTGGCTATGGCCTATTTGATGGCATCATGTGCGCACAATCCATCCACGGAGCAGCAGAGAAGAACAGTTCTGCTAAAACTCCTCCGTGTGACATAACGCATCTGCGATAGATCGCTATGTGAACATAACGCGCCTCCATCAATCCGTCATGTGACTTTATCCGCAGGAGATAAGAACAACAGGCGAGACGTTCAGGCTTAGGACTCTGGTGAGCATAACGGCTATGAACAAGGTCGTTATAGTGAAAGTATAATGGGGGAAAGATAGTCCGTCATGGATATGAGGACGTCCAGGCAGACGGGGCTAGAACGATAAGGAAGTCGGTGGAGGTGGTGATAAGACTCAACCTCAGGGGGTACATAACGGACTAGGGTACGTGCGTTATATGATAGATGACGGAGACACTTAGGTCCGTTAAACGACACAGACGCTAACTGAGACGGTGGGTGAGACGGTGGGTGAGAAGACTATAACGGATCACCATGAGGGCGTTATACTACTTATAATGGGTAGATGTAGGCCCGTTAAACTAAAAAGACGCTAAGTGAGATGCTAGATGAGACAGACGATGAGTGAACTATAACGGACCTTGTTAGGTACGTTATGTTACTTATAACGTGCCGTTGAGGATGCGTTATGCACAAGAGGGCGATAAATGAACCGGAAGTGCTTGCCTAACATCAAAACAAGGACAAGACTCAACCAAGGAAGGCAATGACCCATGAAAGAGACTTGTAACTTGCCCAAGAAGACTTGGCAAGGGTGAACAACTCAGAGCATCATTAAAATGAGTAAGGACATGACCCGACTAATTGGTCATAAAATGGGTGTTAACAGATGCCCCTCCTTAACGTCCTCTTTACAGGGGAGCGAGCGGAGGTGTAGCGAAAGTGAAATGGAACATAGAGATGAAGCAGAAATGAAGTGGAGTGGATTGAAAAGTGGGCGTTAAGGAAACGACACCCGTTCTCGACCAACAAGTGATATGAATATTTGGGAAACTTCAGACTAATCACTCAAGAAATTGTAGACCAAAGAACGCCAGTCTGGAGGAACTAACAACTAAGGAAAGGAAACACGGTAAGCGGCCGGAGCAACGGAAAGGAAAGGGATAATTAACTAAACTCCAGACGAGAACCTTCAGCTAACCAAACCAAGTGAGTGGACCGACAGAAACTTTCAGACTCAGAGTGGAATGGCTCTCCTTACTCGAGATTACGAACAAAGCTATTCATTCTTGCTGAGACACCTTGGACAGATGAAGCACAATAATGCTCAAAGATGCATATGATGCATGCTGGGCTAAAGCAAAAGAAATCTTTAAAACAAATGCGAAGAAAGATAAAATAAGAAGATACTCGAGAATAATATTGCTAGACTGAAGAAACTCGGGTCAAGACACCATCAAGCTATCGAAGAAACTCTAAGCACTGCCAGCAATACGCCAGAGTAGCCTGATCCTCCCCAGGAAAATGGGCATGGGCTGCCTTATCGGCACACTCCAGAATGGCTCGAGTTCCGAACCGACAATCGAGAAGCCCTCGAGCAGCTACGGAGGCGCAAGCAGCAAGATACCAGCCAAGGGATAGGGCCGAGTACCTTCTCGGCCAACGTCATTCATCCTCCTGCTCCCTGGGTCTCCCTGGATTCCTCGACATCACAGGCCAGTCAGTCGGCCCCTGCCACCTCAGCTGCCCAATGGTGACCCTGGCAGGAGCTAGAGTCTTTGCCCTTTTCCAGAGAAGACATTGCTAGACTCCTTCGAGTCCTTGGCCGAGAGGATGTCCTGGTGGGAAAGGCTACCATGAGCTCCTCAAGCTCTTCTCACCTTCCCCCTGTTCCACTCCTGTCCCTGATGCTCGAGGATAGGAAGGGAAAACAGAAGCTGGATGAGGTTTCAGCTCGACCGGACCAAGTCATCCTAGTAGTTCGCAAGTCGGGTCTGCCATCACAAAGGCCATCCGGCGCGCAAGATCAAGACAGCCAACGGGGGCAGCAAGGCCCCAAGACTTCGTCAAGTGTCGCTCGACCCTGTCCTCAGTCAGACCACAGAGGTCCGGCCAGGAAGCAGGATGTCGCTCATGCTCCTCGGGCCACTTCTCAGCAGAAGCCCTCGCCACTGCGGCTAAGGCATCAAACCGCGCATACGTCTTCGGACGCCAGTACCAATACGTCTGCTCAACAGGAGAAGCCTCCCTCGCCACCGCGGCTAAGGCATCAAACTGCGCACACGTCCTCGGACGCCAGTACGAGTCAGCCGGTTCGCGGTAGATTCCCACAACCACCGCGGTTAAGGCATCAAACCGCGCCTACGTCCTCGGACGCCAATCTCAGCATCCCAGCTTACCAGGAACTACCACTCGAGGTCATTGAACAGGTGATCAATGCCACCTTCCAACTATAACAATCGGAAGGTGACTGGATAGAGATCCAAGTAAAGAAGAGTCACCGACCTCGCCCTACAAATGCATTGGCTCGACGGTATCCTGGTAGAGATCTATAGGCCTCAGGCCCAGTGCCTCCTCCTCCTACTCCCCTGGAGGCGGCCATCGCCAAGAAACAAGAGAGGAATAGAAGGAAGAATCTCTAGAGATGGCTCAAGAAACAGGCCGAACAAGCAGCCGCCCTACAATCCCTAGCAGAGCTGATGCCTATCTAGAGGTTGCAGCGGCTCATCAATAATTTGGAGGAATACATTCCTCTTCGCCCTACTGGGCCTATCCCACTCGATAGATACATCCCATGGGAAGAAATGCAGTAACGAGCTCACCTCCGAACAAAAAGGCCCCACTCCCGAGGATGAGGAGCAATCCCCATTCTCTGACCAAATCTTGAAGGCTGAAGTCTCCTCGAGAGTCTCCCTCCCAGCCTTCAAGTCCTACGACGGCCAGGGCGACCCGGCCAACCATTTTGATAGCTTCAATGCTCTGATGATGTTGCACAAAGCATCTGATGTTGTCAAGTGCCGCGCGTTCGTGACCACCCTGATCCAGGGAGCCCAAGCGTGGTTCTGAGCACTCGTCCTCGACAGCATCCACAACTTCAGACAGTTCGGGAGACTATTCAAGGAAAGCTTCACCGGTAGCGGACCTCCTAGCGGGGTTGTTGGCCTTGAAGCAGGCACAAGGGGAAAAGCTGTGAGCTTACATCAATCAATTTAAGTCGGAAGCCTTGCGCATCCCCTGCCTGGGCATCGCCTCGGCCATCGCCGCACTAACTGGAGGCATCCGAGATGAGAACCTCCAGCGAGAACTGGTGCTCCTCCCTCCCTCCTCTCTCATCGATCTGGTGACCCTAGCTCTACGTCATGCAGAGTGTGAAGAAGTCCTCAATGCCTGTCGAGACCCTGCAAGCTCGGAGCGAGAAAGTGACAAAAAGTGACCGTCTGAGCAAGCCTCAAGCCAAGGAAAAAGAAGAAACCACAATGGGGATCGCAAAGAGCCTCCATTGAAGCTCAAGTGGTATACTCCTATGTCCACTCCTATCTATGAGATCTATCAAGAAATCAAGGACTCGGGCCTCCTTCGCCGACTTGAGCCAAAGAAGGCTGACCCTCGACACCATAGCTGCCGCAAACATTGCCAGTTCCACAACGACCACGGCCATCGCACTGGGGATTGCCAACACCTCAAGGATGAGATCGACAGTCTTATCTACCAAGGTCACCTTTCCCAATATGTGGCCGAGCGTCAAGAAGATCTTCGAGTCCCTCCAGAAGAAATCGATAGCTGCCCCCATGGGATCCACATCAATGTCATCTTGGGAGGATCCGCCTCGAGAGGGGACAGCAGTCGAGGAAGAAAGCGTCAAGTCGAACGAGCCTCTCGGGCTTCTGAGCCCCCTAAGGCTTCACCGATGATCAATCAGCAGGCCTTAGTCCTCACCGACCAAGACCTGGAACGGGTGGCCACCCCGCATGATGATGCCCTTGTAATCTCAGCGACTATAAACCATTATAATGTAGATAGGATACTAGTGGACAACAGGAGCACCCCGGATGTTTTGGCATATGAGTGTTTCTTGAAAATGGGTGAAAACCCATCCAGACTTCACCTGATTCGAACCCCCCTTTGTGGGTTCAATGGCCAGGCAACTTATCCTAAGGGACCCCTGAGCCTACCGGTTACTCTGGGTACCCCTCCCAAAAGGATGGCTCAGGGTGGTCGGGACGTGGCTCGGCCAGCGTCTTCCTTGGTTGATTCCCAGGGGCTTCTGAGGGTTGCTGGGAGTTGGGAGAGCATGGGGGAGCAAAGGGGAAGATGGGGAAGTGGAAGAGGGGGCCTAAACATCAACTACTGACCTACTAGAGCTAGGATAACTTGGATAATGGCGGTGGGTTGAGAACAGCGGTGATGGAGGTGGATGGAGGTGGTGGGGTAGCCAGAGGAGAAGGGAGGAGCTCGGCTAGGGTCTCACACCTGTTCCCATCTCAAGAACGATGCAGTCGCGCTCTTCGAGTCTTCTCTGCGGTGGTGGTCGTAATGGTGGTTTCAGTCGGAACGGTAGTGGTGGCGATGATGACGGACGGCGATGGACGACGAAGGATGATCGTGGAGCTTCAGATTGGACTTCTCACCCGACTCCATCGTAGAGCCAGTGCACTCAGAGCTTCACAAACTTCCTCTTGACAGGATGGATGTGGTTGTGGTGGTGGATGTGGAGATGAACGGTGACGACAGACGATAGAAGACGGCTGTGGAGCTTCAGATGGGGCCTCACGCCCGACTCCATCGCAGAGCCGGTGCACCCGGAGCTTCACGAACCTCCTCCATGGTGGGGGCAGACTAGGTTGTGGGCATCTCACCCGTGGGGTCCAAAAATTGGAGATAAGATAGAGCCATAGCTAAAACATCATTTTCTCATTGCCTTTCTCTGATCATAAGAGGGGAATACATATATAGGGGTTGGGGGAAGCTAAAACGACGTAAATACATTGATAAAACTCAGGAAACAACACTCCATTGAAGCCCTCAGACAGCGAAGTGTCGGATGTTGGAAGGTCACCGAAAGGTGTCTCTGCAGGGAGGTTGCGGTCTTCTGGAGCTAATGCCGATGCCACTTTTCGTTCCTATCAAACTCCTCCACTTGGAGGAGGTTCGCCCTCGAACCTAGAGCTGCATGATCTTGGTTTGATAGGACAGACCAATTCCCTAAGCTCTGATACCACTTGATGCGAAACAAAATTGGGGGTCTCTGATTTCCTTCTGCTCGAACGTCGCTCGGTAGGAGGGGGTGGGGCGTCGTGCTGGCCATGCTCGGAGGGGGTTGCACGGGATGTTGTTATGCTTGGGAATCGCCCATGCATGCTCGGGAGACCGACATGCTCGGAGGGGTGGCCTTACTCGGAGGGGAGGCGGAGGCACTCTCCCATCCATGCTCAGGAGACCGACATGCTCGGAGGGATAGCCGGTGCCATGCTCAGACGTCGCTTCATGCCCACCCTCCATGGTGGAAGGAACGCCGAGCACTGCCTAGGGTGCTCGGGCGCCGGCGAGCACAAGGTATGATGAAGCCGCTGGCGTAGGTGAGGTGAGCACCGTGCTTGGCGATGGGATAGCTACGTGCTCAGACGCGGGGTCAAGCTCTACAACACGCTCAGCAGGAGGAATAGCGTGCTTGCCGCGCTGAGCATTTTGATGCGAAACGGAAGCTCGGAGGGGAGGATGGATGGCTCGGATGACTCGGGTGGATGGCTTGAATGGGTTTGGAAGGTCGGGAAGGTCGGATGGATGGATGGATCGTAAGACTCGGATGGTTGGCTCGGATGGGTCAGGAAGGTCGGGTAGAAGATGTGAAACGGAAGGTCAGAGGGGAGGATGGATGGCTCGGACGGATGGCTCAGGGTGGTCGGGACGTGGCTCGGCCAGCGTCTTCCTTGGTTGATTCCCAGGGGCTTCTGAGGGTTGCTGGGAGTTGGGAGAGCATGGGGGAGCAAAGGGGAAGATGGGGAAGTGGGAGAGGGGGCCTAAACATCAACTACTGACCTACTAGAGCTAGGATAACTTGGATAACGGCGGTGGGTTGAGAACAGTGGTGATGGAGGTGGATGGAGGTGGTGGGGCGGCCAGAGGAGAAGGGAGGAGCTCGGCTAGGGTCTCACACCCGTTCCCATCTCAAGAACGGCGCAGTCACGCTCTTCGAGTCTTCTCTGCGGTGGTGGTGGTGATGGTGGTTGCAGTCAGAACGGTAGTGGTGGCGATGATGACGGACGGCGATGGACGGCGAAGGACGATCGTGGAGCTTCGGATAGGGCTTCTCACCCGACTCCATCGTAGAGCTAGTGCACTCAGAGCTTCACGAACTTCCTCATGGCAGGATGGACGTGGTTGTGGTGGCGGATGTGGAGATGAACGGCGACGACAGACGGTGGAAGACGGCTGTGGAGCTTCGGATGGGGCCTCTCGCCGTACTCCATTGCAGAGCTAGTGCACCCGGAGCTTCACGAACCTCCTCCATGGTGGGGGTGGACTAGGTTGTGGGCATCTCACCCGTAGGGTCCAAAAATTGGAGATAAGACATAGCCATAGCTAAAACATCATTTTCTCATTGCCTTTCTCTGATCATAAGAGAGGGATACATATATAGGGGTTGGGGGAAGCTAAAACGACATAAATACATTGATTAAACTCAGGAAACAACACTCCATTGAAGCCCTCAGACAGCGAAGTGTCGGAAGTTGGAAGGTTGCCGGAAGGTGTCTCTGCAGGGAGGTTGCGATCTTCTGGAGCTAATGCCGATGCCACTTTTCGTTCCCATCAGATAGGTGATCGTGGGGTGACCGCTTAAAGGCAGATGGATCATTGTCGTAAAACGGTCTAAGAAAGACCACCTTAACACTGAATGGTCTATCGATAGACCGCCTTTCGATTGTCAGTTTCAAAAAAAGAAACTGACGCCTCTCACCTTCTTCTTCCTCAAACATTCAACCACCAAACACCGCTGGCCCCCATCTTCCCTCCCCTCTCTAATTCCCTATTCTCTAAAGCTCACCCTTATACTTCCCATACCCCTTATGCGTTTCAAGAAGCAAGTTCTAAGCCGCCTAGCCCATCGTTGGATGGCCGGAGAAAGCAACGCACCACCGCCTCCGGCGGCAAACCCCACGAAGGAACCGACGCCACCACCAGTGGAGATGGATGGAAGAGACCCCCCCGTGGTCGTCGAGGTGATAGAGGAGGTCATACCACCGCCGGAGGAGACGACGATGGCGACTGGGAGGCCGGCCTGTGGAGCACAATCATCCAAGGTATGTTGTCAAAAAAAACTCTCCCCATTTTCATTCTAGGGCATACCCGTGGGTCTAGGTGGATGAGAGGGGGCACACCACCCCCTGGGGATGATTGCAAGGCCCCTAGGACCGTTGACAATGGCGGGAGAGAGTTCGGGTGCCGTTGGCCACGACGGGTAGAAAATGATCCTAACAGGGACCATCCATGAAAGAAACGGTCCTTATAGGATTGTCTGGGGGACAAAATGGCCAAAACCAAACCACCTTAAAAGGCTAAATGGTCCATGGGTGACCGCTTGATAGGAGTTGAACAGGCATGGTGTTAGGGGGATAAACGCAGTCTAAGGCGGACTGTTGAGGGGGGTAGACGATCCTCTTGGGGCCGTTCAAAATTGAACCATGGGGAACAAAACGGTCTCCAACAGACCATCCATTAGGTAAAACGGTCAAAGGATGACTGTGCAAATTCAGACCAATGAGAGGGGTTAGGGGGAATAGAAAACGATTTTATGGGGGCCGCTGGTCATTCAAACAGTCAATAAAAGACCGTTAGAGGGATTAAAACGGTCTAGTAATGGCCGTTACCATGACAGACTGCACTCTCTTTTTTTTTAATGCCGCCAATTACGGCCCGTTTGCATTACGGAACGTGCTTGCTAGTAGGTCCAAGGTCATGTCACATCAGCTTACAACCCACAGGACAATTCCGTCATTTGTGACGGTCCCTGGGTCATTGCATTATTGTGTGGGTAATTCCGTATTCACACATAGAGTCCATAAAAGGACCTGTGACTCAGCTGGGTGCCACTCGAGGGGCGCCACAATGTCTTCCTGTCGTGAGACAATGTCGAGGTTGGAGTAGTAGGGTGCCGTAGGCACCATTGTGCTGGGGTAGTTGGGTGTCACCACGGTCAGGGCGACCGAATGACATAGGCACCACTTGTCGCTGGAGCGACCGGGCACTGTTAAGACTTGAGTGGTCAGACGGCGTGAGCATCGCCATGACCGGAGCGACGAAAAGTCATTGAGCTCAGGATTGCCGGGTGCCGTGGGCCCCGGTGGGACTAGAGTTGTTGAGTGATCGGGCGTTACAGATCCTGATGTGATTGGTGTAGTTGGCAGTCGGGTGTCGGGGGCACCGTTGTGGCTGGAGTGCTTGGCAGTCGGGTGTCGGGGGCACCGTTGTGACTCAAGTGGCTGGCAGTCAGGTGCCGGGGGCACCGTTGTGACTAAAGTAGTTTACAGTCGGGTGCCTGGGGCACTGTTGTGACTAAGTTGTTGAGCGATCGTGTGCTGAGGGCACCGTTGTGGCTAAAGTGGCTGGCAGTCGGGTGCCGGGGGCACCGTTGTGACTGAAGTGCTTGACAGTCGGGTGCTGGGGGCACCGTTGTGACTGAAATGGCTGGCAGTCGGGTACCGGGGGCACCGTTGTGACTGTAGTTGATGGGCGACACTGGACATTGATCCACGTGCTCAGGGCCCGTTGATAGAGGCAGCGGCTTGACGCTTCATCTTGGGCCAGGACTTGTAAAGTATGCCCATTGTCAGGGTAACAGCACTGAGGGCACATTTATCGAGGTGACACTGAAGTGACACATGATCATCGAGGCGGGGAACCAGGCCGGGTGCCTCAATTGAGCCGTGTCTGTTGGTATGCGACCCTTAGGATAGAGACTGGATAGGGTGTTTTCATCGAACAATGTCCATGTCATGCACGAATGTCGAGACAGAGATCTGGCAGGGTGCCTCGATCGAGCAACATTGGATAGTGCGCGCTCGTTAAGGCAGGGACTGGGCAGGGCGCTCTCATGAAGCGGCATCTGGGTCATGCACGAAGGTCGAAGCAGGGTCGAGAGGGCCATCCCTATCGAGCAACGTCTGGGGGCACATGATTATCGAGGCAAGGCTCTGGTAGAGTGCTTTTACCAAGCGACATCAAGGTCATGCACGACTATCGAGGTAGGACTCAGGCGAAGTGTTTTCACCAACCATTATCACCCCATCCCCAAAAGACCTTCCCATTCCCTTGAGAAAGGAGGCCACACCCACTCACATAGGAATAGTGACTAGCCCGGACCCTCTCCAATTTAGGAAAAATTCAGGGATACTGCACATCACTTCTTGAGTCGGTCCTCACTCAGACACTGCATCCGATTCTAACCCTCACACCAACTCTACCCTCTCAGGGGAGCACGATGAAATTAAACAACAAGACACCACAATCCTTGGTCCGCATCAGCTCTAGACTCAGACTTACAGGGAATTTCTCTCATGTTGGCCATGAGACCAAGGCTCCCATTCGATGACATCCCTCTTGAGACCTCCATACCCAGGGATCGTCTGTTATACATTCTCATCAAATCCTACATCACAATCATTCCAATGAACACTTGTCAACCCTAGCTTCGCTTCAACCACAAAGCCACAGGACATAACCTTAGCAATCTGGTCGACAACACGACAATCTACACGGATCTCCATGTTGATCCTTACCACAAATGAGTCCTTCTTGCGTCATTCTGAAACTCTCAGACTCAATTGGGCCCCTTTCTAGGTGTTATCACAGTTGACCACTCGGCTAGCCTCATCAACCGCTTATAGCTACCAACTGGGACTCATAATTCCTCTCTTTGGGTTCACTACCAATTACATAACTTCGCTTCCATTGGATGAATAGGGTACTTATCCGGCACACTTTCCATCATATTTTCCCAACTCTCTATCCCACCGGTGCCACAGAACACAATGCCTTGAGCAATGGCATGACAATCGACATGGCTCACACAGTTAGAAATAATCTCACACTAAGGAAATGACCCTCTCTATTGGTTAGAATCCTCTGATACTCTGCCAATTCTTTATGATCTTGGACCTATGGGTTATGGGCCCACCACGCCTCCACTGCGCACTCTGCACAACACTCACAATTAGCATAGACAACTCAGGCATCTGCCATCCAAACATTTCTTAACACAACTAGCTAACTCCAGAAAATAGGGTGAGGAAAGCTCAAATACTTTGAACCTAGAGCACAAACTCTCTCTCCTAATCTGGCAATCCTCTTTTAACTCCGCAGATTTCGATCCACAATGCATCGAGAATTACAACATCAGGCATGAATTCTCACGCACATAGCCCAGCTGGCACTCATCCTTCTGTAATAACCCCCACACACCCTTACACATCTAGGGGAGGGCATAACTTCTCATAGGCAGTCACTGTAACACCCTCAAATATAGCTAAGTTGTACTCTATATCACTGAGGCATCTTTTGAAGTATCAGCTCAGTTCTTGAAAAGAACTCCGAAGTTAAGCGTGCTTAATGGGGAGTAGTACCGGGATGGGTGACCTGCCCGGGAAAAGAAGAGAAAAAAAAGAGGGGAAAAGGAAAAAAGAAAAAAAGAGGAAAAATTTATATAATACATATAATATAAATAAATAATATAAGCATACGTCTATATATGTACATAAAGTAACTTTCCCATGCACATGGTAGCGTAAGATGATGGGTGCAAGCACCCGAGAGCATTCTACCCACATGGTCTTATGTACCGATGAGCATCGGTGTGTGCTTCGCATGAGCATTTGTAGTGCAGGCCCGGGCCTGGATCATCGTCTTATTTGGATAACTGACCTAAAGTCCAACCCTGAAGGACCTATGCATCCACGGGTACCACCCGGCTCATCCTTCGCTCGCACTACTCGTTGGTGGGGGGCATTTGTGGACGTGTAAAATTACACGTCCATTTGTCTCGACCAATCCAATATTAATGACAATGTCAACTGAAGAGACTACGGAGAGTACATCTCATCCAGACTCTCCGAACAAATAACGCACTGTCGTGAAGCCGTCTCTAGGGTCACAATAGCGAAGAGAAACCAGCCCCTGGGGGACCCACAACTCGTGGGCCTTGAAGAGAATGGGGTGGATCATCAATCGGGTTCAAAACGGGCCCAAATCCACTACAACGGAACGCCCATATGGGCCTCCAATGGTATACCCAACGTGGTCTTCAACGGCGCACCCCTGTGGTCTCCACCGGCACGCCACCAGCGCACCTTTAGCGACATACTCATGCTGCCCTTCAGCGGCACGCCCTCGTGTCCCTTCAGCGGCACACTCATGGTGTCTCCAGTGGCATGCCTTTAGTGGGCTCTTCAACAGCACGCTCCGCCAAGCCCTCAATGGGACACCCCAAGGCCCCCAGCAGCATGCCCCTTCAGTAGTGCGCCCAAGCCATTTGTCTTCAACAGCATAGCTAAATGCCCCTCAACAGCATGGTCTAATTCTCCAGTGGCATGCTCTCCCCACGACACGTCCGGCAGGGAGGATCTTACGCCAATCCCCTACAAATTTTTGGCGTGCAGTGGGGTGGTTGAGGTGTCAACTTGGGAGGAGGACACACTGCCTACTTCTTGTCAACAAAGGATAACCGAAGTCAAATCCTCATTAATAAACCACGTTCCCACCTCCGTCGCTCCGCACTCGAAGCCCCCTACCGTTGGGGTTTAAAAAGGGCCCTCTCCATGGTGAACAGAGACAGAAAAAAAAAACGCACAGACAAGGGGACGAAGAAGGAGAATCCACCACCGCGCACCAAGGAGGAGAGAAGAGGAAGAAGAAGAGAAGTGAAGGGATCTCTTCCCTTCAGAAGCCACCAAAAAGAAGAGAGTAAGAGAGAGGGAGAGAAAAATATAGCAGGGGAAGAGGGGGAGCAGGGGGTTGTCACTTAGCTATGCTAGAAGGGGCGGCCCCCGTATCGGGGACCTCTTGGGAGCAATATTGCTTACTCACAGGAATCAACCTCGCCTCGCCTGGAAGCTCCCCTGTCACCTGGACCTCGGCTATTGGCTCCGAAGAAGGAGAAGTTGCATGGCAGATATGAGGGAAGGATCAGTGCCATAAACAAGATTCAGACACAAGTTGGTCTACTCATTTTTAGGTGCAAGGAATACCTGTAGGCTGGGTGTCCATCGATGGGGCATTTTGCCCGGAACTGCACGGGCCCTCTAGCTAGTCCTGGGAAACTTTCCCTCTCGGGGCTGCTCCACCAGGGTGAGATAAGCCGTCCTCGACATCCTGGCCTATCACTATTCACATAGCCAATGCATTAGTCAACTCAACAAGGACAGCAGTGAAGCAGCAAGGAGGTCTATCATTAGTTTGCAAGATCTCTTACCTGAAGGACCAGCCGCGTTGTCCTCGCCAATGTCAACATCAGGGGAAGGCCCTGGCAGAGGGTCTCTCGGCGCCGCGGTGTCAACACCCGCCGCCCTCACGGCTTTTGCGCCCTTCATGGCATCGCCACAGGAGATCCACGAATGAGCCGGACTCCATAAGCTGCGAGAACTCCTCCATCGAGCCGGCCAGGTCAACTCCTGGTCAATAACGAACTAGATGAGTCAAGCAAACTTTTATGAGAAGAGGGTGGGTGAGAAAGACAAAAAAAATGTATTCACACTCACCACCAACATCCTCTAATTCCTCTTCTTCACGAGAGTCACTCTCGCTTGGAGAAGAGCTCGAAGTAGAACTTGAGCTCCTTTTAGAAAGAGGGTCTGAAGCCGCAGAGCCTCCACTCCCAGAAGTGGACTTGGCCCCGGAAGAAGAGCCGACATCATCTCCCGCTGTTGAGCCAGGAGGAACAACATCAGGAACTCCTACAATAGCCAAGATGCAACACTAAAGAATTAGTGATCTCTAGTTCTTCATGTATCAATGAAGAGACAAGGTTGGGTATTACCTGAGGACTGACCACCCATGGCTCCCGTGGTGATAGGCGAGGGAGAGTTAGCCGTCACCGGCGTGTAATCATTTGTGGTAGAGATCAGCTCTTCAAAGCTGAAATTAATATTTGGCGCCGACTCATCCAGAGGCATGTCTCCTCCCGCAGAAGTGTTCGCTGGAGGAGGAGAGAAGCTCGCATCGGCCCTAGCCTCCGGGGGAGTTGTATTTAGCAAAGCAAAAATATATTTATGACACTGCATATATGCTTAAAGGCGACAAGTATCTGGGTGTGTCACTTACTGGAGACAACCTCAACCGCGGGGGATTCCTCCTCAAGCCGAGGACGGGACGAAGACCTCACGTCTCTCTCTCCAAAGAATGACCCTTTGGCTACTAAAGCCCTATAATTGCACACCTATTTATGCAAGGACATAAATAAAAATAAAAGTATATAAAGGTAAAAATAAAATGTGGATGCATGGACTCGATTCCCATCATAAAAGGAATAACGATAATGAATTAAAAGAACAGAACTATAGCATATCTAGGAATTGGCCGATCAAGCAAGTAACAAGTATATCATGTGGATAATTTCAATAACTTGTAACATAGAGTAGAAGAACGAAATGAATCATGTGGATGAAATGTCATAGACATCACGCTAGTCATGCACTCGGTGCAATGACTCACAATGTCATTACAACTAGTCGGGACACTAGTACTTTTCAGGTGTTCCTCCCAGGACCAGACCAGGCCCTTATGATGTGTTGGCATTGATTTGGTGGATCTAAGATCCCAAGTTATGTCTAGACATCTACTGGATTCTGCCAGGAAAAGGATAAAAATCATCAGGTTGTCATCTGGAAATATTCGAGAACATGCCAGGGTTTAATAGCACAAGCCATTAACGGATCGGACCCCGAATCACACAAGAAAGTGCGAAAATCAAGCTCTTGGAGTTACGCGGTCACACTAGGGCTGCTTGTAACATAAATGGTCTTATACTGGACTGTGGTTGATGAACTAGGCCAAGGGAAAACCCAGCTCGGTACCAAGGGTAAATAACCCTTTATAGGCCGTGTGAATCTTAGAATGGTATCAGATGGGCCGCTAATAAGAGCAAGATGGTCCACATATAGCCATTCAGAACAACAAGAATTTTAATGCCCACGACAAGTAGTACACAGGCTGGACTGGACCACTCTAACACTAAAATGGTCCATCGATAATCCGTTCAGCGGGTGAAATGGTCCACAGAGAATCGCGTGCCAAATGGGCCAAACTAGGCTAGAACAATCAACCTAATTGGGCTTCCAAGCTGCCCGGGACATGGTAGAACCGAACCAGGGTTCAGCCCATAGCTCTCAGGTCAGTCTAGAGGCTTTAGGTCGACTTAACATGGCTAGGTCGAAGGAAAATCAAGGAGAAATCGACCAGCAAGACTTGGCACTTAGCCAGTGATACGCGGTCTCAAGATAACCACTTAGGGTATTAAACGTTCAGATCCAGGCCGCGTAGGGACCCAAACAGTCCCCCGTGGGACTCGAATCTGGACAGAGACGAACAAGCAATCCCATCGAGTGAACAGGTGCAGGAATTGGGGTACAACCTGCCCGACATCCTAGTGGAAATCCTAGGCTCGCGGGGACTAACGGAGGTCTCATAATGGAGATCCTAGTCTGACAGAAGGAGTATTCTGCGGAGAGTCCCAACCATTACAAGATTGAAGGTTTATAAAACATCAGCGCACTCTGTCTGTATGTGTTGAATGCACTACGCTCTGATTGACATGATCGTTATAGACATCGTCACGCCACTTCTAGATAATCTTCCGCGCTCGGGATGTGACACGGTCAAAGTTGTAAATTTCGTTGTGTGAGTTTTAATTTACCATCGATTGTGGGGGACAATTCAACCCCCCTTCTTATCTACTCGCCTACCCAGGGACCCAACATCCTTGTCTCTGTGTCGTTGTCAAGGTCTAGTCAACCTGGTGTGACCCAGTGGTTGACAGGTGACCTTATGTGTGTCTCGACTTCTCGATTTACTCAAGACGATAGTTCTGGACGCCTTGAGACATCTTCTTATCTCGATTTACATGTCCAGGTGTCCTGAGGGTCTCGATGTTCCCTCAGGTCCCCGTGAGTCGTTTCCTCCGGATGTGTCGTTTCCTCTGGCTTAGGATTAGACCGACTGGTGGCGTGTTCTGCCGTTACGCGATGATCTTGACTCCGAGTCGTGAGACTCAAGGATCGGTATGTGAGTAGGTCTAGTTGCCCTGTCCTGAGTCTGTCGACAGTTGTTGTACTACCCTGGTACTTCGTAGTGCGTGCGATAGTACTTCCTTGCCTATCTGTACTATAGCACTTGTGTTTCCGAGTCCTTATGTCTAGTGAGCCTCCACTAGTCGTAACCTGACGACGCGTTTCGGCGTGTCGACCCACCTGGGAGTGGTGGCGTGGCAGTTCCCGAGATACGGTTTTTAAGCTAGTCCCGTGGGCCCCGGTCTAATCGTAGCATCCTACGGAGGGGAATACTAGCTAGAGGCCTAGCTCTAGGAAATGAGCAAGTGTGTGCACACATGGTCAGGGGCGTCAGGACTTGCGCCGACGGGCGTGACCCTGACTAGTCACTCGTAACTGTAGTTCCTGTTCTGGTTCTGCGTGTACCTTGGTCTCCGCCGTTTCCGGCATCCGTAGAGAGGTACTTGAGACGCAGTGTAAGATGTCAATGGATGCAGCTGGCTGTTCTTCTAGTGAGGAGGTGCTTCTGTCACGTGACGCGTGACTCTTGTGTTTCTCGGAGTCTGTGCCCCTTTCGAGTCAGCCTGTTCTTGGTTTTGTCCAAGATCAGCTCCCCCTGTAGAGTTGATCTGTGCTTGGCCTTGTCCGGGACCAGCTTGGTGTGGTGTACACGATGCTCTAGCTGTGTATGTGGTTGTGTTTAGGGGAGCATGCACGGCAATCCAGTCGTGTGAGCTGTAGAGTTTGTCCTGTCTATCTAGGTTTTCTTCTAGGCTTGGTGTCTGGTCTCATAGGCCTTTGTCTTAGGCCTCGTGTTTGGTGACAGATCGATAACTCCTAATCTTTCGAGTTCAGGGTTCGCCCTTCTGTCGTCCCCTCTGACCGGGCTCAAAGGGTCCGACTACTTCGCCAGGCAACATCATATGAGTTGATTGGCGACTCCCTGTACTGACTCATCCACGAGAAGGACAAGTCCATTCTCTTGAGATGCGTCTCCCTAGCCGAGGCTCGAGCTATCATGCGCGAGGTTCATTCTGGGCTATGTAGCGCCCATCAAGCCAGAGACAGAATGAAGCACAACATCAAACTGAAAGGCTTTTATTGGCCTACCATGTAGGCGGATTGCGTCCAGTACGCTCGTACATGCCATTAGTGCCAAGTCTTCGGCCCAGTGCCTAGAAGGCCTCCCAATCCACTGCATCCCACTGCCCCTACCTAGCCATTCGTCGAATGGGGTATGGACATCGTGGGGCCTTTCCCGGCATCTTCCAAAGGCCACAAGTACATTCTGGCCGCCACTGACTACTTCTCTCGTTGGGCAGAAGCCCTTCCCCTGCAGGAAGTCACTGGTGAGGTCATCGCCAGGTTCGTCTGACACAACATAATTTATTGTTTTTGTACACCCAGCCGCATAGTCTCTGACAACGGGACGCCATTCAAGAACACGGCTGTATATCAGTTGACGGCCAAGTTCTACATCAACTAGAGAACCTCTTCAGTCTACAACCCACAGACCAATGGCCTGGCCGAAGCCTTCAACAAAACTCTCTGCAAGCACTTGGCTAAGATCGTTAGCCACCGAAAATGAGACTGGGGTGAAAAGGTCTCCGAGGTATTATGGGCCTACCGGATGGTCTACAAAACTCCCACAGGATGCTCGCCATTCTCCCTCGTCTACATGGCGAAAGTCGTCATCCCTGTCGAAATCCAACTAGCATCCTACCGCGTAGCCGTACACACCGGCTTGGCTGGCCCTGATGAAAATGAATACCAGAGAAGGCTAGAAGAGCTTGCCAATCTAGAGGGCAAACGGCTCGAAGCCTACAAACACCTATAGATATATCAGGCACGCATGGCCCGAGCCTATGACAAGCTTGTCAGGCAACGAGCCTTCAAGCGAGGTGACCTCATCATGATCAAGGAAAGAGAAGTCATGGTAGGCCATTCCAGTGGCAAGCTTCAGTCGAATTGGCGAGGTCCCTACATCATCTGCAATGCCTATGAGGGTGGGGCTTACACGGTCATAGACCACAAGGGCCACCAACCCTTCCCGCCTCTCAATGGCAAGCACATAAAGTTATACCACGCACCAGAGCATGAGTTCACACGCCACACTGGATAGGGTGTACGCTCCCAGTCTCAGCCCTCGGAACTGGTCTTCTCTCCAAGAAGGCCGAACCGGGCACTCTTTCCAGTCCTCCTCTCCAGTCAAGCCAGGGGGCCAACCAGGCCCCTCCCAGAGTGGGGCACAACAGTGGATCTGGCCCATGGGAAGATGAAGCCCGAAGAGGAGTTCTGCACCTTTGTCGACTGCTGGCGTTGCTTCACCGCGCAAGTCCCGGGGCACATTCCGGAGGGGGAACAAATCAAGATGCTCATTTCCAATGCAACGCACGAGTATCGGTTTATCTTAGCTTAGAATGATATCACCTCTTGGCAACAACTTTATAGCTGAGCCCGCTTCGCTCGTCAACAACTTCAAGGTTCCCTTGACACCGAGTCTTCTCCATCTTTCACGTCTACATACACTTTGCCATCCGCGTCCACCACTCCCGCATAACAACCCTCCACATACGCCTCGCCATCCACATCCATCATTTACTACTCGCCTTCCATGAGTCGACCCTCCACTCTTACGCACCCGTCCGCTCCCGCATACCATCCCTCTACAAGTCAACCCTCCACTCCTATGCACTCGTCCACTCCCATGAGCCAACCATCCATAAGTCAGCTTTCAGCTTCCATATATGCACGCCCATCTCCATCTCCCCTAGTTAAGGGAACACCATATCCCGAGCAAGTGGATGTTGTCTACATGCCTCCACGTCCACTGCACATTTGTCTCCGCCTAGTCTCTCCACTAGTTGCCACGCTCCATGGCCTACGCAACCTCCATTGCCTACACAACCTCCACAACCTCCTTTGTCCCATACCCCTCGGCATTCGCCTTGCCCGAAGCAGGCTCCTTGTTCTCCGCTATCGGAGTCTTTTACCGATATCTTCAGAGCTTTGATGGCCACTCACACATTGTAACTCCCTTCAGTTGTGCTTTGCCGACCCGCAGTTGGGAATATGCTTCAATTCTGTGATTATCACCACCAGTAGGGGCATTTGGTTGAGGATTATCCCAAGTTCTGAGATTATATTTATGACCTGGAAGATAAGAAGAGGATTGATTGGGCCACGATTCACAAGGTCATTCTACATCTCCACAGCAAGCAGCAACAAGAAGCGTTGCCCAGGCAGCGATCTCCATCTCTACAAGACTAGGGGCACCCCTGTGATCTATTATCTAGTGTTGCACCCGCTCCATTGTCATCGTCTCCATCTTCGTCTTCACCTACTCAATTACATTCGTCATCTCATACCCCAGCTCCATCACCTCCACCAACCCACACCCCCGCTCAGGCTCGTGCCATCCCTCCTTCCTCCAAACTCGTTACTGCCACTTCCACTCCCAATGTCGTGCGACGTGTTGTGTCAATACGTCGACATTGGGCCCCACGACCTTCGATTTCACCTTCACCCTCTCTGCCATCTCCATTGCCTATCCCACCACCACTGCTTTCACCGCCCACACCATCTCCATTACCCTCATTACCTGCATCACTACCGATTTTCAACGCAGTTTAGTTACTTCGGCGCACGAAATCTTTGGTGGAGGTAGGGAGATGGAAGCTCTACTTATTTGCTATGTTCCATCGTAGTTTCACGCCAAATGGTGCATGTACGAGTGGGTTTTGCTTCAGTTTGGGCAAAGCATACTTAGGGGGTGTGCATCGGGTTCGCCAAAAAATGGTGACGATTTTCAGTAAAATTGGTGTCATTCGAACCCCTGGAATGTCAGCGTTCCATCCCCGCTGATTTCGTCGCGATTGGTGGTCATTTGGGACCGGTACGAGCTCGGGAACTCATGTGACCCGATTTGGGTTAATTCAGTAGACTTGCCCGTTTCTCGCCGTTTATGCGTCAGTTTGAGCCCTTCCGGAGTGTGGAAGGTCGGCATCACCATTATGGTTGTATCCCCTTCGTTTCGGAGTGAACGGGGCATAGAAAGGCCGAGATCCGGTCGATCCCATGGTTTTCCCGCCGTAACGCCTTAACGGTCGTTACAGTGACCGTTTAGGTTCTTATGCGGTCCAGTATGTGACCGTTTATATGTATGTCGGTTTGGATCTTCGCAGTCACACGATAGACCCTTTTCTATGGTTCGTGGTCCATTAGAGGACCATTTCTATCCTATGAACGGCCCCTTGGGTGACCGTTTAGATTCCTTAGTTGTTCGGTTCAACTGAACAGTCTCACAGTCTCACGATAGACCGTCTAGCTTGCTCAAGCGGTCCATTCCTAGACCACTAAGCATGGTTGACATTAGTCAACAATTTTATGGTGGTTGGTGAAGCAGTCCTTTGCTAGATCGTTTCTTGTCTTTAGCTGGCCATTACTAGACCGCTATTGACCGTTTGACTGAGTTACTATTTTAAGTCGGTTTGGGTAAGTGGCCCAGACTTCGACCGTTTATTATATAGTGTCCCATGTGTAGACCGCTACTATTTGTTTGACCAGAGTCAATGTTTTTAAGACGGTTAGTGGCGCAGTTTATAGCTAGACCGCATGCGTTCGTAAGCGGTCCATGTATAGACCATTTTGGTCAGTTTGACTAGTGACTCGGTTGTGAGTTGACTAGGTTTAGCAGCCTATAGCGTGATCGCTCCAGTCATTTCGCAGCCCTCCCTTTGACCGCCTAGTGTCCATGTTCTCTACCGCTAGTAAGCGGCCCTTTGCTCGACCACTTATGTTGCCTAGCGGTCAACCATTAGACCGCTTACCACCAGAGAGCTGTGTTTCCATGGTTTTGACTTCTAATTGTCTTGGCTTGACCCTTTTGGTTTGTCCGTTGTCCCGTGGATGTCTTTTGATATCCTATGAGAGCTATGACCATGTTAGAAGGTAGCCAGGAGTGCCTTATACTGCTTCAGTGTCGTGACCTAGCTGCTGATGAAGCCTATCTCCTGAAGTTCTTTGGCTCGACACTCACCGGGCTGGCTTTCGAGTGGTACTCGAGCTTGCCGCCGGGGTCCATCGCCGACTGGCCCGACATGCAGAAGAAGTTCAAAGAAAGATTCTACATCGCCGAGCGGGAAGTCACCGTGGCGGAGCTCTACGCCACGAGGCAGAGAAATGATGAGTCGGCACTCGACTTCATCAAAAGATGGAGGAATCTCAGCATGAGGTGTAGGCGCCCCCCTGCATCAGGAGGACACAGTGCAAATTTGCAAGCAAAATCTAAAGAAGGAAATCCTCGAAAGGATGATTGGCACAGAGGTCAAGACTTTCGACCGTCTTAACGACATGGTGGCTGAGATTGAGGCATTCCTTGTCCAGTACTCTTCCACCCTGGCTACATCTAGCCAGAGGGTGAGGCAAGTCGAAAAGAAGCCCATCCCACCAGAAGTCCATACATTAGACTTTCAAGCCTTTGAGAAACAGAAGGGAAGGGCCAAAGGCACCGCAAACCCTCCACCGCCAAGGCCCATGGAACGGTGGGAAGGCCCCTCGCTCAGGGAGAAAATGAGAAACAAGTTGTACTCCTTCTCCCGAGATAAGTCCCGGCTCCTGTTCGAATGGGCAACCAGTTACAACAAAATCACGTTGCCAGAGTCGAAGAGGCCCAGTGATCTGAAGAAGAAGGATGACCCTCGCTTCTGCTATTATCATCAGATGCTAGGGCATACCATCAAAGACTGCTATGTCTTCAAAGACGTCATTGAGTCCTTGACAAAGAAGGGAGAGCTGGATATGGGAGAGCACCAGGTGGATCCCCCACAGCCCCATGAAATGCCCAATATGACTTCCGACGCCAACATGATATCTCTATATCAGGAATTGCCAGAAGAATGGCCGGAGGCTAGCACCCGCGCCACTTATGAAGCTTTCGTGGTAGCGGCTGCCCAGGACCAAGCAGGCTGGCAGCCTGCGCCGAAGAAAAATAGAAGAACACCGGCTCCTCAGTCCACCCCGACAGTTCATGTTAGGGGCGTCACTCCCCGGTCAGCATCGCCACCGGTGAACCCTGTCTGGCACGATACGGCCCCTCGGCTGGTCATAAGATGGCCTACCTTTAACAAGAAAGAACATGTCCTAGTGCGGATCCACAAAGAAGTTAGCCCGACAGTTGAGAGACTCCAGGCCATCATTGATGGGCTTGAAGATTATGAACAGCCCAAAATCTAGCCTGTTGAGCTGAAAGAGTATGTCCCCTGGGAGGAGTTCAAATCCCTCCAGCTAACCCCCGAAGTAGAAGCCCAGGTAGAGCAAGAGCCTTCCCTATGGGGCGGGTTCCCTCAAGAGCAGCCACCAGATGTTGCGAAAAAGAAGAAGAAAAAGAGAAGATCCAGAGGTAAGAAGAGAAAGGGGGCCATCGTCACCTGCAACACCCTCTCGGCACTGTTCGACATCACCCTCTCTCTGGAGGAGGAGGAGGACGGAGCATCCTGTGACCCTCCAGAAGTGAATCAGGTCGAAGCATCCACCTCCTGACACGCCACCCAGTCAGGGAAGAAATGGGGACACCTTCTGCAAGATAACCACACTATCATACTGAGAGGCGAGCAGCCCTACCAAGTCCCCGAACTCGTGGTTCGAGGCGTGGAGATTCCCCCACCAACGGGTCTTTATCCCGAGAAGTTGAAAAATCAGGGCGCCCCCTCTTTCGCCAAATTCCTTCGGGCCCGCACAGAAAGGCAGACGCGCCCGCAAGGACCCCGGCCAACAAATGGGGCTAGCAGCCACCCGGCTCCGCCTGTGAGTAACCCTCCGACCCTACCGGCGATGGTCCCATCCCAGCTAGCGAAAATATTTTACGGCATCCCTGACCTTACCGAATTTATGAAGGAAAAAGAGGAATTTCAGCAGGCCCCACAAGCTCAGGTAGCTGTGCCAGATCCGGTGGAGGAGTCACCTTCTGACCCGGTGCCCCAGACCTAGCCTGGGGACAGATGCGGCAAGGCCAAAGAAATGAAACTGCTCAAGGTTCGGGCTGCCGACTGAATAGTCAAGCATCTTAAGAAGATCCGGGCTAGGTTTACCGTCTGGGAGATGCTATCCCTGGATGAAGAGACACGGCAAGCCATCATTGTCACACTCTAGACGCCAGCACACCTTGAGGCATGCTTGGCGGAGATGTCCCCGGAGGTGGCCATGGCCTTCACGGAGGACGACATGCTCTTGCCCACTTACAGTTACAACAGGCCACTCTACATAAAAGGGCAGCTGAATGGCCAGCCTATCAACAGGGTCCTGATCGACCCAGGAGCAGCAGTCAACATACTCCCCTACCGGGTGTACCAGAAGCATTACTTCGACGTTCACCTGGTCGAAGTAAAGAATGTCAAGATTGCCGGCTTTAACCAGAAGTGCGAGGTGCCCATGGGGGTTGCAGAGTTTGACTTGACCTTCGGTAACTTCATTACCAAGGTCCAGTTCCACGTCATCAACTCCAACACCTCCTACAAGGCGTTGCTCGATCAGCCTTGGCTGCACCAGAATAGAGTGGTACCATCTACTTTGCGCCAATGCATCAAGTACCCCTGTGAGGGGAAAGAAGCCAGAATCTTTGCTGACCTCCACCCATTTGAGGTGTTCAAGTGTCACCTGTCAAATGCTAACCTGTATCTGGAAGAGACAAAACAGACCTCTAAAGCTCCCCGGGACAAAGCGAAGAAGAAGATAAAACCGGAGGGTTGGTTTCCTCCGCCACCCCCGGGCTATGTGGCTCCTCCGCATGTGCCGTTCATTGCAGAAGAAGAAGGGGTATTTAGGGCTTTTCCCCTCGCCATCTACCCTACACCGGGGGCGCCTTGCCTTGAGAACCTGCTAGAGGACGTCAGGGTCCCACCAGGAATTGTTAAGCCAATAACGGAGCTCGACTACCAAGCAACCGAGCAGCTAAGGAACTTTGAGGTGCCGAATCCTGAAGGCCCGCCCACTATTTTCTATGTGGCCGGGGAACAGCCAGTCAGAGGGGAGGACGATTGTCGACTCTCTGACAGTCTCCATGACCCGCACGTCCCAATTGCGGGGATTCCCTATATGACTGACCGCACGACCGAGGTAGTCAGAAAATAAAGGATTCCTGTTTATCAACCCTCCAGTTAGAAGGAGATGTTTGAGAAGATGTGGAACCTGCCAAACTTGGACCGGAGATTGTTACGGATGGCCAAGCATCCTGATGTGACACCACTATGGGGGTGGTAGTCACAAGACCAATGAACCTTGGACCTAGGATTGCAAGCGTGAACCGAACGACAGATTCACTCAAGTAGGCTCACCCGCGTAGCGCACACCCGGGTCCGTAGGTGGACCGACGATGGGGGGATGAGGGTCCGAGGTTGGACCTTGAGATTCCAGGGGTTTGGCTAGCTTGGGATGAACCCCTAAGGGTCTGGGATGCCTGATTCAACAGGCGACCAGCACGCCAGGGCGTGGGGTGTAGGGCCACTCTCACAGCTCACTCCGCGGTGGTACTCGATTTGGTGGATTCCGGACAAGGCAGTCACCGTCTGACGGGCAATTGAAAGCAATACTAAGCTAGCAAAGATAATGGTACCAGTAGAGGATAGGGATCAGGAGCTCACCTGATCGTGTGAAGACGCTGATCCCAGCCGGAGATGAGGGCGAGCGGCTATCTTTTGCTTCAGGAGCGAGCATGGCGCCGAGGCGGAGGACTCGCTCTCAGTAGGGACAGTCGGCAGAGGTTCAAGAGATCCAGGAGGAGGTTCAGCAGGAGCAGGAGGAGCAGAGTAGAGTGCCACCAGCGGCCACCGAGGCAGCGGATACTGTGAGGATTCTAGGGGCCGAGGATTTCTTCCGTGGAATGTACCAGCTTATGTCGCAGCAGTTCGGCAGAGAGGCTGGTGAGGGCTCGTCGACCTGGGGTGGGCTAGGCCAAGCAGTGAGGGATTTCATGCAGTTCCATCCACCATACTATAACGGCCAGCCAGACCCTAATTTGGCTTGGAGATGGCTCGACGAGATGGAGTGGGTGTTTAGTTCCATGCATTGTACTGCGGAGGACAGGGTGATGTTGGCCTGCAACCAATTGCAGGACACGGCTCGAGAGTGGTGGGCTTCGGAGTGGAAGACGTCTTTTCAGTCTCGCCCCCTTGAGCAGATCTTGGGGAGCAACTTTGTTAGTGCTTTCGAGCATGCTTACTGCCCAGAGTATATTGCCACGCAGAGGATGCATCAGTTTTTGGAGCTGGTGCAGGGCGACATGTCCGTGTTGCAGTACAGGGCCCAATTTGTTGCGCTGGGTCGTTATGCACCTCATGTCATGGAGTATGAGAGGGTGAAGACCGAGCAGTTCGTCCAGGGCTTGAGGCAGGAGCTGAGGCACCATTTGATGGCGCACGTTGCCACTGATTTGGAGATGACTTCTCGTATAGTGGCGTCTTTGGAGCTAGATATGCAGAGGACACGAGGACCGATTAGTCAGGGGCAGTCCTTGTCAGGCCGTAGCCAGTAGTCGACTACCCAGCAGTAGAGCACGTTACAGCTTCCTTCTGGTAGTTCAGGAGCTTCGACTCCGGCAGCTTCAGCAGCGGGTTCTGCATCTTTCAGCGCCAAGATCAAGAGGTTCTTTAGGAAGGGTTTCCGGAAGAAGAAGGAGGGCCGAGAGCAACGGCAGGCTTCCTCGGGCAGTGTTCAACAGCTGGAACCTTTGCAGCGACAAGGGTCAATCAGTGGTTCTCGTGTGAGGTGTTCCCATTATGGCATGCCACATCCAGGCAGGTAGTGTACGGCACCGGTGATCTATTTTAGATGTGATCAGCCAGGACACATGGCGCGTGACTATCCACAGCGGCCGCATCAGCTACCCCAGTTTCCTCAGCAGCAACAGCATTACCCACAGTAACAGTTTCAGCAGCAGGGGCAGTATCCGCCACTACCACGGTCAGTGAGTGTGGGCAGGCAGGGCTCGAGGCTAGGTTTCCCACATGACCAGGGCAGAGGCAGAGTCGTCGCAGCTTGTGGAAGGTACTGTTATGATTTTATGTCCCTTTGAGTCTTCTTTCAAACGGCACCAGACTTGCCTCGATCCGCCTCTAGATCTGATCGCACAAATTCTAGCCGCCGAGGTGCTCAGATCTGTTCTCTATGCAGGTCCGATTTTACAGTCTAGGGAAATTTCACTTATAAATACCAAAGGTCAACTTCAGTGACCGCCCCTCTCAAGAGTCGACCAAGGACGTCCCACCAACGATTCAGCGAAGCGACATCTCCAGACGACATCAGGAAGGTGACGTCCCTTCAGAAACTGTGGCTTGCTGTCCAGTGAGTCAGGACCGAGTCAGCGCAGCACTGAGTTGGCGCAGGACCGAGTCGGACCAGCAGGCCAAGTTTGCCCCGTACGCACCCCCATATTGCTGCCCGTCAACCCAGGGTCAGTCCTCCCGGGCCCCACTTTAACCCTTTACCTCCTTGCGTAGAGTGGGCAAAGAAATTACCTTTTGTAACAATTGTAAAATTATTTTAACTGGGAGTTACCATAACTGGCCGGGATCGTCGTTCCCACGCCCAGAGCGTGGAGGTAAACTCGCCACCCTCCTTATAGGCATTTACTTTACTCATATACATTTTATATGCCACTGCATGTGATAGGTTAATCTAGCTCGTATATTTTATCACTACTGCGAGAGGGAGAGAGAGACCCATCCTGTGACTCACTCCGAGTATAAGCACGGAAGAGCCGATACCCGAGACTCATAATCGGTTCCTCAACCGCGCACGGTCCCACGTTTCCCTCACTTAGGGACGCTCGCAAGCTAGAGTCCCAGGTTCGTTGTCTCGTCTCGCATCAAATTGGTATCAGAGTGCCAGTCGAGTCTAGGGTAGTCTTTGTGTTAGTCTTTGCATAAGTGTTTGCACGGTCTAAGTCGAGTCTACGATCACCATTATTTTCAAAACAAAAAAAAGTGTTTTAAAATTGGCACAAGGATGTGAAGCTTTCCTTGCCTCTGTAGTAGTTACCGAGTCTAAGGAAATATAGTTAAGTGAGATCTCCGTAGTTAGGGAGTTTTCAGATATTTTTCCTTTCGGGTTACCTGGTCTACCACCCGAAAGGGAGGTTAACTTCACTACTGAACTGACACCGGGAACAGCACCAGTGTCAATAGCTCCTTACAGAATGTCCCCTACAGAATTGAAGGAATTGAATGTTGTACCCCTGTGATTTAGATGATGTCAAACACTATGACTCATTTGTGCATGATATCATATGTGTTGAAGTTGCATTGGTATGGGCTTGTGATTTTGATGATGTCAAACACTATGACTCATCTGTGCATGATGTCAAGTGTTTGGATCATATGATTTCTGTGCTTGATTGAACTAAAAGATTTCTATTGCACACTTGCTGCATGCAGCAACAAAGGTCCGACTTGCAGAGCCTGCCCCAGGGTCATTCGGTGGCTTCTTGAGGTGTGCCATATATCGACGGAAAGCTCTCCAAGTTAGCTTTGACGTCGAGGTGATCCCGCCTTCATCAGAGTTCGTGGCTGTTCGGGAGGTTTGTTCTCGTCGGAACGCGTGACTTGCATCCGTTGGAAGACCTGAGCACCAGTGCAGAGGCTGCTACGTCCACATCTCTTCTCCCCTTGGTGCGCTGCTTGGCTGGGATGTTTACCTTCCAGTCCTCCTTCCAACCCAGTCGACGAAACCTCATTCGGAGTCCAGAGCTGTCCATTCCGAATTTTCTCTCCCGGGTGCGCAGATCATTCCATGCAGAACTAGCACTGATACCCTGCCACTGTTCAGCCTCTATCTCTCTGCTCCGACCTCTCCTGGAGGCCTTCTTGGTTGGATATTGAAGAAACCTCATAGACGGACATGTCCGCTGTGGTCCCGCACCTTTTTGACTCCGAGAGTGATCGTGACGGTGCCGCCTTCCTAAGAGTGGTTCTCCACAGACTGCACAGAACCAGTCTGGCCTGCAACTAGAGATAGCTTACAGAAGCTCCAGAGACCACACCATGGCTCTCCTTGGCGCGCCACTTCTCCGGAGTGGAGTCCTACTAGCCGCCTGTCCAACGCAACAAGCGGGGTGTCGATTGAAGCTCGGAGCGGCCCGTTCCGATTTTTCTACCACAAGGTAGCAGAGCAGGTCAGTCAGGATCCATCCAGACCCCCTCCCACTCTTCTGGACATATCTCTCGACCCCGACATTATCTAGTGCTCTACCTGGTTGCCGCTTGAAGAAGACTCGACCACGTTCATCCTCGACTTGGTCCCGCCTCGATTGGACTTCGAGAGTGGCTGTGACGCCGTCATCTTCCTGTTGCTGCATCCTAAGAACAGTTTCAATCTGAGCAGAGCAACTCTGTCCCAAAGTCAGCCACGACCAGAGGCGACACCGGACTGATCCCTGAAAATTCTGGAGCTTCCCTGGACCAGTCAGAGAGAGATCGGCGCTGGTCTTGGCGTCATCCAAGTTTGTTACAGACCGTGGCAGTGTCAACAGCGACTGCTGATCTGTATGTTCCAGAAGTTGGTAGAACTGGCCTCCGCCATCAGTTTAGCTTATAGTCCAGCTCTCCCCTTCCCTAGCTTGGCCGGCTGAAGGCCCCTCCCTTTGTGGAGGTAGTTTTGGCTGTACTATTAACCCCCTCCACGAGATCCCCCCCCCCCTTGCAAGGGGTGTAGTTCATGTAATCAATCAATTCGCAGGTTTGAAGCTTCATCGGCGCGGCATGCGGGTGCATACCCTTGCCTCCCCGCTCGCCCCCGTCTCCGGTCGGACGAATACAATGGCACAAGCCGATGAGTAATCCAAGCCTTGAAAAAATTGTGGAGAGGTGAGGAATGCCCACATTAAGAGGCTTACCTTGAGGATGATTTTTAGACTGGTTTTCGTCGGGCCCCACGTTGTCAGCCAGAGTCCGACTGAGGGAAAAACCAGTTAGAGGCCAAACGTAGGATGCATGGTCTGTGTGTGCACACGTGGTTGGGGGCGGTTGGACCCATGTCGATGGGCATGACCCCAGCTAGTCACTTACTTTGTGGTTACTTGTACGGTGTTTGTGCCTCCGGTAGGCGCTACTGTGTCAGGTAGAACATCTGCGGTGCGGTGTAAGACGTCAGGGGACGCTACCGACTGTGCTTCTCGTGGGAGACACTCCTGTTCTGGACAGAGAGTGACAGACTGTCGATTCCAGTGACTTCGACCTTCGGGTTTTAGGTCGGGTTGACCAGTGAGTTCCGGTTGTTTCACGTGAGACGTGACTCTCCGGTGTTTTGGGGTTCCGTTTCCCATCTGTGAGATGTGGTTTCTGGACCGTTCCAGTGTGTTTTCCCGAGGTAATGGCCAGAGGTGCTTGGTAGCGTTACTGAGACCTCATTGTGCCTTGTGGGGCTGTGCGGTCCTGGTTGGTCGTGCCTATATGGGCAGACTTTCACGGCAGGGTTGCCGTGAGTGCTTCCTCGGTAGGTTTGGTGTTAGGGTGGTCCGATTCCTAATTGAGAGATCATGTTTTTTCCTTCTGTTGCTAGTAGGAGTAGCCGTAGTGCCGAGTTTTGACCAGCCACCGGTTTGTTGTTCCTACTTTAGTAGCTTAGCTAGCGTAGCTTTCTATTCTGCCGTGATTTTTTCGGTTGGGATTCCACGTGACCCCTACTAAGTCTCTGTTTTGGAGACTCATCCCTACTTTTCAGGTGCGACTGTTCTTCCTCGAGGTTCGAGAGTGTTGCGTGAAGGTTCTTAGTTGCCAGCTCGCCGGGCCGAGTGTTCACTTAGCATGTGGTACGTTTTACTACTTTTAGACTGTACTTTCTGTTGGACTGGACGCTGTTGTAGTAGTTGTTGTTTATTTATTTCTATTAATTATTAAATTGTCTTGCTTTATTTTCCATTTCTTTGTGCCTCCACACTCCTTTTAGCCCTTTCGTGTCCCCCGACTCGTGGGCGGTGGGCCAGGATTCGAATGGTATCGGGTCCTTCCTGGTATCCAGATCTTGGGTCGTTACAAGCATCAACCTCAACATGCATGCACAGTAACTAGCATTGACCTCAACATGCATGCACAGAAACTAGTATCGACCTTATATGCATGCAAGCCAAACTAGCATCGACCTCAACATGCATGCACAGTAACTAGCATCGACCTCAACAGCAGGAGGGGGATCTCGGGGCGGGGATTAATTGATATTACACCCAAAACTACCTCCGCACAGGGAGGGGCTGTAAGCTGGCCAGGCGGAGTGGGGAACGGAGGGGGGGTCGGTAGCCGACCAGTCTAGCTCGGGCAGGCTGGCCTGCTGTCCTTGCTGTCTGCCACCAACGACTTGTTGGGGATAGAACTCCTGGCTGAAATGTCCGATGGGGATGGGACTGAATGCGTTGGAAAGCTTGACGTGTTAGCTTGCTACTGGAAGAAGAATCGTCTCGTTCCGAGCTCTAATGCACTGGGGGTGGTGGATTTCGTGAGGCTGCGTCGAGCATCTCTGCTGCAGACCAGAAAGCTGTTGTTCAGGGCCGTGCTCCCAGCTGGAGTGACGGATCGAGGCGGGACCAACTCTGGTTGAAAGATAGTGCCTTCTATGATATCTCGGACAAATATCTCCTCCCAATTCGACCGGATGACTTTATGGTAGCCTCTAGACTCTGGTAGGGTCATGCTGGTCCTAGGACTAAAATCTGAGCTTGACTCGATGGAGGGTGCAACTGTCCAATTTGTGACTGGAACAAGGCGAGGCTGGAGTCGCCACGAAGAGGGGCGTCTCAAGGATTCTCCAGAGCTGGAATTACGCTATTCTGAGGTGGGATGCACTGGCACCGTTGATTCTTGTGAAATCACGCTGCGTAAGATGCCGGCCGGATAGGGGAGGCTTGTCGGGGCGTATCTCCGAGTGGGAAGATCAGAAAGAGGTGAGATCAAGCTTGACTGAAAGCTGACAGACCTCTGATGAACTCCTCCAGAGGGCTCGGGCTGAAGATGGTAGACGAGACTGTGGTGCTTCCTTTGGTGGACTGCTTGTTTTGGCCACTGGTGACTTGAACTGTAGGATAGGCTTGGGTTGTCGATGTCGGTGCTCTCGATGGGGAACTCCAAATGGGACGGGACCACTTTTTGATGAAATCTGGTTGACCCTAGTAAGGACTCTCCAAGGGGCTTGCCCAGAAGATGGGGGATGAAGCCGGAGGAACATCTGAAAGTCGCACTGGTCGCTGGCCGGACCTGTCTTGCGCAATCGAGGGAGAATGGCTGTCCGGAGCAGCCCCGATGTCGGATAGACGGGAGACCACCTCGCCTGCGAAGCCGACTCGACGAGCTTTCCAGAAATGTATGAAATGCCACCTGAAGATGCGTGATGCGTCTAGGGATGACTCTGCAACTCGGAGCTTGTCTGCTGCCTGTGAACTGGGAGCTGAAGGTTGAAGATGATGGGGGGAAATGGGATATATGAGAGGGAAAATGAAGTGGATGTGTATGGGGGCGACCCCTAGGTGTGAGGGGGTCTGGGAGGGGATGTTTCAAGGTTATCTCTCTCCCCTCTCATTTCTCACCCTCCCTTCTCTCTCTCATTTCTCTCCCGTCTCTCGACCTCTCAGCGCGGGGCACACGATCATGCAGGGCTGGCTGGGGCGGAGATGCATCGGGGAGATCGGTTCGCGGGATGGAGCAGCGGGTTGAGCTTCGCGTGGCGCGATCTCTCGGTGGATTCTGAGAATCGGCGCGGTTCGTGTTTTGGCGATTTCGGTGTTGTTTAGTTGCTTCGACGCGTGAGATCTTCGGTGGAGATAGGGGGATGGTTCCCTAGCGCGTGTACTTCATTTTCCCGCAGTTTTGTGCTTTACGGTGCAAGAATGAGTGAGTTCTGGCCCGTTGTAATTTTTTGAGGTTCGTAGGCTCCGCCGAAAAACGGTCACGATTTTACGATCGGTTAGTGTTAATGGACTCCCTGGAACATCGGCGTTCCATAGTCACTGATTTCGTCTCGATTGGCGATACCGTTTGACCGTTAGGAGCCTAGGAAGCCCAGATGCTCCATTTGAGTCGATTTGGTAAAATCACCCGTTTCTCGCCGTTTCTCAGCCGATCTGGCTCTAAATCGAGTCTATGGGTTTCCCGGTACGATTGTGGTTGTATCCCCTTCGTTTCGGCATGAATGGGGCGTGAGAAGGCCAAGATCGGGCCAACCCCACGGGTGGTTCACCGTGAGGATGGACGGTCGAACTGGGTACCGTCCATCCCCATGGGTGGCAAGCCACGGACCATTTATCTCCCGTTGGTTTTGGGGTTGAGCGGTCTGTCGTATGACCGCTCAAGGTGGTGCGGCCAGTGAGGGTCTGCCCATCTTCCCCTGTGTGGCCAGCTTCCAGCCGCCTATGTCTTTCATTGGGACATGCGGCCAGGTCCTGATTGCATATCCCTGTTGACCCTGGGTCAACATCTGTGTGTCGGTGGGGTTGTGCAGCTTGGTCAAACCCGCATTGACCGGCACTGTAGTAGGTCGGTTGGCTTGTGCGACTGACCCTTAGCCTCACAATGCCTTGGGCGGCTGAGCCCTGACCGTCCTTCCTACCCTTAGGTTAGTCCGATTAGAGCCTTGTGCGGCCCATTCCTGACCACATGTCCTTCGTGCGGCTCGTTCCCAGCCGCACATCCCTTGAGCAGCCCAGGATGAACCGCCCATGTGCCAGTCTAACCCGGTGTTTCCATTTTGGCCGATTCGAGTCCCAAGTGTTGGTGTTCTCAACTTGTGCCACTCTGCGTTGGCACGCGTGCGGTGAGGGTTCCCCGTTTGCTATCGGTTTGCTTTAGTGAGTTGTCTCCTGACCGTTTGAGTGTCGTGTTGGACTCCGGTCGACCCGGTTGTGACCCAGTGGTCGACTTTCGGTCTCGTGAGTGTCAATTTTGTCATCCTCGTTTGAACTAATAAACCAAAATGAACCTCAAACTTCTAATCATTATTGTACCAGTTCTTTCCTGCATAAGAATAAGCATAATAATCATATTTTGATCCGCCTTCTGGGTCCTTCTACTTTGGCATTTAATCAAGGGTTGTCCTTCTTTGGAAGGGCATAATTAACATCATAACCTTTATGGTATGACGAACTTCCGGTCCAGACCTGAACCTCATAATCGACTAACGAAGTCAGATCAAGCGCATAATAAAATCATCACTTTGGTAGCTGGCACGCCTAACAAATAAACTCAATCAATGAAACGATTAAAACATAAACCAAATAAATAAATAAATAAATTAGATGAAGCAAGAAAATCGCATTCCACAAGTCTGGCACGCCCGGTGGGGCTGAGTCTCCCTTCATCTTTTTGCCAAAAGTAGGAGGCCTGGCGCTCTCCCCCGAAATTCTGACTGTGTGTTAATCTTATCCGCAGGAACTCTAAATGGAGACCAGACTAGCTTCCCTCCACTTCGGCCAATAGGTCGTTGACAGCCACGTCCAAGGCGGGTACCTGGCGATACCAACTATATTTGGGTCCATGCCCCCGGCAGTGGGCCTTCCCAACTGTTTGGGTCTCGTGTTCGTCTACCTGCTCAAGGTTGATAATGAACCTGAGAAGATCGTTATGACGAAAGCTGCAGATGCACCAAGAAAAGAGAAGGAGAGCGCGACCGCTCCTACTGTCGTTGCATGCTATGTCCACCACTTGGACAGGCGAGCTCCTATCCCCGCTACTACTGGCAAGAAGAAGAGGAACTACCAGAGCAGTCGGGCTGCTGCGCCCCGAGGTCGTCTCTCGACTTTAGGGAAATCCATGATGGTTGGAGGGGTGCGGGTGTACCTCAACGGTTGCCCGGCTGAAGCACTACCCGACCACGTCATCCCGGCGGTCCCCACCAACAACAAGTTCCAAGTACTGGCCACCAGAAGGGCCAACTAGGAGAAGGAAGAAAGGAAGCTGCTGGCACCTAAGCCGGCAAGATTCAAGCAGATATGGGTGCCCAAGAAGGTCCAGGGCTCGGCACCGGCCTGTGAAGAAGAAGAGATTGCTATCATGCACCCTAGGAGAGGGGGCAAAAAGATTCAGAAAGAAAAGGATGCTGCTGTTATGTGCTCTAGGAGAGGGGGCAGGAGAATCCAGATGGAGAGAAAGAAAGAAGAAAGGGAGATCATCCAAATGACTACTCCCTACAAGCCAAGGGCCTGCGCCAGGCAGGCAGATGTGTTCCGATATCCCTGGAAAGCATATCAAGCTGTTCAGATGACAAGGCTGGCTTATCAGCCAAAGACACAAGAGAGACTGATGCCTCAAGCCTCGGCGCGGCGGTTGGAACTAATACTAGGCAAGCAAAGAGGAGAGGCAACCGCACGTACCTAGCCGTCCGAAGGACCGGCTCCGGTCGAAGACGTGGGCGCGCCGGGGAGCGTGCACACCCGGCGGACACGCTACGTCGAGGAAGCTTGGTGACGTCCCTGCTAATACATGCACTACGCTCCACGCAGGGAGGGGGGGTTCACGGGGGTGGGGCGACCAATTACACACACTACCCTCGCGCAGGAGGGGGGATCGCCGGGAGGGGAGCAAACTATCGATCGTGCGCCGAGCTCGGATGTCCGATCGAGGTGCGGCCAGCTCCTGGACAATGATTGAGGGACGCCGAAGGATGCCTGAAGGTCGGGCACCGAGCTGCTATCGTGGGATGGAGACGGCGGCCGCGGCTTGGGGCCTGTGCAGATCTGCCGTGCAGGACAAATTGGCGCAGTCATGGTGCGTTGGCTGGTACGGGTTCTGTGGAACTCCAATCTCAACAGGACCAAGTCATGGACATTTTTGACAGGGAGGACTACGACCCCTCAGAAAATGGCGGCCGTCTGATCACCTTGCTGGACGTGGTCGCAGGAACGGCCGACGTTAGGTTTCTGGGTGAATAGTTGGACCAGTCGCAGGTAGCTGTGGGGGAACTCCTAGTGCTGATATCAGAAAGTGACAAAACCACTTGTGTTGGTTTCATTTCATTGAGGGATGCAACTTTGATGAAGACAGTATGACCTGAAACTGATAGGAAGAAGGGGTGTCAGGGCCGACTTGACAGCAGCTCGTCCTGGGTGAACAGGGGCTCCGGGTCTGGCACGCCTGTGGGAGATTGGATGCCACGGACAGAGACGATGTCGAAAGGAGGCAGGACCACCTCTGGAGTGTCGGCACTTTGGAGGAGCAGAACTCTCATGAAGAGAGCTCTGGCTGAATCGCACAGGGGTGGGCGGTGGAGCTGCTACTAGATGGTGCTCAGGTTCAGACCCGAGTTTGGTGCAGTTGTGCGAGAACGGACGACGTGAACGGTGCCAAAGTCGGATCGCAGCGAGACCACTTCTAGAGCGAAGCTAGCTCGACGAAGCATGATCCCACAGAAGACAACTCTGGCTGGTTCGGGCAGTGGACGCCGGGGTAGTCTCTACAAGTGCGACCTCAGCTGCAGGCTGATTGCAGGGAGTAGCGGAGAGATCTTCCTAATCCACGGGAGGTTGTAGCGGCAACGGGCGACTCCGGGAAGGCTGTGGACGCACGGGGTAGGGGAGGGCAGACCTGGTTGCAGAGGGAGAGATGGCTGGGGGCGAGCCCTAAGCTTAGAGGCAACCCTAGGGAAGAGCCTCTTTGTCCTGACCATCAAATAATCACCCTCTTGGCGACTTTAATTTCTTTACTTCATCTTGATTCTGAAATTAATCAGAAATTTCTTTAATGAATATTGTGGGGTCCAACAAATGCCCCCCACGGGACGCCCGCAGGAGCCGACGGTGACGGCGGTCGGCCCGTGCGCTTTGACAATGCTGTTTACTTTGCGTGCTTGCTATCTTCAATCAACTTGCTGCCCTTTAGGCAATATTTACTTTATCATGTTGGGCTGACTTTCTCTTATTCTGTTTCTGTTTTGTTTTTTTTTTTGTTGTTGTTCTGCAGACGGTCATTATGTCTCGTGTCCGTGAGAGCCGCGCACGCGGAGGTACTAGGAGGGACAGAGATTCAGCTCTCTCTTTATCAAAACTCTTAATGCCACCAATGGGTTCTTCCCGGATGTCAAGACATAGTACTTTTTCTCTTGATCGTGGCTTAGACAAGGTTGCTGAAGGGCCCCTTCCTGAAGACGCCTCTGAAGGAGGGGATGTTGACCTTTCTCTGATCGTGAGACATAAAGGGATCTATGAGTACCAACGAGTTGGGGACTACCCTCGTCATTTTCCGCTGGACAAGTTCCTATTTCCATTCATTCAGAGCTATGTCCCAGAGCATATGGATGAGGATGATCCTGGTTTACCGGCTGAGCGCCGTCACTTAGAGATGGCTATTCTAGAGCGCCGGGATAGCATGCTGGGCACCTGCACCACTTCATTTCCGAGCTTTTCCTTGGGCTTCACACGCCAGGTTCAGTTTCCAGCAGCTGACCAGCTTGGATTCTTCAGTTCTAATGTCGGCTGTCATACCCGCTCGCGCAATATGACACCCGCTATTTGGGAGCTGTTCGGCCAACACAAATCTGGACCCATCGATGTTGCAGGATTGTTCTTGACCCCTTCAGGCTCTCAATATGCAGGAGAGGGATATGAGAAGTTGTGCTTACTAGATCGGATAATGGGCGGTTCTTCTCCCAGTTGGTATGGGAAGTGGTCAGTGATCCCTTCACATCAGTTTCATCTGGGGGCCACTGAATGGCTTTTCGGCATTTTGCATCATTATGGCGAGGCCCTAAATCTTGTTGGGATTCGCCACGCGGTGACTGCTACTCTGTATAATTATCCCTGTCACACTGGTCTTCTTCAGGCTTTAGTTGAAAGGTTTAATAGTCGGTGGAATACTTTTGCCACAGCTGAGGGAGAAACCACACTTGACTTATGGAGCTTTCACAAAATTTCTGGTTTGCCCATCTCCGGGCGCCCTTATGAAGAAGTGACATTGAATGATCTGCACAGAAGTCAAAGTACTGGTACAGGACAGTACAGCCTCCCATTCAGCTTCAGATACTTGATGAAGGTTTGGCGGGATCTTGCCCGAGCAGGGAAAGAAGACACTCCTTCGGCCTCCTCCAGCACAGTGAGGGTGAGTGTTAATGCTTGGGTCCGTTTCTTCTACAACGGACCATTTTGCTTTCATGAGACATTTGCAGAGGACGACAGGCCCCTTGATCAGTATCATCAGCTGATTTTAAAATTGCAACGGCGCAAGAGATATTTGGCTGCACCGGAGAACAAGGGGTGGAATCCCCGTGAGCTGCCATATCACACCTATCTTGCAGCATATCTTGTATACTGGCTTGGCACTTTTGTTATCCCCCATGGGGAAGAGGAGCTTATACGGCCAGAATTGATATACTCGGCATGTCTTCTTGCTGACGGTCACATGCTTGCTATTGCGCCAGCTGCACTGGCGAACCTTTATCATGGCTTGGGAAATCTCATTGCTTATAGTTCTCCATGGGACATGACTGTTGTGATGGCCACCCATTACTTTACTGCATGGGCTGGTTTACTTTTCCCCTGGTTGTGTCAGCATGTGGATTTCAAAAATGCTGCGGCTCCCTTGATTTTCAAGAACCGCCCCAATCAGAATTCCTTGGAGCAATTAGTTGGTGCTCGAAAGGCACTTTCTTTCTTGCTGACCGAGGGGTGAGTAGGCATTCCTTTTGCTCATAGTTCTCATGATTTCAGGCCGTATAGTGTTGATGGGCAAGGAGGAGTCATCTATCACTTGCCTCATCATGCCAGCCCCAGTCGGTCTTTCTATGATGATTGGGTTTGTTGTATTAGGCCCAACATGCTTATCTTTCGTTGAGGGCGATCAGTACTTCTAGAGCCATATTATCCTTTCAGATTTGCTCGAAACTTCGGTTATGATCAATCAGTTCCACCGAATACTGATTTCCCTTTGGATGCCCGCTTGTACCGCGGTCATGACGCCCACCTTGTTGCTGCTAGTTGGTGGGATTATTTCTTTCGAGGTGAGGCACAACTTGGGTGTCTTCTTATTGAGCAGACTGGCACGGGTCATGTTGATGTGTATTATGCACGCTGGTGGTTTAATCACAACAATATTTTCAAGCAACCCTTGCAGAAGATAAAGCAGGCTGAGGAAGCTCGATTAAAGAGGAGGGATTTGCCTCATTTTGCAGTAGACAACAGTTTCCTTCGCAACCACTTTCCTCACTTAGCCAATGCTGTTATAGATTTTCGCGTCTCATGGGAGGCTAAAAATGGCCCACTTGCTGTTGACAGGGCTCAATATAAGGGGGTGATGAAACCTTTAAAACCCTTAACTTCTGCCTCCTCAAAGAAGACTGCAGCGTCAAAGAAAGAAGCCTCGAAAAGATTTCATGGTGGGAACCCAAGGCGCTCTAGGGTCCACTGATTTACATCCTAAGTGTTTTACAAATTAACTTGGTGGAGAATGGGCAAAACACATTATGAATGCTATTAGATTCGCTGGGCCCATTGAGTATCTTTCTTTAGTTGAGAATGGGTCCACCTTGCAGGATATCTGGGATGCTGCAGAAAGGGCAAGCAAAGCCATTGTCATCAGATTTGAGCAACTAGTATTGCCATCGTCTTTCTCTTCAGTTCCTGACGGTATGTAGCCACCCAATGTTCTCTTCTTAAAACTTCATAGTTTGCCATAAATGTTAGTGTACTTGTTTTCACTTACTTCCTCCACCTTTTCTCACTTGCAGTGAGCCTAGTGGCCAGCAATGCCATTCCAAAGGCTTCTAAGAAGAGAAAAGTGCCGACTCATTCAGTACCATAGAGGGTCACAAAGAATGAGGCTCGTGCCACTAAAGCCTCTCGGCGACACAGTAACTTTTGCTACTTAGTTGTACATTGACTACATGTGACTTCGACCTAGATGCATATAAGTTATTCTTCCTTTCTTTCCTCTCTTTCAGGTCCTCCAGACTTTGGTTCTCCATATGTCGGACCCTCACAGGGGGCGGACCCCTCAGAAACTAGGGAAGTGGGTGACACTGCTGATCCTCGGGATTTGGATGCATTAAATGATGATTATAATCCTTTGTCCGGGGATTCACCTACTTTTTCAGGTAGAGGAGACCCAGCAGGTATTTTATCCTGTAACTCCTGTTTCACTATTATTTTTCTCTTGTAACTCCTTACTTATGCTTCCCTCAGGAGTTACTTTAGGAGATGGAGGGATAAATGCCCCTCCCAAGCCTCAACCAGTTGGAGGCATGGATGGACCCTCAAGTAAGTGTCATCTCCAGCCTACTCCTATATTTATTTCCTTCCATTTGACATGGTATGTGATGCCCTGCCCTTCCTTTTAGGCTTTGGTGGTGCGAACTCGACTGACACTATGGCCAAATTTAGAGCTTTTTTGAACCTGTTCTGTCATTTCTAGTATATACTACACCGCGTAGATCTAATCTGGGTTTTCTTTTGTTGGTCACATGTTGTCTTGTAGGTTAGCAGCTATCCAGCACGAGGCCCACTCTTTCTGGCCAGCCGAAAAGAGTGGAGGTTGAAGGCCTACGACTTGGAGGAAGGTGGAGTGGAGCGGTTGATCGTCGTCCGTCCAAGACGTTGGGCGGCTGACTCGTGGCCATTCATCTTCATCCTGCAGCTGCCCCAGAGCCATACCACCATTGGCGTGCTTCATCCAGCATTTCATTCCAGTGCTGGTAGGCGACCTATGGAAAGTTGCACTTCTTATAGGCGGTCCTTCACCGGCCGCTCATCCTCCTAGTGCTAGGCAAAGGCGAGTGTCTCTCCTCATTTCTCAAGACACGGCGTGTCCATCGCGTCTGGGGTCTTAGGTGGCGATCACACAGGTTCTGTCTTCACCCCACTTTTTCAGTTTCATTGATTCTTTCGTGCTTCCCTAGCCGGGAGGAGTAAAAGGGTGATCTCATCCTATTGCCGGCACTTAAAGGAAAAACCCATTTTTTCGATCAACAGACTTTCTGGTGATCACGGTGGGATGCCTAGTGCCCATCGTGTTGGTATTTGCTGACCCCCCCCCATTCTTTTGCATTTGTTAGTCTCTGTTCTTATCGAGTTGTCGCAGGTCGCTGGCTGGTGTTTCATGGTTCTGTTCCCTGGAGTTTGTGCGGTCCTGTAACGGCCGCCTGATTGCTCGTGCAGATTGTGGTCGACTGCCCTTCATCATCCCCAGCCACATTCGCTCTGCGACCCTGCTACCTCCTACGGCCAACCAGTGCTCGCTCTTCCCTTCTACGGCCACTAGTCGGCCGCCTATCTTCCTGGCACAGGTACGTACCCCTGTTTGCATTGTTCTATCTGTGATTGTGTCAGGGTCACTCCAGGTCTTGCCCGGCTTATGACAGGCTGCCCACCCAGGTACGTTCACTAGTGGCTCAGTTGTTTGTTTAATATTGCCAGCTTGTTTTGCCTTTGTTCTGCACTTATTGTCGCCCCTTGCTGTTGGACGGTTCACCACGAACTGCCTATCCCCCCTGGACGGTCTTCATAAGACCGCATATCTATGCTACAGTGCACTCGAGCCTTGATTAGATTGCCATGTTACATTCGTTCCATGATGTTTGGTGTTGATCTCTCCTGAGTTTATTGTTGCATGATTGGCATATTCATTTGTTCATACGCGTTTGATCATTGCCTGCTAGATTTAGGCTAGACTCTTGCATGCACTCCGGTGCACATAGGATCATACTATTCCATCAGTAGTTGCATTCCTACCGAAGCAGGGTTTCCTCTCGTCTCCATATTCCTTGGAGCTCCTCCCAGGACCAGACCGGGCCCTTATGATGCGTTGGCATTGATTTGGTGGATCCAAGATCCCAAGTTATGTCTAGACATTGATCAAGCTATCCTGGAATAACAAGAATAATCCAGGGTTTTAATAGCATAAGCCATCAAAGGCTTGGCCACTGAAGCATACAAGAAACCACAAAAGTCAATATTTGGAAGTTACGCGGTCACAACAGGGCCGCTTACAACATAAATGGTCTCACACTGGACCCTAATAGATGAACTAGGCCAAGGGAGAACCCAATTTGGCGCCAAAGATAAACAGTCCTAGATGGGCCGTGTGAATTAATGGAACGGTTTAGAATGGGCCACTTATCAGAGGGAACACGGTCCATATTCGGCCGTTCAGAATTAACAAGGAATTAAGCCCACGACGAGAGGTACATGGTCTGTATTGGACCATCCCAACACTACACGGTCCACCATCCGTCCGTTCAGTAATGGAACGGTCCAAGTATAATCGCGTACCCAATGGGCCAAGCTAGGTTAGAGTAGTCAACCTAATTGGGCTCCTAGATCCCCCAAAGCGTGATGGAATCGATCCAGGGTTCAGCCCACAACTCTCAGGTCAGTTTAGGGGCTTTAGGTCGACTTAACATGACTAGGTCGAAGAAATATCAAGGATAATCGACCAGCAAGATCTGGCACTTAGCCAGGGCCTAAACGGTCTTGATCGAGCCATTCAAGGGATCAAACGGTCCGGTTCAGGCCGTGTAAAGGCTAGGACGGTCCTATGTGGGCCGTGACTCCAGACGGAGCCAAACAATCGATCCAAATCGAGTTAACAGGTGCAGGATTTGAGGTACAACCTATCCAGCGTCCTAGTGGGAATCCTAGGCTCGCGGGGACTGACTGAGGTCTTATAATGGAGGTCCTAGTCCGACGGAAGGAGTATCCGGCGGAGAGTCCCAACCATTACAAGAGTTGAGGGTTATAAAACCTCAGAAAATGAGTGAAAAGCGGTCAGTTAGTTCCACCGGAGTGGAGTGACTGTGATGGGAATCAACGTCGAGCACTAACTTTTATTTTTACATTTGTGTCCTTTTAGTTTACTTTTATATCCTTGGGAAAGTATATGTGCCATTGTAAGACTTTGTAAGCCAATGTGTCACTCCCTTAGATTCTTTGGGGTTTTGTGCAAAATATCTGTAGGTCCAGTAAGGGGGCTCTCACCCCTTTCCCATTGGTCCACCTAAGCCATGTGGGGCTGGTCAAACATCCTAGGTGGCATCTAGAAGGATCCTTTCCTCATGGACAAGGCAAGGGGACAATGGGTGAAAAATGTCCAAGATGCCTCCCCTTAAGTCAAGGGGGTGCCCCCCCATTAAAATGACATTTGGAGAATGCACCTAGTTTGGGGTGGAACTCGGGTGTGATCTTGGTGGCAATCCAACAATCTATTCCATGCTTCACTACTTTCCGACTCCAGAAACAAGCCTAGAAGCTGGTTAAATGCTAAGCCTACCCGGGTATCTCTAGCACCGTCAGAGCACAGAGTCGGTGACCTCTCTCAGATTGTGCTCACAGATTCTCCAACTCCAGATGAGCCCCTGGTTCTAGGCATCCTCTTCCCCCTATGTTTAGGCTCCCTTTCCTCCACGAATCCTTCAAAAGGAGCAAGCTTTTGCCATGGCCAAGCATAGCTGCTCCACTGTTGTTGTTGTTCTACTCATCTTACTACTGTTCTGCTCCTCCAACGTCGTACTCCGCTGTGCGTCCCAGCAGGTGCGGTCATCGCAGGCCTGGTCGTTACTGCGCCTGCAGCGCCTCCTCGGCAACCCGTCCGCCCTCGCCAGCTGGAACAACTACACCGATCCAGCGGCTCAGACCCCATTGAGCAGGTTTACTCCAAAGGCCATCTAGCAACATCTTTAAGGCTATCTGGTGGCATCCAGCGCTGCCCATCCGGCAGTCCTTTCGCAAGCTCCATCTGGATACGGCAGCAACATGTCCATCCGGCAAAAGAACCACCCATCCTACAGCGCCACTGCGACGGCAGAACCTGCCTCATCCGGGGTAGCTCCTCCCGTCCGGCCAGAAAATCCATGCGGTAGGACCTCCCATTCATCTGGTGACTATGCAAGTGATCCGGCACGGAGGGTGATATATTCCCCACTACTCCAACTGGCAGCATCTCCTGCAATCTGGTAGTGGCTTCTCCCATCCGGTGGCACCCTCTCTGATCAAGTGAGTAGTACTGTAGCACATGGGCAGTCCTCTTCATCCAGTGACGTTGTCAGCTTAGTGATATGGTGACACGTTTGAGCTCCTCATTCGGTGGCACCGACAGGAGTCCAACCAAGATGAACTACTGGACATTCCTAGCGACTAGAAGTCTTTGTCCGCACTGCCTGGCACGCAATGGCCGAAGGTTCGAGGATTTCCCCGTTCGTGCAAGCCTCGAAGGCATCACGCTGTAATCCTACTGCTCGCTCCCAAAAGGGGAAATCCTTGAAAAGACGATGCATGGGGAGCAAGATTTCCCCATTCTTTTGTTTTCTCTCATTTCTATTTATGCATTGTGTTCAACTAATAATAATAATAATAATAAATAAGAAATCAAAAAAATAAAGGTGACATGACAAAATAAATAAATAGATAAATAAACAGAATAGGTAAATAACAATAAAAAATAATGCAAAAAAAGCCAACACGATGAAAAAGGGAATAACGTAACAAAAACCCAAAAAAAGAATGAATAAAGCGATTCCTGGTCACATAACGCGCCTAGGGAGGTCCGTTATGACCATATGACGCCCCAGGGAAGGTGCGTTATGCTTAACGCTATTGCCTTCCACTTAACACACCAGAGATGGTCCGTTAAGGTCTATAACGCTCCTAGAGGAGTGCATTATAGTCTATTTTCACTCCGTGACATAACACACCATAGCTGGTCCATTATGTACATAATGTCCCAAGAGGTGTGCGTTACGTTCCCTCTTGGGACTCGTGACTTAACGCACCTGTGTCAGTCCGTTAAGTACTATAATGTCCCTGGGCAGGCGCGTTATAGTATGGTTTCTGCTGGGTCTTTGATGCACCAGAAGTGGTCCGTCATGTGACCGTGGCACACCTGTGTTGGTCTGCCATAGTCTATGACGCATCGGAGTCAGTCTGTTATGCTCTAGACTGTTCCACATGATGTACAGTCCCATTTCTTCTCTGACTGTGGTCACCATGCGACGGTGCTGGTACGTTGGATGACTCCCTGTGCTCCGTCTGGTTCAGACGTTGTTTTCCGTCGACTTGAGAGTCTACCTTCCAGTGACCTGTCCACTAGTCATACCTTCCTGCGCACGCGTGTGCGGACCCACCCGGGAGTGGTGGAGAGCTTGACCCGAGTTAGTCAATTTTTAGGCTGGTCTCCGTGGGCCCCTTGCTTTACCACCAGAGTCCGATGGGGGGGAAAACTAGCCAGAGGACCCGACCTAGAGCAGATGATCTGTGTGTGCACACGTAGTTGGGGGGTTAGGGCACGCGCTGACGAGCGTGACCCCAGCTAGTCCTTGTTGTGGTACTTGTGCGTGTCTGAGTCTCACGCCCGGGACGCCGTAGCTAGACACTTGTGACGCGGTATAAGACGTCAGGGGATGCATCCGGTCATTTTTCTAATTGATAGTGCTCCTGTCTCTTGGTAGTTTTAGACTCGAGGCTGCTAGATCGATGTTCAGTAGTACGGTACTGTTAGATAGACGGATTTTTCGTTTATTTATTCTAGCTTGTCGGTTCTACCGTACTCCTATTAGCTAGCATAGCCTTACTGCTTTGTAGGGTTAGTTTTACTACTGTAGCACCAGGTTTTTCCGTGTGAGGTAGGGGTCGAGGGATCCCTACTGAGCCTTCATTTTGGAGGCTCATCCCCTGCATGTTTTCACCATGTTTCAGGCGAGGCCGGCACTTCAGGAGGTGCGGCAGGCGTTCAGCGTGGTTCCAGTAGCTGAGATTAGTGCCAGTTGCCAGAGCCGGGGTATGCCCCGTGTACTTGTACTTTTCCCTTGTACATGTACTTTCTTTTAGTTGACTGTACTTTATTTTGGACATGAGATGTACTGGACCTTGTAGCAGTTTATTTATTTAATGTGAGTTGGCCGTTGTTATCGGCCCGTTCAGTTGCGAATTGTGCTTGTTGCCTAAGTCCAAGGTCGTGTCACATCAACTGAGACTATCATCATTCAGAGACTGGACGCACCCTCTCTTCAGGATCTTTGGTATCATAACCGTAGGAAAACTGTAGAGGCAAGGGCTAAGAAGGAAGATTTAAAGGAAGTGTCCTTAACGGAATTGGAAGAGATCTTGGAGGAAGAAGAATTACCTTGGTATCATGAAATCGAGCTATATTGTCGAGATGGCTCATTCCCAGAAGGGGCGAACGCCGAGCAGCATAAGGCAATAAGAAGAGCCGCCTCGAAGTGCACTATCATTGAAGGAGAATTGCACAGGTGTGCTAGTAATGGAATGCTCATGAGGTGCTCAGATGATGATGAAGTTTGGAAGGTAGCCAAAGCAACCCACTCTAGTGAGTGTGGAGGTCATGTCAATGGCCAGGCTCTAGTAAAGAAGTTCCTTAGGAAGGGCTATTATTGGCCCACTCTAGAGGAAGATTACTCCCTCTATGTCCGAAGGTGTCTCAAGTGCCAACTCCACGCTGACAAAATTCATGCTCCTGCTTCATCTCTCCATCCTCTTTCTGCTCCTTGGCCATTCTCCATGTGGACTTTCGATGTCATCGGCCCGCTCGGTGATCCTAACTCTCAGACCAAGCAAAAATCCTTCATCCTTACTGCCACTGAGTAGTTCACCAAGTGGGCTGAAGCCGAAGCGTACATAGAGATCAAAGCTACCATGGTGTGCCGCTTCATCATGAAGAACATCATCTCGCGGTTCGGAGTGCCGAGCAGCATCGTCACCGACAACGGACCCCAGTTCGTCTCTCAAGAGCTCTAGGACCTATCTAAGAAGTTCAATATTACATTGCATCATTCAACTCCATATTACCCACAAGGCAACGGCCAAGCTGAAGCCAGTAATAAAACCCTTCTCAATATCATAAAGAAAACATGCGAATCTCACAAATTCTCTGATTGGCCGGAAAGGTTAGTGGAAGCTCTATGGGCTTACCGCACCTCCATTCGTACTCCTATGGGGCAAACCCCCTATGCTCTCACCTACGAAATGGAGGCGGTGCTCCCGTACGAGATCCTGATCCCTTCCCTAAGGGTACAAATCTATAAGGAACTTAATCTCGATGAACATCGAGAGACATTGCTCATCCAGTTAGAACTCTTAGATGAGAAGAGGATGAACGCGGCCGATCACGTATCCGTTTATCAAAAGAGAGTTTCGCGTTATTTTCAAAAGAAGGTAATCGAACGTAAATTTCAAAAGGGTGATATGGTTTTGAAACGCAAGTTCATTCGGTCTGCAGGTCCTAGGTCTAAATTACAACCTAACTCAGATGTGGAGGTTTCAGTAGAGACGGAGGACTGGAATCATCTTTCTCTTTTCTTCCTTTTCACTCAGCTCAATTCTTCTCTAGTTCAGTCCCCTATTTTGCTCTGTATGAACAACATCTATTTATTTGAGCTCACTGAGGAATGGGAGTGTGGAGATCACACTTCCCGCCAAGGGAATCATCCAGAAACTATTCACCCTTTTACCACGTGTCAGTGTCTTCGCATCTTGGATCACGTGCCATTCCTTTACCTTCATGACCGCTGCTCTAACAACTCAGGAAGTCCCTGTCATTTGATCGAACACCTAGTCAGCATTGAAACTAAATTTATGACTAGTATGTATGAGGTTCGAATGCAGAACAGACAACATGCACGAACTTACATCACAGTGTTGTTGTGACCAATATGGACTCCCTCATACACTAGATAAAAACATGCACAGACTCTAGGTGTACATACGAGAGATGTGCACGAGCTTGAATTGAAGAAAATGTGTTTGGATTGAACAACGTGCATGGACTTAGTTCTATTCAAGATGAAAGATGCACAGACTTCATTTGATGAAGTGAGTGTCCCAAGGTAGGAAACCTGCTCGAACTTTATGTGACTGAAACATGCAGGGACTTACAACCTGCACGGACTTTATGTGGCTGAAACATGTAGGGACTTACAACCTGCACAGACTTTATATGACTGAAACACATAGGGACTTACAACCTGCAGGGACCTTATGTGACTGAAACATGCAGGGACTTACAACCTACACGGACTTAACTTGAAAGCGTGTAATATGCACAGACTTTGTGTAACTAAAACATGCACGGGCTTACAACCTGCACGGACTTAACCTTGAGGACATGCAACACGCACGGACTTTGTGTAAGAGATGCAGGATGCGTGCAAGGACTTTGTTTCAACTAGAGTAAGAAATGTGCACAGACTTCGTATGTGCATGGACTTATGTTTGTAATTTATGCATGGACACAACATGCACGGACTTCAGTTGCTCATGCAACAGGAATGCCCAGACATGCACGGGCTTTAGGTGAGTGGTGCAAAACATGCACGGACTCTCATATGCACGAACTCACAACATGTACCTAGCATGTAAACGTGCAAGGACTTTGCAGAGCACGGACTATGTATCCCACAAACTAAAACATGCATGGACTTACAACCAGTACAAAAGTGTGTGCAGAGCAGAGACATGCACGGGCTTGGTGTTCAACCCAAAAGCATGCACGGACTTGGTGGTCAACCCAAAAGCATGCACAGACTTGTAACATGCACAGACTTTGCTTAAAAGCGTGCAACAAGCACGGACTTTACCACTATGCAAAATGTGCATGGACACACAAGTCACAAGGTCTCAAGGACATGATGGTATATGATGACGATCCATCCGAGCTCCGAAAAGTGTGGAGGGGTAAATGATGTCCCCATCAATTAGAGTGATTCTGTGAACTGCATAGCCACTACTGAGTAGTTCACTGGATTGACATTCAATCTTCCCTCTTGTCAGCCACCAAGTGTTTGATCTTGTGCCTCATATTTAGTTAAACCCAACCAGTCTTTAATTCCGCATCAGTGTCTAGCATAATTTTAATTGGGTGAGTTTTAGAAGGGGATTAATTCACCCCACCCTTCTGAATCTGAGGCTAGCACCCCAACAGGAGGACCACTGCCGGGCGAAGCTCTCCTTGAAGACTCGCCCAAATTGCTTGAACTCGCGGATGCTGCCTAGGGCGAGGGCTCTGAACCAAGCCTGGGCGCCTTGGACCAGGGTTGTCACGAGCGCTCGACACTTGATGGCGTCGGAAGCCTCGTGAAGAGTCATCAGGGCATCAAAAATATCGTAGTGGTCGGTCGGGTCTCCCTGGCCGTCGTATGACTTGAAGGTCAGAAGTAAGATCCTGGGGGAGATCACTACCTTCAAGACATGGTCGGAGAATGGGGATTGCTCCTCGTCCTCCATGGTAGACGTCTTCTGAAAGGCACGGAGGGCATGCTCTTGCTCTACGAAACACCTCTCGAAGTCTCACAGTTGGAGGGACAACTCCAGTTGTTGGCAGGTCGAGGGGCTGTAAGGGCGCTCCTGGATGCTACCTCGATGCCCCTCGAAGGCCTCAGTCTCTGGGGCCGGTCGGCACGCTCCAGACTTCTCTCTCCTTAGGGTACAAGAGGCTTCTTACTCTGGGGGAGGGACTTGCGACGGTCCACCTGACTGGTTGGGAATTATCTGCCGTCCCCAGAGGGTAAAACGGCCCCCTATAGTTTGCAGGGAAGCATCCCCATGGGGGGGGCTCACTCGGGGAAGTCGTGAATGCTCCTCCCTGGCCGCCTGGGTCCTCATTAGATCAATGAGGCTATCTAGTTTTGCGTTGAGGGTTTGGAGGGGGTCCGTGCTCCCGGCAGGGGGTTGCCTCTCCACCGTGGGCGGGGGTAGATTGCCGGTTGGGTCGCTGGCGTGAGAGGGGGTGCCCCTCGTATGTTGGGACGATGCACCCTCCTCCGTCGCCGGAGCTTTCCCTTTGTCGCCGACGGCCCTCCTGCTAGAACTCCGTCGCACCATGTCGACTATTCGCTCGTTTCCCACAGACGGCGCCAAATGAAGAGGGATAATCTCGCGCTGGTCCTGAGCCGGAGATGATGGCCACGAAGATACGAACTGCAAGATAGGGAAACGGGTCAGAGGTGCCCAGGGATGGTTCCCTGGGGAAAAACCCTCCGATGCCTAAGACATTCATAAGAAAGTACATCAGGGGCACTACCATTGTCAACTAAGATCCTATCTACGTTACAATGGTTTATTGTAGCTGATACCACGAGAGCGTCATCGTGCGCAGTAGTTAACCCTTCCAGGTGTTGGTTAGAGAACACCAGGTCCTACTGTTCACTCGTTTGCGTGGTTTTGGGGGGCTCAGAGGCCCGGCTCACCCGCTCAGTGTGACACTTTTTTCCTCGGATGCTATCTCCACTTGATGCCACGCCGCCAGTAATGATGTTGGTGTGGACCCCCCAGGGGAGATTGTCAATTTCCTCAGGGGTAGCTGCATCCTTCTTTTGCTCGGTCACATACCGGGATAAGTGCCCCTAACGGATGAGACGCTCGATCTTGTCCTGGAGCTGATGACAATCACCGGTATGATGCCCATGGTCGCTGTGGAATAGACAATACTTGCTGCGGTTGCGGTGCTTTGCCTTCATAGGCTCGGGGTGGCGGAGGAGGCCCGAGCCCTTGATATCCTCATAAATCTCATAGACAGGTGCGGTCAGAGGAGTGCACCACTCATATTTTCGAGAGGACTCCTTGTGGTCTCCGTCCCGGTTCCTCCTCTTACCTAGGCCAGAGCCAGAGCCTTGCTCGGCTGGTCACCTCCTGTCCCCCTCCCGACGCGAGCTCGTCATGCCACGATAAGTGCTGAGGACTTCCTCGCACTCTGCGTGACATAGGGCCAGGGTTACTAACTCAGCGAGGGAGGTGGGGGGATGAAGCACTAGCTCACGTCGGAGGTTCTCGTCGTAGGTGCCTCCGGTCAGTGCGGTGGTGGCCGAGGCAATGTCCAGGTGGGGGACACACAGGGCCTCCAATTTAAATCGGATAATGTAGGCCCAGAGCCTCTCCCCCTATTCCTGTTTGAGGGCCAATAGTCCCGCCACTGACCGGGGAGGACGGCTGCCGGTGAAGCTTTCTTTGAACACTCGCCCGAACTACCGGAAGTCATGGATGTTGCTGGGGGTGAGGGCTCGGAACCAAGCCTGAGCGCCTTGGACCAAGGTGGTCACGAATGCCAAGCACTTGATGGCGTCGGACGCCCCATGCAGGGTCATTAGGGCGTCGAAGCTGTCATAGTGGTCGGCCGGGTCTCCCTAGCCGTCGTATGCCTTGATGGTTGGAAGCGAGATCCTAGGAGAGATCTCGGCCTTCAAGACATGATTGGAGAACGGGGACTGCTCCTCGTTCTCCACAGTAGAGGTCTTCTACAGAGCGCGGAGGGCGTGCTCTTGTTCTACGAAACGCCTCTTGAAGTCTCGCAGTCGAAGGGGTATGTTGAACAGTCACCTGGATTTGTGTTTTCAGTTCAACCTAACATAGTCTTCAGGTTAAATCAGCTTCTTCAGTCACGACGGTGTCCTCAGCCCCCGACTGCCAGCTTCTCCAATCACGTCGGGGCCCGCGACACTCAAGCGTCTAGCTCCCTCAGTTACAACGGTGCCCCCGACACCCGATTGCCAGCCACTCCAGTCACATCGGGGCCTGCGACATCCGATCGCTCGACCACTCAGTTACAACGGTGCCCCCGACACCCGATTGCCAGCCACTCCAGTCACATCGGGGCCCGCGACATCCGATCGCTCGACCACTCAGTCACAACGGTACCCCCGACACCCAACTGCCAGCCACTCCAGTCACATCGGGGTCTGCGGCATCCGATCGCTTGACCACTCAGTCACAACGGTGCCCACGGCACCCAACTACCAGCCACTCCAGTCACATCAGGGCCCCTGGCACCCGATCACTCTACAACTCAGTCATAACTGTGCCCCCTACACCCGACTGCTAGCCACTCCAGTCACATCCGGGGCCCCGGCACCCGATCGCTCAACCACTCAGTCACAATGGTGTCCCCGGCACCTGACTGCCAGCCACTCCAGTCACATCGGAGCCCCCGGCACCCGATCGCTCAATAACTCAGTCACAACGGTGTCCCCGGCACTTGACTGCCAGCCACTCCAGTCACATCGGGGCACCCAGCACCCGATCGCTCGACCACTCAGTCACAACGGTGCCCCCGGCACCCGACTACCTGCCACTCCAGTCACGTCGGGGTCCGCGACACCCGATCGCTCAGCTCCTTCAGTCACGATGGTGTTCTCGGCCCCCGACTGCCAGTTACTCCAATCACATCGGGGTCCGCAACGTGCAATCGCCCAACAACTCCAGTCATGACGGCGACCCCGGCATCCAAATGTCAGGTCCAGACAGCGTCAGGCCATTCTAGCTCTGACGTCGGCCAACAACTCCAGTTCCACCGGTGCCCACGGCACCTGGCAATTCTGAGCTCAACGGCTTTTGGTAGCTCCAGTCATAGCGATGCTCACGCCGTCCAACCGCTCCAGTCTCAACAACGCCCGGTCGCTCCAGTGACAAATGGTGCCTACGTCATTTGGTCGCCTCGACCTTGGTGACGCCCAACTACTCCAGCATAACGGTGCCTACAGCACCCCTGCTGCCCCGACCGTGACACTGTCTCATAACGGGAAGACATTGTGACGCCCCCCGGGCGACATCTTGCTGAGTCACAGGTCCTCTGACAGACACTATGTACGGATACGGAACTACCCACACAATAACGCCATGACCCGGGGACCGTCACGAATGACGAAATTATCCCGTGGCATGCAAGCATATGTAATCGGGCTCTCATGCCCCCACATAAATACCTTTTACGGCATATAAGTCATGTAATCTAGTGAGGGATGGGACCCAATCATTTCTAAAGACCTAACAGGCTTAGGCTGACCCCTAAGGGCCTGGGGTTTCCCAACTTCGTGGGCGGCCGGCCCACCGGGGTGGGGGTTTGGGTGGCGCTCACTCATGGTCCGCAGTGGACACACTCAAGTGGTGCATGAGATCAGGCTCTCTTCTCACCGTCCGACGGGCATTCAAAACAATACTAAATGAGTAAAGAATGCAACTAGCCAAGGGTACCAGATGCTCACCTGACCGGTGTGAAAACACCGATCCTGATCAAAGACGATGGCGAGCGGGGAAGCATGGGTACGTACCGGCACGCTGCGTCGGAGGCACTTGACTTGAAAATGAAATGGTTACAGCACTACACCTCGCGCAGGAGAGGGGTTCTTGGGGTGGGGGTTAAGTTATTTACAACTCAAACTACCTCCATGCAGAGAGGGGCCTTCAGTCGGCCAAGCGAGGGGAGGGGACGAAGCTAGAGACTTGTTGTGCCGAGCTCCTTATCAGTGCTACCAGCTTCTGGAACCACTAGATAGTCGGTCAAAGTGGGCACCACCACAGATGCTAACGAACTCAAAATGAGCTGAGACCAGTGCCAAAACCTTTTGACTTGGCCCGGGAAGATGCCTGAATTTTCTTGATTTACCCTAATAGGGTCACTGGCCGGGGCAGGACATGGAACAACGCTAGACAGTTCTAGTTCTGGTCGCTCATAGGGTAGTGCTGCTAGAAGAGGGAGGCACCATAGACAGTCCTGAACTCAGTTGGAGGTAGGGCTGGTACCGTTATGACCCGGACGAGCCTTCTTTTAAGCGGGACTGACAGAAATCTCATCTGATGTCGGGGATGATCGTACTGGCCAGAATGATGGGGGTGGGTCAATTCAGGAATAGGGGAATCGACCTGGCGCACCTCCGGGAAGAAATTTGGAACTCTTGATGCCGGGGTCTAAACTTCACTCCGCTTCTTGGAGATGATAGAGGACTAGTAGACAATGCTCTCAGCCATGTTTCACGCCCAGACTTGGAAGGGAGTGGTCGTGGTTGAACTTTCTCTGGAGCTCTAGTTCTTTGCCTGAGTGATCCTGCGCAGTTGGGGGAGAATGGATCCTCTAGGCAGCAGGGATTCGGATGCAGGCGAGACCACCTCGTCTGCGATGTTACCTCAATGAGCTTTCCAGAGATGTATGGCACGCCACCTAAAGAAGCACGATGACTCCGAGATAGGCTCTGCAATTAGGCACCAGATCTGCTACCTTCGAACTGAACAAGGGATGGTGTAGAAGGGGATGATAGTGGGGATATGAGGAGGGGGAAATGCAGTGGGAAGGGGCTGGGGCATCCCTTGAGTGTTAGGGGGGTCAATGGGGGTCTCCGTACTACTGAACCTCAGTCCGACAAAACTCAAGTCCACACCTACCGGTAGACAGGAGCACCTCCCACTAGAAGAATGACCGGATGCATCCCCTGACGTCTTACACCGCGTCACAAGTGTCTAGCTACAGCGCCCCAGGCACAAGACTCAGACATGCACAAGTACCACAACAAGGACTAGCTGGGATCACGCTTGTCAACGCGTGTCCTAAGCCCCCAACTACGTGTGCACACATAGACCATCTGCGCTAGGTCGGGTCCTCTAGCTGGTTTTTCCCCCCACCAGACTCTGGTGGCAAAGACAAGGGGCCCACGAAGATCAGCCTAAAAATCGTCTAACTCAGGTCAAGCTCTCCACCACTCCCGGATAGGTCCGCACCCGCGTGCGCAGGAAGCTACGACTAGTGGACAAGTCACTGGAAGGTAGACTCTCAAGTCACAGAAACCGACTCCGAAAGTAAACTAGTACAAGGATCGCTCCTCGTACAACACCGATTCACGGTGACGTAAGCCAAAGACGCCACATCCCAGGACCCCCACGGCGCCCTACACCTGGTCCCCATATGATGTCTGGCATCAGTCAGACCACAGGTCAGCACGTGGATCGAGGTCTACTCACTCGGGACTCGAATCGGCACGGAAGAAATCACCGGCTAGGCCTCAGACAATGAACGGTCCATCATTGGCCACTCAAGGATGCACGGCTAAGTCGCAGCCGCGCATGGGAGAATAGACGGTCCAACCTAGCCGTCTGTCACGCCCAGCGAAAATCAGACCATAACGCGCCTGCCCAGGGGCGTTATAGTGCTTAACGGACCAACACAGGTGTGTTAAGCCCCAAGTCTCGGAAGGGAACATAATGCGCTCCTCTAGGTGCGTTATGTACATAACGGACCAGTCATGGTGCGTTATGTCACGGGGTAAAAACAGACTATAGCGCACTCCTCTAGGGGCGTTATAGACCTTAACGGACCATATACGGTGCGTTAAGTGGAGGGCAAGGGCGTTAAACATAACGCACCTTCCCTGGGACGTTATAGTACATAACGGGCCTCCCTAGACGCGTTATGTGACCAGAAATCTCAACGGTCAAAAACTAACGGTCGGAAACCCATAACGCACCGATACCGGGGCATTATGTCTGACATAGCGATCAGTCGTGGGACCGTTAAACCCACGAAGACCAAACTCAAATCACGCGAAGCATAACGCCCCTGCCTTGGTGCGTTATGCACATAACGGCCACTGGGACGACCGCTATATCGTCCCGGTGGCAAAACGGCGAACTAAACCCAAAAATATCGACCACGCCCCCATACCTCCACGGGAGAGGGGAAAATCAAGGGGGAAGCTCCCCAATAGCCCTAGGCATCTATAAAAGGGGAGCCCAAGACATGCCCTTGGGGTAACAAAAATGTACAATCTAGATAACAAAAAAGGGAGGGGAAGTGATACAATCACAGCCTAGCCTCGCTCCCCTCTAGCTCCGCTAAGTAGGACTCCGTGGCAGCCAGCTTCGCCTTCATGGTCGATGCAAGCTGTACGCTTGCTTCGACACTCGTCTCGACAGTTTGCCACTCGACCCTAGCGAGCTCCACATCTCACCGCTGCTCCTCCAGGGCCTTCGCCAAGGCCTCGGCTCTACTCTCCGCATCCCTCAACCGAGCAACGTAGTCCTGGGCAAGTGACATAGCCGCGTCAGTGCACCTCTCCCGTTTGGCAGCCACCAGTGCAAGCCGAGCCCGCTACTCCTCCAGCTCTCGGACGACCACCAGCCGCCGAGCCCTATGCTCCTGCACCTCTAGAAGCCGCAGGCACTTCGCCCAAATGCCAGCCAAGCCAGACATCCAAAATTTGCGTGGGAACTCGAGGCCATGGTAGCCCTGGTTGCACTCCCTCAACCGCTGTTAGAGCTCCTCCGGAGAATGCAGGGGGTCACCTCCTGCGTAACCTCGAGCACGCTGGAGCAAAGCTGCGCCCACGCTAGTGTCCAGTAGCGGCTCTGGTGGCAAGATAGATGAAGGCCACTCAATCCCCAGCTCTAGGCAGGAGTGGCCTACTTTAGCCAGCACACCAGAAGGACCTGTACAATCCCCACAAACACAGAATGGGTCAGCAACATTCAGGGCTTCCCTGTGACGAGACAAGGTGAAAAACCTGAGAAATATCCTGGCTCTCACCTGCTATGGCCCCCGCCGTGCTTGTAACACCCCCGCTCGGGGTCGGGGAGGGTAGTCTCTCCTCCACCTCAGCAGCGTCTCCTACTGGAGTAGGAGAGGGCAGAGGCTCCTCTAACATTCGGGTGTCCCCAGTATTCATCGGAGAGGTGGGAGGCTCCCCCAGATCCACCTCGATGGGAGTCGGCACGTGCTCCCCCTCAGACTCCAGCCCTGGACATAACACAAAATGTCATCCCTGCCATAAACCTTGAGTCAAAGCCAATGAAGGGGAGCGAAGGAGCTACAAGTACCTTCCAACGCTGCCTTCATCTCAGCATCTCAGGTGGAAAAAGCCTCGGAGGAGGAAGAGCTTGGATTCGAGCTGTTGTTAGTCTCCATGGCCGTACTGTCACTGCCCGAAGAACCAGATGAAGCCCCTGGTGAACCCTCAATCATGTGCAAATCAGAGGCACCTGCACACCAGTAAGCCGAGTCAGGCTACTATTGAGTCCAGTCTTGCACAAAGATAACTCCCTAGCCAAAGGTGTTAGGGAAGAAGCTCACCAGCTGGGGCATCCCCCTCAAAATTAAAATTTTTATTTCTCATTTTTATTTACCAGGTTTCTACAATTCCGCTCCAAGGTGATAGACCGAGAAGACTCGATCTCCCATGGTTGGCGCCACAAAGCCGTTAGCCAAGAATAATGGGATTGGCCCCCAAGGCATGAAGTCCATATCGGGAGCCGGTGGCTGGGTGACTCCGGTGTAGGCTCTCACCCGAGCCGATAAAAGTGTTTTCGATGCTCGAGGTGACGCTCATGCACCGAGAACCAACATCGCAGAAGGTGCTGGGGTGCTAGCAACCTGAGGTTGTGAACCCGTGTCGAGTGCTGGCGCAGCTGGAGTGTGGGACAGAGGACCCACAGCGGACATTGAAGCTGCCACGTCCTGTAGAGGAAGACCTGTGCTGGGAGTTGACATTGCTGGATGGATGGAGGAGTGATCTCGTGGTAAAGCTGGGAGGCCAGGGGCCCAACACATAAAGTCCATGCTGGGGACCGACCTTGGGAAGCCCCGGGGTCATGTGCCTGGGCTGGATGCTCAGGAGCCTCAAACTCATGGTTGAGAACCCGCACCGAGTGACGGCTCTTTCAAAGTTTGGGTTTGGAGACCCGAGCAGGGTGCTAGGGAACCTTACCCTCAAGCTGGAAAACCCACACTGGGGGTAGGCTCACCTGAGACTCGGGGCTAAGAGCCTGATTGAGGTGTTGGCTTGGCTGGGGCTCGGGATCGAGGACCCAAGTAAGATGCTGGGAAGCCGAGCACCTGTGGGAGAAAACTCGTGTCAGGCATCGGCTTGGCTGGAACTTGGGATTGAAGGCCTAAGCAAAGTGCTGAGGTGGCGGTCGAAGCTCAGGGCATAGGGCCCACACTGAAGGTCAGCCGATGCTGGGCTCGGGGGCTGATGCTTGGCCGGGTAGGAGATGGTCTGGGACCCCAACGGGGGTCGATAGTGAAAAGCCCGAGCCTGACGCTCGAGCGGGCTGTTGATGCTACAGGCTGGCGTGGTGTGCTTACCGCACTGGCAGACATAGGTGCTGCGAGCAGCGACGAAGTAGCCACAGGGACCAAACCCAAGAAATAGGGTGATCTAACAACTGGGGCGAAGCTGCCGAAGGCGATCAGTGACGCCAAATAGCCCACCCATGTGTGGGTGGCGATGATGATGGGGCCATAAGTGATGGATGCCATGGTGGCTGGAATGCTGGATGCTGTGGAGGCGATAGTCATTGATGATCATCGGGTGCAGTCTGACAGTCAGAACGCGAGCTGGGAGCTATTGGGGAATGTGCGCAAGTACCCCCCTCTACCTTTCCTGCAAGGACAGTGAAAAGTCACCACGCCTTCAGGGCTGGCACAAGCTTCTCTTCAACAAAAAGAAGGAAGGCGGGAGACACCTTGGCTACTAAAGCCCGATAATTACACACCTATTTATGCAAGGACATAAATAAAAATAAAAGTACATAAAGGCAAAAATAAAATGGGGATGCATGGACTCGATTCCCATCACTCTTTCTTGGTTTGAAGATTTCAGAAGTGCCATCATGGCTAGCTAGCATCAACAAATCAATGCTCCTTTACTATATTGTGATCCGCTCCAACGTGCTGCATCATTCCATGCAGGTTTTCAGGTACACAAGTCTTATAGCCCCTAGCGCTCTTCACCATCTCCCAACTATAAAATGAGGTCTCTGTGGCCTCCTCTAGGTATGAAACAAAAACACAACGCAATCTTAGAGGCGATGAGAAGAATGAGGGATAAGACAATAATCCCAAGCACAAGGGGACCATGGCTACTCTTTCCTAGCCATGGCAACACCTTTCCTTCTCTTCCGCCAAGTTACCTATGCACTCCTTGTGTGCCTTTCTCTCTAAAGAGCCCTTTCTCCTTCTTCTCGCTCACTCAATAACTTAAGCATTAGAGAGTTCTCTGGGGACACCTTCACACTAGTGAGAACTTTTCTTATACGAAGGAGTTCAACAACATCCTCTCATGGTGGTGGCCACCTTGGACGGCCCAATGGAGAAGCTCGATAAGGTCCTCTCAAGACTCCAGTCGAAAGTTCTTACGCAGCTAGCCCCAACTCTATCGACAATGAAGTGCCGCTGTCTCCAACCACCGTGATAGACCAACCCTCGGGAGGTCCTCCAACGCAGGTCTTCGTGTGTATCAAATAAGATGATGATACAAGTCTATCGATCATATAAGGTTGGACCCATTGATCATCTCAAGGGTCCCCGAATCCTCTTCTTCTAGTGGCTGGTCATCTAACTAAGGCATGGTCAATTCCCTCTCCTTTACAATCCCCACGGCATCCAACTATCTTGGACAAATGTGAAATATGTGCCACTTCAATGTGAAAATAGGATCCCTCCTGCTCTCTGTCTTCCTATATTTGTTAGTCGAAGGAGAAAGAGATTTTTTCGCTCCATTACTTGGTCAAAGGGTCTAATCTGGTCCCCATTTTCTCATCTTTACCAACACTCACGGTCACACGAGCACTCATATCATTCATAGTACCATGGGTCGATGGGCAGTGGAGAGTAATCTTGATCGGATAACAACATGACTCGAATCGACATACCCCATAGAGTTGGAATAAAAAATAGGGATTTTTACATCTATACCCCTATAAAGCATCATATTTGCATTTATCCCCCAACTTTTACCGTATCATCGCATGTATCTCTCATATACCCCATATAACTGCGATTATAACCTTATGGTTCTCAGGCCATCAATGTTGGTGAATATTTTGAGAATCCACACATTTTGTAGGCTGGAAGGGAAAGCCTGCAAGGTGATTATAGATAGCGGGAGCTGCATCAACGCTATCTCCATCGGCACCATCAAGCGCCTTGGCTTGATGCCCGTGGATCACCCTGCACCCTATCGAGTCTCATGGGTGGATTCCACTTCCATCCCGGTCAAACTGCGGTGTCTGGTGCCACTGTAGTTCCAGGCGTACCATGAGACGACCTAGTGTGATGTACTACCTATGGAGGTGGGTAGCATCATCCTTGGTAAGCCTTGGCTCTTTGATCGAGATGTCACGCTTCATGGTAGGTTGAACACTTGCACATTCGACCATCATGGCGATAGGATTACCCTCCACCCTGTCTAGCCAAAGGACCCATCTATTCGAGGACCAGCTAGCCCCAGTACTATGACCACTTCTGGTCAGGGGAAGGCCGGTCCACCCACTTTGTCCTCGGCACAAGCATCCACCTCTTCGACTGCTCCTAGTAGAGCGGACCCTCCACCTAGGAGGTTGATAATGATCAGTCCAAGAGAGATAGGGTAGGAGATGACTGGGGGTAACCCCATTCTGGCTGTCATTGTTAGGGGCGTTGAGGATGTTGCCCCTAGGTCTGAGGATGTGCATCCCCCGGTGATTGCCGCAATATTGCGGGAATTTTCTGATGTCTTTCCCGAAGACCTCCCTGGAGGCCTTCCACCTATGAGGGACATCCAGCATGAGATCGACCTCATCCCGGGCTCATCTTTGCCCAACCTTCTCCACTATAGGATGAGTCCCATGGACCATGTCGAGCTTCAGCGGCAGGTCGAGGAGCTGATGAGTCCAAGATCTCTTTGGGACAGCAAGAGCCCTTGTGCTGTTCCCACTTTATTGGCCCTGAAGAAAGATGGCACATGGAGAATGTGCGTGGATAGCCGTGCGATCAACAAGATCATGGTGAAGTATCATTTTCCCATTCCTCGACAGGATGATTTGCTTGATATGATGTCGGGAGCCACTATCTTCTCAAAGATAGATCTTCATAGTGGCTATCACTAGGTGCAGATCAGGCCTGGGGATGAATGGAAGACGACATTCAAGATCAAAGATGGTCTTTATGAGTGGTTGGTTATGCTCTTTGGGCTTTCCAATGCCCCTAGCACCTTCATGTGGTTGATGACCCAGGTCTTACGCCCTATGATAGGGGTCTTCTTAGTCGTCTACTTTGACGATATTCTTATCTACAGCCGCACTAGGGAGGATCACTTAGACCATCTTAGGCAGGTCTGCATCGTTTTGAGACGTGAGAGTTTATATGCCAACCCGAAGAAATGTGCCTTCATGTCTGATCATATCACTTTTCTCGGGTTTATTGTGTCGAGAGATGGAGTCTCCAAATAACAAGCAGATTTGGCAACGAGGCACGCGATTTTTACCACGTCCACGGCCCCGGCTACCAGTGCTATTGGCATTGCTGGTACCTCTGCCACGGTGTCCTTTGGAGGTATTGGAGGCAGCAGTGGCGACATTAGCTGATGGGAAAGCAGACATATCCTCAAGGTGGGTGCGCTGCTGAGCCATCAAGGTTTCATGGGCCGTAAGATGTGCCAAGACGTCCTCAAGAGTGAAGGAGTCCAGACGAGTAGTAATGCTGGATATAAAGGCTTCATAACTCGATCCAAGACCTGCTAAAACCACCATGACTAGGTCGTTCTCATCCATGGGGTGGCCGATCGCAGCCAGTTCATCGGCGATTGCTTTGATGGACTGCACATATTCTCCGACCGACGTAGTACCACGGTGAATCCCATGGAGCCTGGTACAGAGCTGCAGGTCACGGGACTGAGAGCGTGATCCAAATGCATGAGCAAGCGCGTCCCAGACAGCTTTTGCTATTTCATGGCCAACCACCAAGGGAAGAAGTGGTTCAGTCATAGAGGAGATGAGCTAGGAGAGTACCAGTTGGTCGGTGCGTTCCCATGCTGCAAAGTCTGGGTTGGGGACGATGATCTCCTAGCTTGCCGCCTTCTCTGGTGGACGTCAACACTGGGGAGGGAGGATCGCACGAGCTGTCCACCATGGACAGATAGCCATGGCTCTTCAGCAGTGGAATAAATTGCGCCTTCCAGAGGAGGTAGTTGTCGCGAGACAACTTTACGGGAAGAAACGGCAGCATGCTCAATGGTGCTCCTGTAGAGGGGAGTTTGCTGGCTCCAGCCATGGATCAGTCGCTGTTAAGCAGAAAAGGCTCTGATACCATGAAAGAGAAAGGCACAGAACAGACAGGTGGAGAAAAGGCAGATGCGCACTGTGATATGCTCCTCTGCTGTATATGGTTTCTTTAATAGTATATGCACTGTTTTGGTACAATCGCCCACGAAAGGTGGGTGGCTAGCGTTCCTATCTGCAACAGACTGCGGTGAACATGGGATAAACACAGATAACCATGTCACGGTTACAACAGCTAGAGTACGTGCATGAATTATCTCTCACAGGTGGCACCAAGTCGGCCGACGGATCCCGGTCCAGCGGGCGCAAGTGATTAGCCAGGTGGGCCCCCTTGCTACCATGAAGGGTCCTTCACTCTCCGCGGTGGTGAAAGTGTAAAAAGGGTTCGCTAGGTGGGAAGCCGAAGAGGAGGAAGAGAGGAGGAGACTTTTGGTGGGGAGCCGTAGAGGAGGAGGGAAGCAGCGGCGGGGGAGAGGTGACAGTACTGGCCGGTGATTTTGGTGGAGAACTGCTTGAACCGGTGATGAAAAATCGATAGACTCTCTTCTTCTTCTTCTCTAATTCTCTATCTCTCTCTTTCTTTCTTCTTCTTCTTCTTCTTTATCTCTCTGCTACTCTCTCACTCTTCTTCTTTCTGGATCGTGCTAACTCTGGCTCTCTCTGCTTCTGCTTTCTTTCTCCTAGTTATGATCCCTATCACAATCTCTATTGCTCTCGATAGAAAAGTCTTCATATATATAGCAGCAGTAGATCACTGGGTGTGTCCTCCACAGATTGCCGCCCACTTGACCATGTGGTAGCACCACAGCCTGCCTCACTCCACGTGTCACGATCCTGGCTCGACCTCCAACCTTGGATCATGAGCCATCCTTACTCTCCACGAAATGATTCTATCATAACAGAGACCAATCATCAGTTCAGACAGTTAGAAGTATACTACTAATAGAAAGAAAATTGCATGGGGTAAGGCATGTGCTTAGGTTTAGAAATATGTTCGGACTTGCTACAATATGCAACAGTCAAAAGAATATGCAAGTCCTTACTGAAACATGCACGGACTTGATATGTGCATGAACTTTGATTGTGAGCATCGTGCATGGACTTTGGTTGAACAGAAAGTGCACAGACTTTATGTTGCACAAATGTGCATGCGGTTGGTTTGAGGAATGTGCACCGGGTTGGTTTGAGGAATGTGCACGGCGTATATATGCACAGACTTGAAGAGTAAACAACGTGCACGGACTTGATAAGGCCATAAAAAGTATGCACAGACTTTGACAAGGTTTCCTAGCGTTGACATAAAACATGCACGGACTTGCTGAAGAAATGTGCATGGACTAAGACAAATGCACAGACATGAAAATGAGCAAATTAAAAACCTACATAGACCTGGACTATGCACGGACTCAATGTTTCAACAAATATGCACGGGCTTTGTTAAAAAATGCATGGACTTAGTCTTCACAGAACAAGACATGCACAGATTATGCATGGACTTATGTTCGTATATGAACAAGGTCACAGACATGCACGGACTTATATGAACATGCACGGACTTGATAGATGGAGAAGTGCACAGCATGCACGGACTTGGACTTGAAGAAGTGCACAACGTGCACTGACTTCATCTGTGCACGGATTCACAATATGCACGGATGCACAATGTGCACTGACTACATGCACAATTGAACGAACGTGCACGGACTTGTTTTGAACGTGCACGGAGTTAGTTGCGTGGAAGCCTGAAATGTGCACGGATGCAGTTTTTCTACTAAGTCCAAAACATGCATGGACTCATAAGGACGTGCACGGACTTTGCAAAAGAAGAACCAATGTGCACGGACTCAGTTTTTCTACTAAGTCCAAAACATGCATGGACTCATAAGGACGTGCACGGACTTTGCATAGAACCCCCAAGCGTGGGCAAATCAGGGGCACTTGCACACCAAGAAGCCAAGTCAGGCTGTTATAAACTCTAGTTTCAAGTAAAGACAACTCCCTAGCTGAGGATGTTGGACAAGAAGCTCACCAGCAGGGGTGTTCCCTTCAGAAACCCCCTCAATGTCGATGAGCTCCTCGTCGCCTCCAGTGGAGGTCACAGCAGTGGGCTTATCCCCTGCTACGTCGATCGTGTCATGAGGGAGCTCTCCCTCCTCCAGAGGGGAAGAGGTACCTACAATCGACATCAATAGAAGCTTAGCATGGGTGGGTAAAGCAAATGAATCCCCCATAAAATCACTAAGTGCTCAGTTACATACCAAACGGTCCCACACTGGAGGACTCCACTAGTCCCACCGTGCAAGCCGATAGCACGGTAGGCACAGGCGGGAGAGGAAGCTTTCCCAGTAGCTGCGGTAGTCCACCCAGCATGCCCTCAACAGTGGGTGGGGGCACAGACGCCACTTACCCGGACTCACCCTCAAAGGACGGCAGGGCCACCGAGGGGCCAGCATTCACCAGCTCCTCGATCTTCTCCAAGGTGGCTACCGCCTCCTTACCTGCCAAGCGAGTAACACGAACCCAGTCAGTGACGCTAGCTTGCAAAGAAGTGCAACAACAACGAGGAGATCCCCTCAACAGTAATTGGATGCTTACCTTGGCAACTGCTAGCCACTGTGGGTGTTGGCTCTCCGGCCTATCCAGGTGCTTCACCCAGTGCCTCAGTAGGGGCCTTGGTCCCTAATGCCTCTGCCTCCTCTGCACGATCCAGATGGTTATGTTAATAAGTAGAACTAAGCAGAGTCACAGAACACGCTCAGAATCAGAAGCTCTTACCTAAACGGGCTCCTCCAGTAGTTGGGGACAATTTCATCCATCACCTGGAGAAATCCCTCTACAACGATCTCGCACTCAACACCCTCCTCATATGGAGGGTCCACCTCTTGGGGGGACGAGAAGGTCACCTCCGCACCAGCTGCCCGGGCAGCTGCAAAAGACAAACCCAGTGAAACAAGATTAGCCAACCACATTGGCTAAACTAAGTAGGAACAAAGGGGTCGAAGTGACACTTACTCAAGGCCGTCTCTGCCTCAACTTGCTCTCCAGCCTCGTGTCCCTCAGAGGACCCACCAGCCTCAGTTGCTGCAGCCTCTACGCGAGGGCGTTTCTGCCTAGGCTGTAGGCCTCCATCCCCACTCCCCAAGGATGCCTCCGTGGAGGGGTGATCCCCCTCTGCTGTAGAACCTGTCAACAAACATAGCATTATACAATACCCCAGTAAAGTAAAGACGGGACGTGCTAAAAGAAAGAACCTTACCTGAAGCCCCGAAGGGGGTCAATGGACCAGGCGAAGGGCTCGGTCGATAAGAAGAACAAGGTAACCCTTGACGAGGAGCAGGCGCTGCTGCGCGCGGTGGCGGCGGCTAACGCGAACTCCGCCGCGCTGGAGCGCAGCGGCGCGACTTCCGAAGAGGCGTCTACGGCGTTCAACGGTCAGCGGAACTCATTGATCAGCTTGGCCGAGAAGATGGGCATGTCCCGCACCGAGGCACAGAAATACATCGACAAGCTGCTGCAGGTCCCGAAGAACGTCAACACCACCATCTCGATGGAGGGTGTGCCGACCGCTCTCGGTGACCTCGCCGCGATCCGGGAAGCGATCAACCGGCTCCCGAGCACAAAGCGTACCCGGTATATCGTCGAGAACGAATACGTTACCCTGCGCACCGACGCCGGCGGCAAGAAGGCGCTCAGTAAGGGCGGTCCAGTCATGGGCCCTGGCACGAAGGGTGTCGACTCAGTCCCCGCCGTCCTCGCACCCGGTGAGTACGTCCTGAACGCGAAGACCGTCGACTCGCTCGGCGGCCTGGGCGCCGTCGACAAGATGCTCAAGGGCTCCGGGCCAAGTGTCGGCGCTGCCATGTCGGCCACGGGCGGCGCCGGCCTACCGCCGATCATCATCAACATCAACGGCCCGGTCACCTCGAGCATCCAGTTCGAGGACATCGTCGCGTCCGCCTTCAACAACGCCCTGCGCAAGGGGAAGGTCGATGGCGTCCGTACCTAGGCTCCGCCTCTACATCGACTGGGCCGGGAACGGGAACTTCACCGGCCCTGCCGATGAGGTTACCGCCGACACACTCACCCGCACGCAGCTCGAGGTGAAGTACGGGCGGTCCGCGGCCCGCGCCCTCGCGCCCATGGGCCGCGGCGAACTTATAGGCGAACTCGACAACCGGTCGAACATCTACAACCCTGAGAACACCGACCTGCCACTGGCGGGTGAAGTGCTGCCGGGCCGAGACACGTACCTCGCGGCGGAGTGGCAGTCGACGACGTACGGCGTCTACCGGGGTCTCCCGGACGACTTCGACATCCAGCCGGGCCGGCCGAAGCAGTCCGTTGACTTCAACTGCCTCGACGCCCTCGCCGGCATGTCGAGCGAGATCTCCACCGACCTGTACGCGGGCCTGTCGACCGGGCAGGCGATCGGGGTCGTGCTGGACGCGGTCGGCTGGCCGGCAGACAAGCGGGACCTTGATGCGGGCGCGACCACGATCCCGTGGTTCTGGCTGTCGCGAGACTCGGCGCAGAACGCGCTGCAGCAGCTGGTCGACTCTGAGGGCCCGCCCGCGCTGCTGACCATGGACGCGGACGGGAACGTGGTCTTCCGGGACCGGAATCACCGGCTGAACCGGGAGGCTTCGACATCGTCGCAGGCGACGTTTGGGCAGGGCGGAATCCCGGTCCTGACCGACCTCGTGTACGGCCACGGCGTCAAAGAGATCATCAACTCGATCTCGTTCGAGGTTCCCGTCCGCGCCCCTGGATCGGCCCTGGCCGACGTGTGGACGATGCAAGGTGCCCGGGTGGTGCCGGACTCGACCACCGTCCCCATCACCGTTTCCGCCGTCGACCCGTTCGTCGGGGCTATCCCGCCCGAGGCGGGCGTCGACTTCCGCTCGGTCGGCGGGACCGTCACCGCTACCCTGACTCGCACGTCGGGGCAGTCGACGACGATCCTTCTCCGCGCGACCGGTGGCGCTGCGACCGTCACCGACCTGAGGCTGCGCGCGTACCCGATCAGTGTGGTGGGGACGGAGCTCGTGACGGCGGAGGACTCGACGTCGCAGACCCGGTACGGGGTGCGGACATGGCCGGCGCTGCGGCAGCCGGTCTGGGCGTCGCTGCCGGACGCGCAGGCGATCGCGGACCTGATTCTGTCGCAGCGGGCCCAACGCATCCCCACCGTCAGGATCAGGGTCGCGAACCGGTCGGATGAGGCGATGACGCAGATCCTGGCCCGGGACCTGTCCGACCGGATCCGCCTTGTCGTCCCCGACTTCGACCTCGACTCCGAGTTCTACATCGAACGGATAGAGCACACGATCTCCGAGGGCGGCCGGGTCTGGCTGACCGACTTCTACCTTGAGCGGGTTCCGGGGATCTCGAATAACTGGCTCGTCCTCAACTCCTCGACGCAGGGCCGGCTCAACGTCAACACCCTGGGCGGGGTCGGGCTGTCGAACCCGTCGACCGTGTTCCGCCTCGACTCCCCGACACGAGGGGTCCTCAACTCCAACCTCTTGGGGTTCTGATGCGTGCGCAGGCATACGTGAACCAGGGCCGCTGGGTGGCTGACTGCCCGGCCGGATGCGGGAACGCGATGCGGCTACGCCCCCGCCAGACCCTGTTCTTCTGCGGGCTCATGTCCGGTGGTGTCCTCGACGCCGGCTGCGGCGCCCGCGCTGACCTGGAGTGGCCGCGCGACGCCGTCTGGATTTGGGACGCGCTGCTGCAGCGGCCGAACCCGCTCACCCGGAACTGGGCGCCGGCGGGGCACCGGCAGGCGATCGTGACCGGGCACCCGCTCGGGCAGACGCCCGCCGACCTGATCGCCGAGACTCACGCGCACATGGAGGCAGCCTGATGGCCTGGACGGCGCCGAAGACCTGGGTCGCCAACGCGATCCTGACCGCAGCCGAGCTCAACGTGCACATCAGGGACAACCTGCAGGAGACCGCCCCGGCGAAGGCGACCGAGGCAGGGCAGATCTTCGTGTCGACGGCGGCGAACACGATCGCGGCGCGGAAGCCGGCCAGCGACAAGGTGCCGTCCGAGGAGTCCACGAACTCTGAGACGTACGGCAACATCTTCACTGTCGGCCCGCGGGTGACGGTGGCGACCGGGTCGTCCGCGCTGGTGTTCCTGGCCGCGAACATGTTCGGCACCAACGCCGGCGCCTACGTGTACGCGTCGGTGGCGGTGTCGGGTGCGACGTCGATCCCGGCGTCGGATTCGTGGTCGATCCGGCACGTCCCCTACACGAGCAACGCTCGTGTCAGGTCGTCGTCGACAACGCACATGACCGGGCTGACGCCGGGCAACAACACGTTCACGATGCAGTACCGGGTGGAGGGCAGTACGACGGGGTTCTGGCGTATCCGCGAGCTGGTGGTGGTCCCGCTGTGAAGATTCCTGGTATCCGGTACGTGCAGGGCCGGAACAGCTACTCCGACTCCGACGGGACGAAGTACGGGATCGCGATCCACAACACCGCCAACGACGCCTCGGCGGCGGGTGAAGCCGCGTACGCGACCCGCCGTACCGACGGCGTGTCGGCGCACTTCTACGTCGACGCCCGCGAGGTCATCCAGTCGCTCGACACGAAGGCCCGCGCTGGGCACGCCGGCGGCGCCTGGCACAGCCAGTTCCAGAACCCATCGAGGTCGGTTCCGGCTGCGCTGACGACACCGAGACCGGTGACGACGACCCGGCGTCGATCGCTCATGCGACCAGTCCTCCGTCGACCGGAACCAGGGCACCGGTGATGAAGGCGGCCCGGTCCGAGCACAGGAAGACCACCAGGTCGGCGACGTCCTCGGGCTGGCCCATGCGCCCCACCGGGGTGGTCCGCTCGTAACGCTCCTGTTCGTGGGGGAGGAAGGCCAGGAGCGGGTCGGTGAGCTTGGTCACGATCATCCCCGGGGCCACCGCGTTGACGCGGAGGCGCGGGCCGTACTCGAGTGCGGCCGACGATGGTTAATGACTTGACAATTCATGACTTATGGTTAAAGTCACTTAGCCAACTCATTAAACCATTCTGGTCCTCGTGTAAGATCCGATCAATGTCTCAGGTCAAAGGACCAACGATGCTACTGAGACAATTAGATCTTCAGTTGACATTAGGTATAATCAACCATCTGAAGATCCAATAGTGGATCAGTTCAGTGTATATCCTCCTAGGACGTACACCTACACATATGTGTTGGTGCCCCGCATCAGTGACCATGAGACTGCTCACACACACATCATGTGTACTGGTTTAATAGGCAATCAAAGTCCCTGAGTGATTACCCTTCAACTAGGAACAATTTTAAGATATGTGTCTATGTAAAGTCAGTCTCATGATCGAGATCCCATCTCGAGTAGACTTTACAACCAAATATTCTAATGACATCGTAAAGTAATATACGATCACACACTTATGCTTAAATACCACTTCGTTAATAAATAAGATCATACAACTATCGGGTCTACCCGACTCGAAATTGACCTATAGTACACCAATACTAATAATTATCCAATCGAATTTTCATCGAATTATCACTCTAGGACTCTAATTTCTAGGATTTATCCTTAATCTTTGAATTTAGGGTTCTAGCCCTCTATAAGTAGCTCACAATCTTAGGGTTGGCGGAGAACGATATTTGGAGTTGGTTACGAAGTGATGCTGCGTTTTGGGGTCATCTTCAACCTGGGATTCGCACGCCATCTTCTTCATCGCAGGTTTTCTTAGTGTTCTTCATTGTTCTTCATAGTTCTTCTAGTTCTCCATGGTTCTCTTGTGTTCTCTTAATTCTCTTTGCATCTTAGCTTTCATACTGCGTCTTTACATTGATCACTATATAGCACACACCCACCTAGCTTCTTTTGGCTCCTTAAAGAGGGGTTAAAAACCACCAAACCTCCGAAATAAAAGTCTCTCCTTTTATGTGTTTTGCACCCTCTTCTTTCAGATTCTAAAGCTTAATTCTTAGGCTAATTGGGTTTGTGTTTTCTCACTCGTCTTCACAAGTTTAAGAAGCAACTCAGCGAGGCCCTTCCTTTTTGGCCGACTAAGGAAATGAGGACAAAAACTAGTTCCTAGACTTCTCTCAAAGGTCATGGCTCTTTTAGAGACCGCGTCCATCAAGTCGTGGCCGTAGGCACAACTGCGTCTTGTTCTAGCCACACCCCCTTCATCTTCCTAACTAGCATCCTTATTTCCCAAGGTACTGTTACATTATGTCCCTGATGCGGGACGACGGTGAGACTAGACAGGTGGACACAAACCTATGACCTAGACGACCGGACACGACTCACTGACGACGCGACCAGCAACTAACGACCAAGTCATCACCTAACGTTGTGCTATCCGTTGAAAACCAACTTGATCTTCTGATAGCAGTCCAGCCTTTGCTTCAACTTTCATTTTCACTTGGGCACGTTCATTTAGCTTTCACTTTTACCATCTCCAGTCCATTCCTTCTCCATTCATTTGCTTACCTATCATGAACAAAGCATCACGTATGTCAGTCATATAGGAGTGGAAAATTATCAATGACTTATAGTGTTAGGCATTATCAAAACCATGATATACTAATGACTGCAGGGGCATAACAGGGCGAAAGCCTACACTCGAGCCACCCAGCCGCCCACCTTCACTACAGACTTCGCGTCTCGGGGGCCTATCCTGGTATTCCTGATAATGGTCCTGTGCCACCAGCACCCGCAGGCTGGGTTTTCTCGGCCTACCACCTTAGAGCGGAGTCGTCTTTCGCTCCCGAGAAGAAGCACCGTCGTAGTCATAAAGGCAAGCGACCCATTGCTACCACCAGCAACTCCGGCAAGACCATTCTTGTCGGAGACTTATGAATTCGCCTAGATGGGGGTGAACCCATTATTCCTCCGAAATGGATCGTCCCTACGGTCCCCCTCACCAACCACTTTAGCCTCCTACGGTGAACGCGGGAAGACAAGGCGGAACTTAAGCGGGCAGACGCTTGGGCAACGGCCCGAAAGCATCAGCACCGGTTTGGCACTCAAACTCCCAAGTCCCGTCGGAGGAACAAGGATGAGGTAGACCAGCAACCTGACTTGAGAAGGATCTAGGTCACCCCAGAGGAAGCTCAAGCTGTCTGAAAAGCACGCCTCAGTAACCCCTTTCGGGCACTAAGGCATCGTACCAAGCAAGGTGCGACCGACCCCATAGCTGCGTCATCTGGTGGCGCCGAACCCTTCATCACCTCTCACACAGATAGGAGGAAACAGAGACGGGCTCGCTCTGGGCCACACCAACATCCAACCCCAAGCTCTCCTTAGGCAGATGCCACGATGGAGACTCCTCCGCAGCGTACCTCAGTCTTTGATAGGCTGGGGACACCTAGTCACCCCAAGAGGCGCTCCCAGAAAAGGAGGACGGTCTGGCTCCTCAACGACGCAGCCAGGGTGTTCGCGTGTTATACCACCGGACACCAATCTGAGGTTCAGATCGATGATCTGAACCAACCCATATCTCACCTTAGGAGGCCTCGTCATCTGCCTCCACCGCTGGCTCCAGTCGGCCACATCGGCACTTCTGTCGGACCTTAGGCATCCACACAAGCAGAAGAAGTTCCCGCCGAGGAGCGTGTCGCCCCTGTCAATGCGGAGCCGATCAACAATGATCCTCCCGCCGGTAAAGTCCAAGAGGTGACTCTTGAGACTCTTATGAAGGAGAACCAGCACTTGAAGGCCCTGTGGTGGACCGATCGGACCCTTGTGGAGGGCCGAGTGGGGCGGATATGACCAAAGAGAGGTAGCCATGTTGATGCACTGAATGACTCTAAATGCAAGTGTGCCCTAGGACTTGACTTGTAGAGACAAGTCAATAATTTACTCTGATATCACTTGATGTGACACAATCTCGGACCTATCTTGCAAACACAATTTGCAACCCGATCAGACCAATAGTGGCGGCAACTCACTCGACGCTCAACTAAAAACCCGGGGTGACTCGGCGATGCCGAGGGGAGGTTGTGAGGGCTGGTACCTTGATGGTAGAGGGCCAGCAAGACCAGAGGGTCTCCCCAAAGGGTACGACAAGTCCGATTCTAGAGGCCGACCCGATGTCGAGGGCATGGGTAATCACTCACTCCTACGGTGGTCACTCGGAAGTCCAGGACTTATGAGATTGGGCACTCTCTCACCGGCCAGCAGAGACTAGAGCTAAGATTGAATGAAAAGCACTGAAGAAAGAGCAAGGTGAAAGCACTTACTCGACCGATTTGAAGAAACCGGTCCCGTTTGGAGACGAGGGTGAGCGAGGAAGAGTGGGTTCCCCATATGCTGCTCCGGTGTCGCTGGAACCTGCTCAAGATCTTACATCACTACACCTCTCGTAGGATGGGGGATCTTGGGGTGGGGGTTAAGTTCGTACAATCAAAACTACCTCCACGCAGGGAGGGGTCTTTAGCCAGCCAAGCGGGGAGGGCAAGAAGTAGACAAGAAGCTTCAAAGAATGTCAGAGTTGATTCTGTCCCCTCTCAGGAATAGAGGACAGACAGTAGTTGCTGGAATTGTTGTGGTCACCTCCGAACTCCTTTGCCAGCGGGACCAGTGCCAAAATTTCGTAGGTTGACCCAGGAGGGTGCTGGAATTTTGGTAGGAGCTTTGGAAGCCGGCGCTGGTCAGGGTGAGACTGGAAGCAGAGGCTACGTTCTCTGGTTCTGACTGTCTCAGCACCACAGCATCAGGAAGATGATGCTGCCACGAACTGTCCAGAACTTCAAATTGAGTGTGGTCAATGGCGTTGGAACCGTTGATGAGTTGCCTTTGAAACGTGACCCACGGGGGTGCCAGTCGATGTCGGAGTAGGTTGCAGCAGCCAAACAGTGACAGCATGTCAGTTCAGTCTCAGGGAAGATAGAACTGCGCACCCTGGGGAGAAAATGGAGAAGAATTCGCTCGGGTTGCCGAATGGAGTGTCGCTTCTTGGAGGAGGAGGGAGACTCGCAGTAGAAGGTCCCGGTCGAACCCCGCCTTCAGATCTTTAGGTGAGCAGGCGTGGCAGCTTCTGCAAGCCGCCTCTGGATGCTGATCAGAACCCTTCTGCGCAGTCGGAGTAGATTTTATCAGATTCGCTAGATGAATGCTTAGGTCCGAACAACCTTCCCTTCCAATCTAGCAAGCATTTCAATTGCACTCTGCATGTTTGCCCTTGGTCTCATGTGAGTTGGATGACATTGGATCTGTGCATCAGTCTAATTTGCAGAATTCAAAAAATCTGTTATCTGTCATTCACTCATCATTTGTATAGAGTATCCAGCTCGTCCCAGGGACTTGTTCATTCTGCTTCCGTATTTCTGTCAGACAATTTTTAAATCGGTCAAGGTTTTTAGAGAGTGATTCATTCACCCCCCTTTGAATCCATCGCACCTATCCCATCAAATGCATCATGTGCACAGACCCTATATGCTTAGACCTGAATGTGCAAGAACTTCTGTATATGCATAGACCTGAATTCCAAATGTGCACAGACCCTATATGCTTGAGAGCAAAAGAAGCATTGACCTTATGTGCTGACTAACAAAATGTGCACTGACCTTATATGTTGTCTAACAAAATGTGCACCGACCATATATGTAGTCGAAAAAAATCTGCACCAACCTTGAATGGAGTCTAACAGAATGTGCACCGACCTTGTATGTAGTCTAACAAAATGTGCACCGACCTTATATGCAGTCAAACAAAATGTGCACCGACCTTGTATGCAGTCTAACAGAATGTGCATTGACCTTGTATGCAGTCTAACAAAATGTGCACCGACCTTATATGCAGTCAAACAAAATGTGCACCGACCTTGTATGCAGTCTAACAAAATATGCACCGACCTAGTTGCTGTCTAACAAAATGTGCATCGACCTTCTTCTAAAGGAACATGAATGTGCACTGAGCCATGTGAAGGTGTGAACAGGGATATGCATCGACCTTACATGACTGTGAACAGGGACATGCATTGACCTTCATGACTGTGAATAGGGATATGCATCGACCTTACATGACTGTAAACAAGGATATGCATCGACCTTCGTGGCTGTGAACAGCGATATGAATCGACCTTACATGACTGTGAACAGGGATATACATTGACCTTATGTGCACATGATAGCCTATATGCATCGACCTTTATGCTTCAAACTGAAATGTGCATCGACCTTACCTGACAATGAGAAGGTATATGCACCGACCTATATGCATTAGTCTTGGATGTGCATTGACCTTACCTGTCAAAGAGCTGACTCACAATTTGATCAGTTGACCTGTTGTCAGTTCTTGAGCTGTGGCATTGACCTGTGTTGACTTTCTTTTCAAGACTTTTTGAGTCATTTTCTGAACCTGTTCTAACATTTTTCATACTTCTATATATGTGATGAAATCATTAATTCTTGCAACAAGGTTGTATAATCAAGGTTAAATATAATGAGACATAATGATTGACACGAGGTCTTGCGGCAGGATGCAGCCGTGGGGATGGCAACGCCGACCGGTGCGACCCTGGAGGAAGGAGAAATAGCACTGGAAGGTAGCATAATCCCGGTGATTGAGGTAAATGCGGGACCTCCGGGACCCGTCTTTACATTTTATTTTCAACATTCGGGGTAGACTGCCTCGATCGATGGGAGGCTGACCCCACTCTCTATGTTTCAGGAGGAAGCAAGGCCCCCAGAGGCGCGCGCCACTAAATCCCGCAAGGCTGTCGCGAAGCAGAGGGAGACAGTGGGCCCTGCAGAGGTTGATGAGCCGTAGCTACTTTCGACGTCGGAGGTGGAGCGCTTGGTGTCGTTCCTGCAGTCGGGGAGCGGACTGAAACTCATGGTTCCCATTCCGCCTCCCCGACTGCTCATGACACCGGAGGAGGGCCAGCTTTTGGGGAAGACGCTCACTAGCCTTACGATTTACGAGGAGGAGGGAGCGTCAGCGGAAGAGGTGGCCAGTCCTTCAGCAGCGGCGTCCGATTCAGCTCCGCTTCCTGCCCTTCCTACGACCGAGAGCAGGGTGGAGCAGCCCCTCGCGATGGCGGAGCCAGGTGGTTCAGTTGCAGCTCTACCGACTCCATTGGCGATGACCAACCGGGAGTCGTCTGTCGGGGTCGAGCGCCCAAGTGACCTGGCCGTTGATCTCCCATCTTCCTCGGGCACGGTGGACACGGATCTGTGAGCGACTGTGGACAACTTAGTCGAGTTTGACCCTCCAGCAGTGCCCTCCATTGGCCACGTCACCTCGGACACGCCGGTCTGACAGATGCTACTGGTCTTGCAGTCGATGATCTTCGTCGACCCTTCCCTCACATACCGGGGGGTACACACCGTAGAGGCACAGCTGACCGGGGCGTTGCAAATGTTGGGTTGCCCTCTGGAGGAATGGTCGCGGCGGGTCCTGTTACTGTTGAGGTACGTCAACCGCCGCGAGTTCCTTGAGGCCCGGGCTCCTAATGAACTCACCGCCATCAGTGCCCAAGAGGATGAATACCTGCATGCGCTAGACGTGCAGCGAGGCAATGAGGAGTAGCACAGAAGGGCCCTGGATGAAAACCAACATCGCGTGGGCGCCCTCACAGGCAGGGTAGAGAAGCTGAGGGGTTATCTCACCACAGCCGAGGCCGAGCTGGCTGAAGCTGAGGCTGCCATGATCAGAGAGACCGAGGAGCTTGCCGTCGCCAGGGTCAAAACGGCATCTGTGACGTCTGAGCTGGCGCGCCTCGAGGGGCAGAGGAGCCGGCTGCGCGACATGGCAGAATTCCCCTGTGTCGGGATCCTCCCTCTCGAGGAGATCTTCCGAGGGATAGATTGAGCGTCCTCCCCTCCCTTTTGGTGACCAGAGTGGACACAACCCTCTTGTATGCACTGCACGAGAGGTGGGATCCCATTAGTCGAGCCTTCATCTTCCCATGGGGGCACATGATCCCGACGCTAGAAGATATGGCAAGGATCAGTGGCTTGAGAGTGCATGGGAAGGCAGTGACCAGATGGAGTTATGTTGACTACAGGGAGCTAGCCTAGGTGCTGCTAGGGCTGGACTTGATCAGGCCAGGGCATCCGTCATCCCAGTTATCACCATCAGTTCTGCAAGAGAGATTGGGACTTCGGCGAGTGACGATAGCAGTTGGAGAACTACCAGAGCAACATATCGACTGGGTGACCGAGTAGGTGCGCCCGAGTGTGGCGGCAGGGGTAGGATCGAAGGGAGATAGAGTGTTGCGATGCTTCCTGATGCTGTTGTTTGGGAAGCTCTTGTTTGCGACCCGAGCCAATGTAATCGGCTGCAGGCTCCTGCCATTGCTAGAAGATTTGAGCAGAGTGGCTAGATATGCATGGGGAGCGGCTGTCCTGGCATTCCTATTTGATTCACTCAGTGCTACCAAGCGGGTGACCATGCTAGGCGGCTTCTCACCTTTTTTACAGGTAAATGCCCTTAAATGCTCCTAAATGATTTTAAGTGCCATATGCTGACACATGATCTTTTTAATGCAGATTTGGGTCTTCCTTTAGCTACCTGGGATTGGGCGAGGAACCAAGCTACATCCAGAGAGGATTCCTATCGTGAGGCGATGGAGGGTTGATCGTGACACGAGGTCGATCAAGAGGTTGACCTGAGCGATCCAAGATGACATTGACTTATTCCCGCAAGCATCAGTAAATTCCTGAACTTAAGCCCTTCTACATACTGCTAAGTGCTGACAAATGCTGATGAATGATGATGAATGATTGAATGCTGACTTTAAGGACCCTTCCAAGTGCGCTGGACACCATATCGGGATGAGTGACATGAGGGATAGCTGTGGGTAGATGCTTCCCTAGCCTATGCAAGATGAGATGTTTGGCTGCACTGCATTAATGTGATCGAGCCACTGCACTACCGCTTGATTATGAGGACACAAGGTGTATGCTAGCCTGTGGTAGTGTTTCCCTATCAGGGTGACCAGCGCCTCGCGAAATCTTCAAAAGGGATCAGTGGCGATAGAGATTGGAGCAGCCGGGCTAGGAAGTACATCCAAGACTGGAAGCAAAAGGGCAAGGCAGTTACCGAGCAGGCTGGTAGTGATGAGGCATACTTGAAGGCCTACACCCAGCGATACGGCGACCAGGTCTTCCGCGGCACCCGACGACCGGTATGAAAATCTAAACTCGAACTCGTTCTTACTTTTATATGCATTGACACTTAATTTCTAAATGCAGCTAGACGGTGCTTGGGGAGAGGGGATTCCACCTTGGGGAAGTGGAAGGGTGTATGGGGAAGGGGAAAGGTTGCTTGGGAATTGAAGGGAGTAAAGGTGGGTTTGAATGCTCCTAGGGAAGGTGAAGGGTTGGGGGTGAGGTGGAGGATGAGGTGGCAAGGGAGGAGAGAGAGAGGGGGCCACCCCCTAGAGAGAGAGTAAGAGAGAGAGAGAGAGAGAAAGAGAAGTCACTCAAGAGAGAAAAATCACACTTTTGTGTAAGCTTAAATTCTGATTTTCATTCATTCAATACCTTCTTTCCAAGGAGGGGTTGGGTCCTATTTATAGGGATCCCAACTTTTACAAAAAGTCCCTGATACTTAGACTAATAACAAATAACCAAAGAGGAGGAAAAAGGGGAAGGAGCGCCCCTGGGCCAAGCCCACATAGTTGGGCCCGTTAACCACTCTAACCAATCAAATGACAACTAACCTAGGTAGAAGACTCAAATAAAGAGAAAATTATATCAAAATGACTCGAATAAAAGAGAGAAATATATCAAAATGATCCTGATAGATAGCCCAAGTGTCGTGGCAGACCCACTTTGTCATGGAGCTCCATCCTACCCCTCTTCAGGAGGGAGAGAGGTCCTGAGCTAGAGAGAATCATGGGTGATGTCCCCATCATGAACCCTCAATCACGGGTAAATCAGAGGCACCTGCACACCCGTGAGCCAAGTCAGGCTACTACCGAGTCCAGTCTTGCACAAAGATAACTCCCTAGCTAAAGGTGTTAGGGAAGAAGCTCACCAACTGGGGCATCCCCCTTAGAGACCCCCTTGATATCGACGAACTCCTCATCGCACCCAGTAGACGCAGCGACAGCAAGCTCGTCCCCGGCCACCCGGGCCGTGTCCCGAGGAAGCTCTCCCTCTTCCATGGGAGAAGAGGTCCCTGCAACCAACCCCCAATGAAAGCTTAGCATGAGTGCGTAAAACAGAGTAATCCGCCATGAAATAACTAAGTGCTCAGCTACATGCCTGGGGGTCCCATGCTGGATGACTCCACCAGCCCCACCGTGCAAGCTGACACCATGGTCGGCAGAGGTGGGAGGGGTAGCTTTTCCAATAGCCCCGGTAGCTTGCCCAATGTGTCCCCGACGGTGGGTGGGGGCACAGAGGTCTCTTGCCCCACCTCATCCCCGAACGACAGCAGGACAACTGATGGACCAGCGTCCACCAGTTCCTGGATCATCTCCATGGTGGCCGCCGCATCCTCACCTACCAAACAAGTGACTCAAACCAGGTCAACAACTTTGGCTTGCCAAGAGTGCAATTGCAATAGGAAGACTCCCTCCAAAGTAATCAGACACTTACCCAGACAACTGCCAGTCACCGTGGGTTATGGAACCTAATTAATGTACCATTATGCTGCCGGAATGTCACTGTAGCATAATGTTCTTTAATTCTTCATTGAAATCTCATATCTGTTTGGAACGTTCTATTCCTTGATTACTTGGTCATGGAACCTATTACTTGAAATCAAATTTATTGGCCAAAATTATTATTATCTCGTGGAAATAGCTTGATCTATAACTTGAAGATGGAAGGGCGGGCACGGATGGTGTCTAAGGGCTCGACACTAGCCCCCACAGTCGATGGCTGGAAACGTACTAAAAATCATTGGGTACGATGAACACTGGCTTCGCATTGCGCCGGGAGTACTTTTTTTATAGACGAGTGAAAAATCACGAGGCTCAAGATGGAAATTACATGCTTGTTAATGATTTTCTAGTACATAGCCTTTACAAAGTTGTGTAAGTACTTTCTAGTTACATGCTCATACTTTCTTGTTCATGAAAGGCCAATTTACATCTACATGATTAAATTTTACTTGTTCATATTATATACTCGATCAATTCTACTTGCTCAGATATCTCATGACTCTATATTCTTGGTTATTTGGTTTATGTCGTTTGACTTACAGCATTCTCATTTTTATCTTAATTATAGAGCTAAAATATTAATCACTTAAATATTACCTTCATGTTGATATGAAGATACCTACTGGGCAAGTGTGCTCATACCTACTTTCTCATCTTTCCAGGAGATACTAGTGCATCGGAGTCAAATTATGCAAGTAGCGGGTCCGAGAGTGATTGATGGTCCATTGGAATGAGAGAATCCCTAGTTATCTAGTGTCTGGTCGAGTCATATTGTAATTTTTGATTTCTTGAGTCATATGATAGAAGGATGTCAAAAGTAATGATTTTATGTACTTTTTGATTATTATTATTATGAAATTAAGTTGGAGTTTGGAGCAATTACTTATGTAATTACTTTTATGTGCTTGTCTGCGCTCTGATTTCTTGCTTGCGAGAGGCTTACCATACCGGCTGTCCACGTTCCCAAGATTCCTTCCACTGTATTAAAAGCTCGGGGCGTGACAAGTTCAGTTCCCACCCCTTAATGGTAGACATTTAAGGTTGTATCACGCTCCAATCCCACCATTCAATGAATGATCCAATTCTCCCCCCTTCTAGGGGTGAGATTGCATTTTATGTGGAAAAAGAACAATGGGATGTTCAGCAATTCTGAAGCTCTCTAATCATCGGCTCCCTAGTCGACAACTTCTCATCCATCAGTATCTCAAATCGATAGCTTTCTCGTCCATCGGTATCTCAAATCGACAGCTTCCTTGTTATCGGTATTTCAAGCCAACAGCTTCCCCAGCATCGGCTCCCTAGCCGACAGCTTTCAATTATCGGCCTTCAGGTCGATAGCTTCCAACCATCGGCACTCCAGCCAATAGCTTTCATTATTGGCTCCAACCGATAGCTCCCCCATCATCGGCTCCCTTGCCGATAGCTTCCTCGTTATCGATATTTGAAGCTGACAGCTTCCCCATCATCTACTCCCCAGTCTATAGTTTTCAATTATCGGCCTTCAGGCCGACAGCTTCCAATCTATTGGCTTTCGAGCCAACAACTCTTTGCAACCGGTGTCTATGTCGACAGCTCCTAATTATTGGCATGGCTAAAGGAGGTCTCATTCCTTGGCCATATTATTTAAAAGGAAGGTATCGTTATGGATCCTTCTAAGGTCGAAGCTGTCAAGAATTGGAGCCAACCGACAACCATATCTGAAGTCAGGAGTTTTCTCGGTCTGGCTGGCTATTACTGGTGATTCATCAAGGATTTCTCAAAGATCGCCATTCCTCTGACTAGATTACAAGAAAAGAAAATCCTTTTGCATTATCGAACGTTTGTGAAGATAATTTCTTGTCTCTTAAAGAACATCTCACCACTGCCCCTATACTAGCTTTGCCCGTTGAAGGACGTGGCTTCGAAGTTTACACAGATGCATCAGGCGTTGGCAGTGGTTGTGTCCTTGTGCAACACGACAGGGTGATTTGTTATGCTTCAAGACAATTAAAGTGTCATGAGGAAAACTATCCAGTCATGATCTGGAACTAGCTGCTGTCATTTTCACCTTAAAGATATGGCGGCATTACCTTTATGGGGAGAAATTCACTATATTTTCGAACCTCAAAAGTCTGAAGTATCTCTTCACCCAAAAGGAGTTAAACATGCGACAAAGAAGATGGTAGGAATATTTAATGGATTTTGACTTTTCTATTCAATACCATCCTGGCAAAGCAAATGCTATGGCCGATGTGCTCAGCAGGAAACCATTAGCAACTCTATCAAGTATTAGGAAAGGTATGGCCTATCTTATAGAAGACTTTCCTCATTTAAATCTAGAAACTAATACCGAAGAGGAAGGGGGTATGATTGCCAACATCCAGTCGCAACCCACATTCATAGAAGATCTAGTTAAATTACAAGAAAATGACCATATCCTAGTGGAAATCAAAGCCAATACTGATCAATGGCCAGAATTATCTGTCACGACCGATGGAAGATTACTATTCAATGGTCGGATATGTGTGCCGAATCATGCTGACACTAAGAAGCTAATTATGGAAGAAGCTCACAAGTCAAGATATGCCATTCACCCTAGTGCTACCAAGATGTACCAAGAATTAAAAAGAAATTTTTGGTGGCCCAACATGAAGAGAGAAATAGCGGACTTTGTATCACGCTGCCTCACTTGTCAACAAGTTAAGGCGGAACATCAAAATTCCGTTGGTAAGCTACATCCTTTAGAAATTCCTGAGTGGAAGTGGGAAAGCATAGGGATGGATTTCATCATGGCCTTACCTAAGACAAGAGGTGGACATGATGGTATATGGGTGATCATAGACCGATTAACTAAATCAGCACACTTTCTACTTATAAAGAGTTGATGGTCTGTGGATATTCTAGCAACCTTATACATGAAGGAGATTGTCAAGTTACATAGTGTCCCTGTGACCATTATCTCCGATCAAGACCCTCAGTTGACATCTCAATTCTGGAAGGCTCTGCAGCACTCATTAGGGACCCGACTTACTTTCAACACTGCATTCCACCCACAAACTGACAGTCAAACCGAAAGGACAAATCAGCTAGTGGAAGATATGCTCAGGGCGTGTGTCATCGATTTCGGTGGGAGTTGGCATGACCGTCTGTCTCTAGTAGAATTTACCTACAACAATAGCTACCAAGCTAGCATCCAAATGGCACCATTTGAGGCACTATATGGGAGAAGCTATCGCTCACCTATTTACTGGAGTGAAGTTGGGGAAAGATAACTTCTAGGCCCAAAAATCATTCGGGATACCACCAAAAAGATAAAGCTCATTTGAGAAAGATTCCATGTGGCTCAAGATACAAAAATCATATGCTGACAACTAGAGACGTGATCTGGAATTCCAAGTAGGTGATCATGTGTTTCTCAAGGTTTCTCCTAGTCAAGGTATTCGAAGGTTTAGTATTGAAGGCAAGCTCACTCCAAGATTTATCGGCCCTTTCGAAATTCTTGAAAGAGTGGGCGAGGTCGCTTATCGACTAACATTACCTCCATAATTATTTGGTATCCATGATATATTTTATGTGTCCATCCTCAGAAGGTACGTCCCTGATCCATTTCATGTCATAACTTATGACAACCTGGAGATTGGAAAAGATCTGACGTACGAGCAAAGGCCAATCAAAAGGAGTGTGGGGTGGACGTAGATCTCTAGATTGAGATCGAACCACCTTAAAACCTTGCGTCCACTGTGCGATTGAATGAGTTGCCTGTCTTGCTTTAATTCTCTGTTCCTCGCTCAGTAGGTGTTTGATAAAGGAAGTGTAAGATCCAGGTTATAGAACCTGTTCGGTCTCAGTTCATATTCCGCATTAGACTCTGCTTGTCTCCAAAATTTTTAATCGGGTAATAGATCCATTCAATCCCCCCTTTCTGGATCTCCTATAGACATTCCATCTATAGGATTTTGTCACTAGGCGTCCATACAGTCTTATCAACGCCGCCCCGATGATCGATTTTTGACATATTGGTTTTCCCGAATAGGCTGTCAAGGATGATGGCAAAGAGGAACAAGAACTAGAGGGTTCACACCTGCAACATGGCAGGAGTCTCTGGTCGATATAGGGCTCTACCCACTGACCCCGAAGAGGTAGCCGGACTCGCCGCCAGACCCGGCCCTCTCACCAGAAGAGGAAGAGCGACAGGCGAAATAGCACAGGCAGGCGTCGAAGAGATCTCTCATGAAGAACCTTATATGGCCCTGGCTGCTAATGTAGTTACCACTGGAGGCACTAGTGGTAGGCCCTCCACATCATCTGAGGATGCCCCAGTCGAAGAAACACGGGCACGCCCAGTCTCCCCACCAATGACCCTGTAATGCTAAACGTAGTGCAACAATACCAGTGGGAGATCGAACTGCTGAAGAAATAAGTGGGTGAAAGGGATGCCCAACCCACAACATCTCGACAGACCGAAGTTTTACTCGAAGCGCTCGGGGGCAGCGGGCAATCCTCGGAAGCGACTCAGCAGGCTACAGCATTTCCAGCAATCCCCAGCTACATTGGGGGCATGCCTCTGCAATAGGCATTGCACGCAGCACCAGCCCTGCCACCGCTTTTGCCTCCATAAGGGTCTCCCATGGCCCCGCAGGCAACAGTACTGATTGCTCTAGGGGCACAGCCTACCCACATCCACCCAGGCCCAGTCGACCCGACGAGGACAAATGAAATGATGATAGATCGGATGATTGAAGAGAAGCTGGCCTCCATGGGTGATAAAGATCATGCCACTTTTGAGCTGTACCAGGTACCTTACCCCGTCCATCATGCGGCCAAGAGGTTGCCTCCCGGCATCAATAAACTGCCAAAGTTTGAGAAGTTCAGTGGCCAAGGCTTGTCGAAAGAGAACATAGCTTACTTGATGAGGGCATCTCACAGTGCTCTCTTTGGCTCGGATCGCCTACATCACTTTGAGGAGGACCGACTATGTTATCACATGTTACTTTCCCTTTCATTGAGTCATATCATATGTAATTTCCTTTATTGAGTCATGTTGTTTTCCCTTGGGTGAGATTCTGCCATTTGTCTATGAGACGCTGGCGGTATGAGGCAGGAAGGTACTTCTGCCTCAATTTGGTTTTCATGTCATCCCAAGTACCGATCGGGGGTTGACGTCGTTGCACTAGCAGGCTCTCCACATTTATCCAATAAGTTTGTGCCTACCCATGCAATTTCATCTTGGCATAGTGAACCCTTCGGTGGTCCGACATGTCAAACCACTCGAAGTACCATTCCATGCTGGCCTCCCAATCTAAATAGACGTTTGGTTCCATAGCCATGGAACCGTCAAATGTGGGTGGGTCTGTATGAACATTCCTAACGGTCCGCTCATCCTCCTCATAGTCATGGTTCTGTCGTGGAGCACGACGGTCACAACCATATCCCCCATGTTCATTCTCGGATGCATAGTCATCCCCTACAGGTGCTCGTTGCCTCCCATCATCTACCCCGTGAGCCCTTGGCACAGCATGGTGCTGAGCTGGCTCTTGTTGGCCATTTGTCGGCACGGGTTGCGCCGCCACTAGGGCCCTCTCGAGGACAGCTATTCTCCCCACAAGACCCGGGATAGACTAATTCAAGGCTTCGGCCTAATCCTCCAATGCTTTCATTCTCCCTTCTAGATGTGTACCTATGTCATCTACACACGTACTGAGGCCATCCATATGCGTATCGAGACGATCCATGAGGGCTCAGAACATCTCGATCGTCGAGGGCTCATCGGAGCTACAGGCTCGGGAGTCCGCCATAGGTGGTGGTGGCGAGTATTGGGTGCCTTGATGGGTGGGCATGCAAAAGACACACCGATTGGGGTACACGAGCTAAAACAAAGATGAACCTAGCAATGAGACACGACCCTAGACTCTAACCTGCTTTGATACCAAACTGATGTGGGATGGAATGAGGGACCAACTCTAGGTGATGTGAACCTCAGACTCTAGATGGAGACGCGACCAGCAACACTTGGACACTAGAGACACCTTGGCCCTACACTAAGAGTTCCTATGGGCTATACGTCACTAACAGAAACGTAAGCTCACTCGTCGTCCCAAGCGAGGGATAGCATGGATCCGCACGGTAGAGAAACCAGCAGAGTCAAGGGTGGTCGACTCACTTCCGTGCCCGGATCGAGTCATGGGACAGGTGATAACGCGAAAATGTATGTCGTTACTACACGCGTGCTAACAATCTTAAAACTAAACTCGCATAAAATGATCAAAAGAGAACGTAGTACTATGACAAGCACTGGTCCAATCCACAGGGAAGAAGAGATTTTTAGAGTTAAAAACTTTTGAGTCCTTTGGAAAACACCTATGATTTTACTTTGCTTAATGAAAAGAGTGAAATGATCGACAAACCAAACACTTAATTACGACGTAGGGTTGAAACGGCGCCCCCTTTACCGGCGCGCTAATACTCTTCCCGGCGTGGCGTTACACGGCGCGCCCCTTGCTCTCTCCCCGGCGCGCCATTTGTGGCGCCGGGTGACCATTCCCTATAAGACAAAAAAAATGAGAGAAATGATGGAGAGAGATGAGACAAAATAGAGAAGGGCAATAGAAGAGAGAGAGAAGACTTGGAGAAGAAGTCGAGAGGCTATCCCCTTCACGACCTGAGAGTGCTTGCTCCCCCCTGCTCTGTTAGAATCCCCCGACGCCGGAGAGGGAAAGCTCCGATCCTTTCGTCTGCGTAGGTGGGTCGCCACAGCTCCAGACCGATCGCCCCTCCTCCGTGCTTATTTCTCTCTTTGTGTTGTTCTTCCTTCTTCGACCATAATGTAAACGAGAGAGGAGGGGAGGGCGATGATATGAGCCTACTCCCCCCCTCTCGTCGTCTTTGCTGCTCTCCCTTCCTGTAGCCTCTCGGTTTACTTGGCACCGTCGACGACCAGGCGACAACGCCGGCGTCCATAGTTTAAATCTGTATTCTCTTTCCCCATTAATGGAATGAACGAATATGTGAGCGTATCAGTAGTGCCGAATGGGTTAATGCTATTATCGCTCTGCGCGTTGTCATCATCGACGGTTGTGCATTGTTGCCTTGCCTTCTTTTTTTTTTCTGTGCATTGTCACCATCGCCAGAACAAGCCCTTTGCCCCTGCTATGCCCTGTGCGCCACTATTGTCACCTTTGAACCGGCGCCGTGCTACAGTACCGGCGCCGGAACGAGCGTCTCTTCCGTTGGTTTCCTTGCGTTGCATTCTTCCCGGTGTCGAATATGCCCTTGGGTCTCATGGGCTACATCAATTATCCCTGTTCTTCCCCGGGGCTCCCTTTTCCAATAATATATGCCATGTCATCTTCCTCTCTTGCTCTACGGATTCGGTGGCTGGGGGGGTGTACTTGTGTGCATACCCTTGACCATCTCCGTCTGAAATCCATAATCCACTCTCCTCTTCGCACTGTTCGATCGGTCAAGAGAGAGTAGTGGTTGTCGCCGTCGGAATGCAAATGCCTACCTTGCGAGTTCCACCTCTTCAATTCATAAACCAATCAATATCTGTGGACTTGATCCCAGATGTCGATCTCGCTTCAATGCCCGGGGAGGGGGGACATTCCCCAATCTCTTACCCTAATCACTCGGTCTACAAGAGTTCATCCGCCAGTGATGGATTTCCGAAGGCTAAGGAGTGCACAGTAAATGGGTTAATCCCAACATTTTAAATTCACTATCCCGAAGGGAATAAGTGGTGGCCGTGAGATGGGCACCCCTCGTAGGCTTGCCTCGGGGTCCTTTCCTCTCTCTTGCCTTTAATGCCAAACCTTCGAATACCACGACCTGGAGAAACTTTCAGATACACATGATCTCCTACTTGAAATTTCAAGTCACGTCTTCGGTTGTCTGCATAAGACTTTTGCCTATCTTGTGCCATCTTCAATCTTTCTTGAATGAGCTTAATCTTTTCTGTGGAGTCCCTAATAATGTCGGGACCTAAAAATTACCTTTCTCCTATTTCATCCCAACATATTGGTGATCGACAGCTTCTTCCATACAGAGCTTCGAAAGGTGCCGTCCGTATGCTAGCTTGATAACTATTGTTGTATGAGAATTCCACTAGAGGTAAGTGATCATGGCAACTTCCTCCAAAATCAATAGCACAAGCCCTGAGCATATCTTCTACCACCTAGTTCATTCTTTCCGTCAGACCATCAGTTTGTAGATGAAATGCTGTGCTAAAATTTAATTTAGTCCCCAATGAATTTTGTAGACCCTTCCAGAATTGTAATGTAAATCTAGGGTCTCTATCAGATATGATGGTGACAGAGACGCCATGAAGTTTGATAATTTCTTTGATGTATAGTGCTGCTAGTATATCCACAGATCATCGACTTTTAATTGGTATCAAGTGTGCAGATTTTGTCAATCGGTCTATGATTACCCAAATGCCATCATGTCCACTCTTGGTCTTAGGTAAACCCATAATGAAGTCCATTCCTACGCTATCCCACTTTCATGCTGGAATATCTAAGGGATGTAGTTTACCTGCAGGTCTTAAGTGTTCCGCCTTGACTTGCTGACAAGTGAGATAATAGGACACGAAATCAACTATTTCTCTCTTCATATTGGGCCACTAGAAAGTTCTTTTGAGATCCTGATACATTTTTGTACCATCAGGATGAATGGTGTATCTTGACTTGTGTGCTTCATCTAGGATCAGTTTCTTTGTATCGTCATGATTTGGTACACATGCTCAGCCCTTAAATAGTAATCTTCCATCATTGGAAATAGAAAAATACGACCTTTGTTCAATATTGACTTTAATCTCTAGTAACACTGGATCATCATTTTGCAGCTTGACCAGATCCTCTATTAATGTAGGTTGTGCTTGGATACTAGCTATGAAATACCCTTCTTCTTTCGTATCAATATTCAGATTCAACTATGTAAATTGAGGAACAAGGTTGGTTATACTAATCATGAGACTTGATAATCTTCCTAGTGGTTTCCTACTGAGTGCATCTGCTACAGTATTAACCTTGCCAGGATGATATTGAATAGCAAAATCAAAGTCCTTGAGATACTCCAACCATCTCCTTTGTCTCATATTTAACTCTTTTTGAGAGAACAAATATTTCAAGCTTTTATGGTCTGAGTAGACCGTGAATTTCTCTCCTGCGCGCCCACAAGGAGTGACGGCCCCAACAAAGTGGTGGTGAGCCCCGCAGGGCAACACCGTGAGTCAACTGCACACTTCGAGCTTCATAAGCCTCATCCGAGCTTCACCGGTACGCCCTCGCTCGAGCGTTCGCCGGCACGCTCCCGAAGCGCTCGCCGGCACGCCCCCAGCGGGCTTCCCCGGCACACACCCAGCGTGTGCTCCCCGGCACGCCCCCAGCGGGCTTCCCCGGCACACACCCAGCGGGCCTCCCCGGCGCACCCAGCGGGCTTCCCCGGCACGCCCCCACGGGCTTCCCCGGCACGCCCCAGCGCGTTTCCCCGGCACGCCCCAGCGCGCTTCCCCGGCACGCCCCCAGCGGGCTTCCCCGGCACACACCCAGCGTGTGCTCCCCGGCACACTCCCCAGCATGTGCTCCCCGGCACGCTTCCCCGAAGGCCTCCCCGGTACGCTCCACGCGGAGCCTCGCCGGTACACCCTCACCCATCCTTCACCGGCACACCCCGAAGCGGGGGGGGGCCTCGCCGGCACACCAACCCTGTGCCCTTCGCCGGCACGCCCCAACAGAGGTCTTCGCCGGCACGCTTCGGCAGCCTCTCCACGGCACGCCCCGGCGGCCATTCCCGTCCGCCGGAGACGAGGAAGAAGGAGAGAAAGGGGAGAGAAAGAAAGGAAGAGGGAGAGGGAGAAGAGAACGAAGGGGAGAGGGGGAGCCCTAGGGTCCCGCCTCCCCGTCGGACAGAGAAGAAAGAGAAGAAGGGGGGAGAATGAAGAAGAAGAGGAACGAAGGGGAGAAGAGGAAGAGGGGCCCATGGCCATCCCCTCACCACGAAGACGACGGCAGCGGCGGTGGCGCCCGGTCCAACGGCGGAGAAGGAGAGAAGAAAGAAGAAGAGAGGGGGTGGGGCTCTCGTTCGGTCGACGGAGGGAGAAGAGGAAGAGAGAGAGAGGGGGGGAAGTTCAAACGGTGAGAGCCGTTTCGAACCCCCCTCTCCCCTATTTATGGGGGAAGAAACCGAAGCGACCAAAAAGAAAAAGAAAAAGAGAAAAGAGAAGAAAAAAAGAAAGGGAAAGAAAATATATAAAAGAAAGGGGAGACGAAGAAGACAAACGAAAAAAGAGAGGAAATAGCGAGAAAAGAAAAAGAGAAAAAAGAGAAAAAGAAAGAAAAAGAAAAGAAAAGAAAAAAAAGGAAAAATAGATATATGGAGAAAAAGGACAAAAGCAATAATAATGTATGTATATACATATATACTTATATACATATAAAAATATATATATACACGGATACACATGCATGCCCGTACATGCCATAATAAAAATATCTTTTGCGTCCATTTGGGCACCCGGCTCGTTACCGAGCCGGATATGGAGTTCCGTTGTGGACCCATTGGGTAGGGTGGCCGTCATAGTGAGAGGGGTAAAACCGAGGGCTCGGGCCAAGTAGGCGTTGCATTGGGCCACAAAGGGTGACCACTCGGACTTATAGTCCTGGGGAATGGCCATGGTTTCCAAAATGAAGGGATGGATCCCTAGGAGTGGGTGTGCAATGTCATGTTTTTATCTTTTTTTTTTTGACAATGACAACTCTAAACACGACTTAGACAATGACTAGACGTAAATGACACTTTTTTTTTTGACTTTTATGAAATGACGACTCAACTTGGACAAAACAATAGACAAAATCCTAAACACGATCCGAACAGTAGTAACAGCAAAACATTGATGATCTCGAGCTTTGAATGTCGGGACGATTGGTTGCTGCAAGTTTGAAATTGCTCTAAGAACGCGGCCTCCACAACAGCCGCGACCAGAACACGCACCCTCTAGAGATCGCGTTCATCTGAGAATGTGCCCCTGCTAAGGACCGCGTTCAGCCTTTGACAATGCTGCGTCGGAGGAGCCATGGATTCAACTATCGTCCCCGTCAAACTCCCCCAGTTGATTCGTCCTCAAATCTTGAAAGACTAGGACCCCGATTTAATAGAACAAACCAATTTCCTAATCTCTGATACTAATGATGTGGACAAACCAGGGGGTCTTCTTATCAGAATGTGGGGGGTCGCACTATTTGTCGAAGAGCAAACTTCCACTGAGAACGCGGTCAAGACAGCCCGCGTTAAGAATGCATCCTCTGGAGAGACCGCAATCTCAATGTGAAGGTGCCCTATCGAGCAAACCGTGTTCAGAACGATCCCTACAAGCTGGACAAGGGCTACCCGAACGGTGCTCTGTTCTGCTCCTTGCCGGTGGCGACCGTGGGCAGCTAGCAGAGCTGCGATTGCTATGAGGAGGAAGATGAAAGGGTGGAGGAGGGAGAAAGGGGATGGGGCTGAGATTTCACTTGGTAGGGCAGAAGGGAGAGTAAATCATTGAGGGTTGGAGAAGGGGGGGTGGCGGTATGGGAGATGGAATGGGGGGGTTGGTTGGGGCTATCTCACTCGTCTCCTTCGCAAAGACGATGCAACTAGTGGGGTAATGGTGGCTCGGGGTGGGCGGTGGCGAGCCGAAGAGCGAGGGAATGGCGGCGACGGTGGTGGATAGGGGTGGTGGATAGATAGGAGGTCGGTTGGGACTTTACACCCGTCACCATCGCAAGGATGACACAACCGAAGGGGCTTCTCGCTCCTGGGGCATCACACCCTACCTCCATGGAAGAATGAGCTCTCATAGCTCACCGAAGGGCATCACACCCACGGGATAAAACACAAAAAGCATAGGCTAATTCATCTTCTTTCTCAGAGCAGGGGGCAAGAGATGGGTCAGGAAAGAAAATGTTGCTGATCGCCCGCATGTCGGAAGGATGAAATCCCGACAGGAGCGGATGCCTGTCGCTGCCAGCTACTGTGCAGACGACAACAGAAGAATGAGAAGAAGAGAAGAAGACAAAATAAGAGATCCGGTCTCTGCCGCTGTGCAAAAGAGACCCGGGGCCTGTGCCAGGCAGGCCGACATCTTCAAATATTCCAAGGCTAAGTACGCCGCTGCTCGCATGACGAGAGTGGCCTACCAGCCGAAGATTGAAGAGAAGCTGTCGCCCCGGTCAGAGTTACAAGGGCACAGCCAAGAAGAGATGAACCAGGTAGTCCAGGACTACTTCCACTACCTGGGAAATTCTTCGCTGGGACAAAGAAGATTGTCTCGAGCACTAGACACATTCCGGGAAGAAGAAGAGGAAGCTTTACAAGAAGAAGTGTTTGAAGCCTCTCCCTCCAACCCCGATGATTACAAAAGGGACCATGAGATTGCATATCAAGAAAGCTGCTTGCAGAAGAAAGATAAAGGCAAAAGGATTTCAGTCTTTGACCGCCTTGAGTATCCGGAGCAGCCGGGAAGAAGGGTTCAAAGACAGAAAGGGAAAATAAAGATCTTCACCTGCCATATGGCTGGTGTCGCTGAAAGACATGGCACATTGCCAACCCAGCCAGAGGAGCTGATGAGATTGGCAACCAGACCCGGTGCTGTTACCAGAAGAAGCCGGGCGGCCAAAGATAAAATAATGAATGCTGATGAAATACCAAAAGTCACCACGATGACAGTAAATGTGGTGACCACAGAAGAAGAAGATAACCCCTTCATTGATGTTGCCGAAGGGACCTCGGGAGATATACCAATCCCGCCAACCCTGGATCCCATGATCCAGATGATGTTCAGAAAATATCAACAAGAGATCGACTCTCTCAGAAGGCAGTTAAATGAGAGAAATGAGAGTACATCAGTCTCCAGGCATCCAGAGCCTGCAGGGCAGACCTCCAGCTCAGCGGAAGTGGCTGTGCCATTGAACCCGCTGCCAGTTGATAAAGGGAAGATGTCAGTTCAGCCTGCTATACCCCAACCAATGGCTCAGCCTTCTGTTTCTCAGACGCAGCCTCCTGTGCCTGCTCTGCATGCAACAATTATGACAACTCCTTTCAGCCAGCAGCCGGCTCATTTCTACCCAGAGGGCGTAGACCCAGCAGTAGCCAACAAGCTGATGATTGAGAAGATTGTTGAGCTAAAATTATCTGAGAAAGTAGGGGATGACTCCGGTACCTATGATGTCTACAAGGTGCCGTACCCTGCACAATATGCTGCCAAGAGACTGCCACCTGGCGTCAGCAAACCGCCGAAGATTGGCCCGCGCTGGCCGACACGATGGCCTCGCCCCAGATGGCGCGGGCCCGGTCATAGTGATCGGTGCCGGGCGCGGCGTCGCAGATCATCTCGGCGGCGCCCGTTTCGCCCAGCCCGGTGTGAAAGTCGATGGCGATCACCTGTTCGGCTTTCGACAGGTCCTCGGTGCGGATGGCGGCCAGCGCCCGGGCCGACCAGCTTGGCGCGGCGCCGCCATAGAACAGGCCATCGGGGTGATTGTACTGGCCGCCGCTGACCGCCTGCTGATAGGCGGCGGCGCCATGTTTTTGCGCATAGGCCGCCAGCACCGCGTCGGCGCGGGCCATGCCGTCCTCGGAAATGTCCTTCAGCGCGAAGGCATCCGCCAACTCGTCATAGCCGGGATTGGCGGGCGGGTCGGCATGGTCCGCGATGAAGTTGCGATTGAGATCGACATTGTCCTCGTTCACCCGCCGGTTCCAGGCAAAGCCGAAGGGATTGAGGGCGTGGATCATCACCAGGCGCGCGCCCGGCGGCGGCGCGATGCCTTCGCGCAACAGGCCGGTCTGCACGCCCGAACCGAAATAGCCTTCGACGCCATGGGTGCCCGACACCAGCACCAGCGCCTTCCTGGCGTCGCGCGGGCCCAGCGCCGCCACGTCCAGGAACAGGGGCGCGCCGTCCGGCCCCTTGGCGCCGGGATTGACGCGGGCGATCACGTCGATGCCGCGCGCCTCGGCGGCGGCGATGAAGGCGCGCCGGGCTTGGCGATAGCCGGACGGAAAATGATCTTCGGGATCAGGCGTCATCGCCTTAGTCTAGCGGCAAACCGGAGACAGGACATGAGCGCATTCGGCGCACTGGAAGAACTTCGCCGCCGCCCCATCGGCGCGCAGGCGGACATGCGCGCGGCGCGCAAGGGATTTCGCACCCGCATGCCCATCGGCCGCGACAATGCGCTGTTCGGCGAAAAGGTGGTGGAGGCGCACACAGCCGGCCTGGCCGGCGAGAATTTTTATGCCAGCGCCCGCAACCCGCCCTACTGGCACACGGTGGAGGGCGCCACCGACCGGCTGTGGCTGCGCGCCGGGGTGACGGAGAAGCTGAAACGCGTCAATGCGCGGGCGGGCGCGGCAGGACTGGAACTGTTCCTGTTCGATGCCTGGCGGCCGCGCGCGGTGCAGGCCTATTTCCATGACGTGTGGATGCCGCGCGAGATCGTGCGCCGTACGCCTTCGCTTGCCGGCGCGGCGCTGACCGAGGAAGTGGAGCGCTACTGGGCCGCGCCCACCGACGATCCCAATTCGCCCGCGCCCCATGCCACCGCCGCCGCGGTCGATCTGACGCTTCGCTGGAAGGATGGCGAGATGCTGTGGATGGGCTCGCTGTTACGGGCCTCCAGCATGGCGTCTGCGTACGAGTAGGCATCGTTAGCGAGCTCACTAAACGTGGGGGTATCGCCATCGGGGTAGTCCGTAATGGGGCGACCAATCATCGCTGCCATCGCCTGCCCAGCGAACCAATCGCGGAGCGTCATGCCAGCGCTGTGATACTCACCCCCGTCTGGCGTCATCGCTGATGCGGGGAAGGCAAACCCGCCAACCCGTTCCGCCTTCGCTAAGAATTCCTCGTTCGTCATTTTCTCATGCACTCCCAAATAGAGGGTGGCTGGACTTCAGGCGGGGACGACGCGAAAGCGGCTCATGTCTTTGCCAGACGCGATCTGCGCGTTGACGTAGGCCCAAGCCTCAGCGGCGGTGTCGAAGGTCTTCGAGGGCACAAACCGCTCGGTGATGAACTGCCAATTCCAAACCGTGTGCTTCGTCATTTCATCCTCCGGTGGCGGTATCGCCGTTCCCGTTGTTGGTTGGCTTAGGCGGTGAGGTCGCCGTTGCGATCTGATGGAGAGGATGAAAGCACATCTTTCACATGCGTGCAAGCGAAATCGGAAAGCAAATCTTTCAGGAATGTGAGGAAAAGAAAAAGCCCCGCATTTCTACGGGGCTTGAGTCGTCTATCTCGGGTGGGGGATGGCTACCAGCGTTCTAGCAGCTTCTCTCCGCCCATCACGATAACATGGACGCTAATGACGGCTCGGTATTCGAACCGCAGTTCCTTGGTCGGGTTGAACTGTTCTAGCACCAGCCCGCCCTCATTGAACCGAACGAGGCGTTTCACATAGGCCAACGGCGGCCCCTCGTTCGGGTTGTGTATCTGAGCAACTACGAAGTCACCCCGAACCGCGCGCCTTTTGGGGTGGACAAAGACAACTTCCCCATCGAAATAACGCGGCTCCATACTCTCGCCAGACACAGATACGGCGTACGCCCCCTCTATTCCCGCAAGCACTGGTGGCGCTACAATGTCGGCGAGTCTTGTCCCGTCATTCAAGACAAACTCCCCATCAACTCCGCCCACCGCCTGACCATACAGAGGAATGGCAACCCCGCCACCAGAAACTTTGCCCGCAATTTGAGCATTCACAGGCTCGACTGAAGTCGGGATTGACGGGAAAGCCATCGCGCCACGGCCACTTGCCAGCCATTCGAACGAAACCTCAAACTTTCGTGCGACCAGCTCCAGGTTCTCGCGCTTGATGCCTTGCCCGCGTTCCCAATTCCCCACCGCGCCCCGCGTTACGCCGCCGAGAACGCTGGCGAATTGCTGCTGCGTCAGCCCGCGATCCTCTCGCACGCTTTTTATACGGTCCCCGATTTCCCGGTCTGTCGGCATGCCGGGAACATAATCAGAGGCGCTGTCACGAGCTCCAGGGACATTGATTAAATATTTTTCGAAGTCTCCGTTTGCGAATGCAAGCGCGGAACATGATGCAGTCGAGATTGATTCCGCATGTCCTCCGATGCAATCGCCTTGAAGTGCGTGTTGATAGTCGGCCGCGAATCCTGGAGGGTATTCTGCTGCCGTACCATTATTTCCGTAAGTATTACTTTGCTTACCAACACAACCTTTGAATGGTGTGGATGTATCTTCAGTCGTACCTACTGTTCGATATCCTTTGAATGCAGGGAAAATATTTGAATCCTGCGGATCCCTTTGAGTCAGAACGTTGAAAAATGAAGCACCAATTTCAGGGTTCGCCACTTTATCACCGCGGGTATAACGGCAACCAAGTTCAAAACGGTCGACAAGTAAATCTCCGCCCTGATCGAGGTTCGTTGCACCTACACGGTATGGAATACTCTTCGCGTGAGATCCGAGTCCGTTATAGTCGCATGAGTAGTTTTCAGCGATGTTTGGTTCTTTATCAAGTTCCATACAACGTGCACGGTTGGCCATCCATCGATGAACCAGTGCCATGTTCGGAGGAGGAAGTGTCACTTTAACAATATGATCTTTTGGTTTTGAAAAAGTGAGTGTCTTACCATCAAAGACAGGAACAATCTTATAGTGATAAGTTCTCGCACGTTCGATATCTCTTCCATTGGCCGCATCGTGAACTTCGGTAAGCGCTTTCACTGTGTAGTCAGTGAAAAATGCCATTCTTGGACTTACGGCTGCAACGTTGGGACGTTTTCTATAAGCATATGCTTCACTGTAAATCGGACCGGATGCTAATGTGAGTTCTTTCCACGTAAGTTGGTTATCCGATGAGCGGAAAATTTTATAACCCCACTGTCGTCCCGTTCTGATGGCAGGGGACACAGGTTGGTTTGACGAGAAGAGAGTTTCTGCTTCACTGAAAGACATCGAGACATCTTCCCAAGCAAGCGAAACAATTCCTTCTTTACTCATGGCCATTAAAGCATTTGTATCTTTAATACCATCAAAGTTTCCGTTGAAGTTAGCGCCATAATCTCGTCCCGGAGGCGGAGTATAGTTTGCTGATGGATTGGGAAGAACGACAGAGTCCATCGCTACTTCATAAGGTATTCCGTTTTGGTCGATAGCTTCATAAAGGGCTGAAGATGTCGCTGGAGCTTTTGTGGCAATATCATTTGGAATTCGACCATCATATTTCGGGCCGACTGCAAAAATTCGTGTGAATCCTTTGAACGTTGCAACGGGAAGAGGCACAACACACTCAAGAATTTTCAAATTGTATTCTGAATAGAGGTCAGTTGCAGGAGGATCAAAGTCTACATAGGCAAGGACGCCGATCTGATAAGTTCGTCCCATTCAGATGATGGCCTGAAAATGTACACAATAGCAGGAATGCTTTGATAGTGAAAACAACCCCATTGAACCAGTAAGGCCATCTACGAAAGGAGATAGATGAATAAACCCAATCATCTTCTCAAATCTTCCATGCACTCCACTCAGTTCACCATCCACAACTCCTTCAAATAAGTCAACACAGTGGACCACATTAGAAATACTTTTTTTTGAAAGTGCACATTAGAAATACTTACCCAAGTGACAATAAAATCAATTTCCTTTATAGATAAAATCAGAGAAGTGTTTTGAGTTTTGACACCTATAGATATTACGCTATAATCTAGTGGATTGGATAGACGCTATAATCTATTGGATTGGACCCAAGCAAACTTGCGCTTGCACTTGCTCTATCACCCGCATCTGATGCATGAATGCAAAACTACCTGACCAGTAACATTATCCCCCTGTATAGTTCCTGCCAACTAGTTCCACCATTTATGATGACATAAATTACATTACTTGCAATTCACCTGTGAATAAGTGACAACTGAGATTCTCAAACTTGAGCACACAATCAAGACCATGGATTCTTACAAGGAAGTTCAATTCTGCTCAGATTAATTCAAGAAATAAACATCCAATTAAACTTTGATACCCATGAACAGAGAAGAGGAAGAATCAGAAGACATAACACCATCATATAGTCATGCCTTAGCATTCCTTGCATCAAGCTCAGAATATTGTCCATAAATAGAAACCTTCCAGAAGATACATTCAGATGAGCATTTGCAAGTGACAGTCCATCATCCTGACAAGCATACTCCACACACCCCAAATGCCCAAAAAAAAAAACAAAAGAAAGAGAAAATGGCCAAGAATGCATAAATTGCTGACAAATATAAAAACGACATCTGACTTACTATTTGGATGGAACATTCGAGAAACGAAGCGCACAGTTGGTGGCTTATTTGGATAATCCTCCGTGAACTGAAGTGTCAATTTAAATGTACCTGAAAACTCGGACAATTTCAAATGTGAGATAAAAAATCCACTCTTCCAGAACTCACAGCATGTGTAAAACAATAAATGACGGGAAACATCATAAAGTGGTAGAACATACAGAAAGTGTTTAAGACATGACAAGACTTTTATTCACATGAAACTGAATATTATGCAGAAATACCGTAAAGTTGAACCAACCTAGACAAATGACTACAATTTCTGATCACAATGTCCCACCAACAAAATAAAATACTCTTTTCTTGACAGTGGATGGTACAACATCATTTAAAAGTGAAGAATGTCCAAAGAAGGAGAAAGTGTGCGCCCAAAACTTCCCCTATACAGAAGAGATACAGAGGTTTCCCTAACCTTGACGTAGAGTAAAATACTGGCCGAACAGCGCACGGTGGAAACCCTGCGCGACGGCCATCCCACCACGCCGTTCCTGAAGTTCGGCGACCGCCTCAAGATCGACGTCACCGATGCCGGCGGCGCCTCGATCTTTGGCTCGATCGAGCAACAGGTCGAGCCCATGGGGCGCTGACGCGTGTGGGTAATGGGATGAACGAAAGTCGCCGCGAGGCGGCTTCCGGGTTCTAGTCCTGCGCTGCCGATGGTTTCAGTACGCGTGCGGGCACCGTACCTGCACAAGCCTTACTTGCAAATCAGGGCCGCCGAGACCCTTCCCTGCGGTTCCAAGTAGCGGCAGATGCGTTCATGCGAAGTCAGCGCCACGTCTCGCACGACGTCATCGTCATAATGACAGCGAACCGTCACCTTGCCGCCGTGATCAAGAATGGGTCCAAGGGTATAGCTATCGGGCGCCTTGTCAGGGTCGTCGGGCGCAAGAAAAGCCTGGTCTTTCGGGTTGCCGTCGAAGATATCAATTTGCTGCACCCTGGCGTGGCCGCGCTGTGGACAGACGGATGCCGGTGTGGCACAGGCCGTCGCTGCGCAACCGGTCGCGACGATAAGCGCGAGGCTTGCGGCTCGACGGACTCGTCGATCAAGGCTCAACAACATGGAAACCTTCTCCGTTGTTGGATACACCGTGTCCGTTCCATTTGATGAGCCGTGGGCCGATTCCTTTCCCTGCGCCTGTGATCCACAGATCGTAGACGTAGATGCCCAAGTGATCCTGGCGCACATAAATTGCCGCGTGACCGTGGTAATGATTCAGGGTGTTGAACGTTGCGATGACGGTTCCGTCGACGATGGCAGTATTTCCCCTGACTGGCCTGCCCATCTTCCACTGCAATGTGCTTACCGGGAGGCTGGGGCACACGGTGGTGACGAAGGAAACGCACTGACCACAGTAATCAGGATTGCTGCGGCTGTTGGCCGGCGGATGACTGGAGAAGGGCCCGAGCGAAGAAGTGCGAGTGCAAGCCCATTGGCCGACGGGTGCCTGGATGTTGGTTTTGTAGTTTGCCGAAACAAATGGCATGACACTGTTCCTTGTCGACTCGCGACTACCTGTCGTTTCGGCATCCTGCCACACGCCAGCTGATCACGGAAGTGTTCCGGAGGCGGGTATTTACAGGGTGACCGCATCGTCGATTCGACTCCGCAGATGATCCGTCAGTACGCGGAGATTGCCCAAGGCATTCCTCCGTCGGATCCCACTCTGTGGAGCGCGTGCTGGACGTTGATGGACGAGACGCGCGCCCTGAAAGATCGGCTCGAAGAGCTCGATAAGGCGGCCGCCACGCTCGACGAACAGATGCGCCTCTCCCTCGCCGGAATCCCCAATCTCACCCCCAAGAGAAGAATGCTCGGAAGGCAAAGGTTCCACTTTTAACGACGTCTCTTTAACAACTCCAAGAGCCTCCTTGGATAACAGAAGTGAGAGTTGAGATAATTCTCGTTTTAATTCATCTACTGGAACAGTATCTGGAATAAAAGGAAAGTTACCACATAAAACTATGATCCTACACTGAAATGAAAACTAGTGATATAATTAGAAAAGATAAGAGAAACCAACCAGAATACATCATAGTTTCAATAGCACCAATAGTGCATGCCACATTAACGTGAGAATAGTCTTTTATTAAGCTCAGTAATGACAGAATGGACTGCTTCCAATGTCTAGTGATAACAATCAGAGAAGACTTTCCCCAGTCAGCCAGATCTGATAGCCAGTTGAAGTCAAAAATCCTTGATACCATGACTTGAAAATGTTGAGGTAGCTTAGGTGCAGAAAAATGGATCCTTTCAAAAGCAACAGGAATAATTTCCAGTAAACGTACGCAAGTCATCTGAAACACCAACAATAGTTAGATAAAGAAATAAATACAGAAAGACAGTCAGACTAAACGAATGCCAAGGAACATGCAAAAGGATAGAATCTTAATTCTAACATGGACAAAATGGTTCTGCTATAGCACTAATAAATCAAAATGCCTAATTGCCAAAAAACATATATGGCCTTGAGGTGAAAGGATATGCTCATCCAACAAAAGGGATTGGATGGTGCTACACTTTTGAAATCAAATAAGACAGAAGGGCGGCTCATATCATATTTCTACCTGACAACTCTTATCATTAATAAATTCCTTCCCATTTAACAAGGACTTCAGTATAGATGGCCATGTAATTGCTGATAGAAAGGAACTGAATGCCTCCCAAGATTTTATGTCCACGATGGTTAAAGAGCAACTTTGATCTATAACTGGTAATTGATCAAAGCATGGTTGCCGCAAAAAGCCTCCTTCTGATATGAACTTAGACTGTTTTAAATCCCCTTTAGATATAGCAGTTGCCTTTTGTGAAGATACAACTTCCTTCAGAAGCTTGCGTACAATGAAAAACATGTGATGAAGACTGCAAAAGCTAAGTTGGCTAGAATTATGTTGGACCTGAGAAATAGAACACCATTGTTTTACAATATTGAATCTAGGAAGTGTGAGAAACTAAAAATAGCTTATTAGATAGTAACGCTAATAGATTATTCATGGAAGTACTTAACTGGAACTAGAAATGAGGTGAAATTCTTAAATATGAGCACATTGAGCACGACCCCATTGAAATAAAGCAGAAATTTGGATAATATACTTGGTTATATACCCTTGTTAGAGGATAGTCTGCATAGAGAACCTTCTTCAAGAATGTAAACTAAACAACACACATTTCCTTGACACGTAATGATGTAGAACAGTATGATGTCGTATCATATCGACAAAATATCGATGCCATCGCACTAACAAACCTTGATTATAGAATCACTTTTTAATTCTTGAAAAACTCACTTTTTTTCAGACCATTTCACTAACAAGATAGAGAGAGAGAAAGAGAGTCTTGAGTCTATCTCTCTCTTCCATTTGACATGCAAGTCGAGGAGATTTTAGGGCTGTCGGGGATTCCAACTAATGGAATCACCTCCATGGCCCATTGCCAAATGATGCCCAAGATCGACATGATGATCTGTATATCTCTATGTTTAGGCCGCATTTGACGCCGCATTCTATCTTGAGATTTTTTTTGAAAATCCATCTCTCTGTATAAAGTTAAAACTGTCAAAGTTTTTGACAGAGTCAAAAATTTCATTTGGCATTTGCAGAGAGATCAGTTGCTCTTTTCCAAAAAAAAAAAAAATTAATTCGGTGAGTTGTAGATGGTCAAATTACCAGTTTACCCCACTTGCCATTAATGCTTTTGGGGTGCAGAGGGCGAGGGTATTTCCATAAAAAGACATTGGGAATTCGCCGCAGCACCCAGGAAGCTCACTCGACCGAGCTTCTATGGCTTTCAAATTTTTGATTTTTATGTATCAACATTCTCTCTCATCCATAAGTTGTATTCTTGCCAAAACCGAGATGCCTCTATTTCATTTGAAAAGGATTTGCACCGTGTCAGAGCTTCCAATGATTATAGTCAAATGTCATATGTACTCTAGTCTTCCCCCTTCCCACTGTGTGACTGGAAGTGAGGCCGCTGCATGCTGTCACGTAATGAGATAATTTCACCTTTCACCCCCTTCACACTTCTAAAATGCGCTCAACCATCACAAAATCACAAATGTAATTTCAAATTTGGTAGAAAATTTCTCCCACCCACTCGTACAACCGTACGGAATGGTCGGTTTTGAAAAACCTCTCAAGACTACAGACGTGCTTTCAAATGCAGCCTTAAGACGAGAGCATTACCCTTCATGCAGAGAATCCTTGGTTCAACCTAACCATAGTTTTCTCATTTCCCACACACCAGATTAATCATTAAGGTAGCGCATCTTCCATCACGTCTTTTTGTTTCTCCAAGCAAGGATGCAACCAAGGCCTCAAATGTTGTCAACAGACTCGTCATCTAATCGTGTCTAAACCTATTTTTTTTACATTTCTAACATGTTTCGTACAAGATCTACTGAAGGATTAGGTTAGATTTGACAGACGAACATTTGGATAATTTTAGTCAAGATCCTTCAATATCTTGAATATATGTTAGTTATTTGGCAGAGACCAAATGATTTGTAATCTCTGGAGTTTCCTAAAATGATGTAGATGTTCTCGCCAAATATTCACATACCATTTTATCTTTCTACATCCTAGTGACTTTAGATCATCAGGTATCATCTTTTTTATTCTCCTTGATTGATTTTTATTGACATAATTCAATGTTAGTATTACAATTTCCTTTTTCTTTCCTTTTCTTCCCTTAAGGTTGAGGCAAAACTCTACCACATGCTTTTAGATGTCAGAATGAAGATAATTGCTAAAGCTGCTGGTACTGCACCATATGCGATATGTGGTGATCAAACAATTAAAAAGATCACAAAAGTAAGGCCAACGACAAGAGCGAGATTAGCAAATATAGATGGTATTAACCAGCACCTCCTTACATCGTATGGTGAGATTTTCCTTCGAAGTGTTGATAAATTTTCACGAGAGTTGGGCCTCTCATTGGGTGGAGAGGCAACTGTTGTTAAAAAGAGTAATTGTCTTCCCCATATCCCAAAGAAAATTAACTCCAGCTAAGTATGATGCATGGAAAATGTGGCAGCAGGATGGCTTGTCAGTTCATGAAATTGCTGTAAGTTATCCTGTAACATATGCCTCTGCATAGGTACATCTGGTACATCCTCTGTACTTTTGGCCCTTCTTGAGTTGATGCTGTTTATTTTTCCTTACAGAACTTCCCTGGAAGAGCTGTTCCAATAAAAGAGCGAACTGTTTTTGAATACATTCTTGAAGCTGCTCGAGAGAGAGATGAAATCAATTGGGCCAGACTCTGCGTGGAGGTTGGATTAACACCTGAAATGATATCAGAGATCCATCGTGCAATTGCAAAAGTTGGATCAAGAGAGAGCATGAAGCCAATCAAAGAAGAATTGCCAGAAGATGTAAGATATGATCACACCAAAACCTGTTTGGCTATGGATATGACCTAAGAATCTTGGCAGAACTCCTCGACTCCAAACCCTTCAAAAGAAAGGCATCTCATAAAGTGGAAGGAAGCTCAAAAGATGAAACAATGCCCCCATATCTTCTCAGGACAATAACCTATGTAACGATGTACTCTCATCATGCAGCCATGAAGTTGCCACTTTTAGAAAGCAACATCGCGCCAATGATTTTGCATCTGATGAAACTGCAGAAAAGAAATCTCGGAAAATGAATAATCTAGAAGAAACCCACAAATTAGAAGCCAGCCAAGACACCATATTACAGTGGCTCGGAAAACATGATGGGGTGAGACTGATTTCCTCTTCATTTCCATATTGTCAAGTACTTGGCAGAGATGAAACTGTATTAAAAGTTCTGTGGGATTTGCAGGTAGCTCTACCTGATATCATAGGGCACTTCAATGACTGCAGCAAGGAGGATGTAGTTGACCTGCTGGGCTGCCTTGAGGGTCAATTTTTGATATTTAAGAAGAATAATGGTAAGAAAAATAGGGTTTGTCAACTCGGTGATTCAGACCCGATCGAGATCTTTCTGGTCCGATACGAGTCACCCGAGTAGATGCGACTCGAACTGACTCGATCCGAATCCACCCCTGTCCTTCCCTCACCTCAACCCAACAGCCTTTTTTTTTCCAAACTCCGGTAACATCCCTACTCGCCACAGAGCATGGCATCATCCTGGCCCTCTTTGACACTTCTTTTAGACCCCCTCCACCGTGTTCAGCCGCTACATGTTGGATTGCCAGGCCAGGCCGATTGAATCGAAACCTCCCCCCCCCCCCCAGACGTCTTCAGTTGTTGCGTGCAGGATCCGCCTCCATCGTCTTCAGCCGCTACACGCCGGATCGACTCGTTCAATGACTGTGTGTCGGATCAGCCGGCCAAACCTACTGGAATCTAGATCAAGAACCCCTCCGACATCTGCAACAACTGACATGCCAGATCGGCCGACCAGGCCTGGAAGGAAGAGGGCAAGTGGGGGATAACTTCACCTGCAGACGATTGTATGCGACTCGGACGATCCATGATAGATCATGTCTCGGACTCTTGTAGATACGATGCGGTACGCCCGACTCGATGTGCGCGAGTCACACCGAGTTAACAAATCATGTTCTTAAGTTTGATCATTGTTGGAGCCCTTTTTTGGGGGTTATCTAATTTTTCCAATTTTTCATGTTAACAACCCTTACTATGGATTGACTTGGCCTTCATAGATTTTTCCTTGTGATGGGTTTTACGACAAATCGGGGCAATCTGGCTGTCTAGAACCGATCTTCTGCGTCAGGCCAAAGCTAAGCATTCTCAGGTCGACCCCAAGCTTCCTTAACTGCAAGATAGTAACTTGAGACGGTCATGTCTTCTTAGCAGCAACGTGGGTTGACCTAATCTTGTGTTGGCGAGGAAGCTCTTTTACGTTTATTTTATTTTATATTAGCACTTCTTTGAATCCAGTTGTTGAGGTGCTAGCAAGATGTAATAACTATTTTGTCTCATGTCAGCTTGACCATGGCTGGGGTGATTGGCCCTTAGATTATTTTTAGTATCAAACCAATTTAGGTGGGGTGAGAATATCTCATATTTTAATTTTAAAATGTGGAGATAACTCAACTGACATTAACCATACTTGACTTACATGCATGCTTCATACATACCAGGAGATCACTCGGAGATGTCCTTACTTATCTCTATATATACCCAACACTATATTGGTCGGCACTCGTCATCAATCGTAACACAAGACACCTTTTTTTGATTTATCCAGGTTCTATCTTAAGTTGTTTGCGCTCTGATTTGGTTCGAATACTTCCCGAGCCTCCCACACTCATAACTAATTTATTAATGGGATAAGTCCTAATTTTTTGCAGGTCATTTCCAAGTTACTGACACTGATTTTAGGCTCAAGAATAACAATGCAATCTACTTTGTGTTCTTTAATCAATAACTTTACACGACCCAATGAGAGGTCGTTGCCAATGCCCTTAATGTTCCATATGACAAAAATCATTAGAGTTGAGAATTGGTTTGGATCTTACCTTCAAATCTAGTCCTCTTCATTCCCCTTGTGATAACTCCCTGGCGTTCTGCATGAATAGCACTCACATTATTTATCTCTGCATGAAAAGTAATTTCCTTTCGCCGAGCTTGCAACTCCTCATGATGTTTTGGAATATTAAAGCTTTGGCGACCTGTCGGCTGAGTGGTACTATGGCTCGGACAGCTATGTTTCGCTGGGTTATTTCCATAAAGATGTCTCGAACTTCATCTCGACCCACCGTGTCAATACGACAGGGTTCGGCATGAAAACACCGTTCCAGGGGCCGCGTTATAACGCCGCTGTTGCCGCGGTTGGCGCCACGGGGAATATTCGTGAATATATCTTTGAGCAGTATACCAACGCCGCCGCCGCAGCTCTTGGCGCCGGCGCCAGCTATCAGGATATTGTAAACTACGTAAACACGAACTATGCGGATGAGGTGCACCTTGAAAATACCAAGGACAGCTCGGGCAATATCTCCGGCCAGATCATCGCCACATCGGCGGATCCGGATCTGACGTTCCAGATCAAGACTCCGGTCAACAGCGATCAGACTTCAGCGCTCTACGGCTGGGAATTCAACATCCAGCACACTTTCGCGGATACCGGTTTCGGCGTCATCTTCAACTATACCAAGGTGGATGGCGATGCGACCTACGACCCGAGCAAGCCGTGGAATGTCACCCAGTTCGCCCTTACGGGGCTGAGCGACAGCGCCAACGCCGTGGCCTTCTACGACAAGAACGGCATCCAGGCCCGTCTTGCCTATAACTGGCGTGACGAATTCCTGGCAGGCACCGGCCCGAACCCGGCCTATGTCGAGGCTTATGGCCAGTTCGACGGCAGCGCGAGCTGGGAGTTCAAGCCCGGCCTGACCGCCTTCATCGAAGGCATCAACCTGACGAACGAGAGCCGTCGCGTGTTTGGACGCTCGTATAACAACGTCAAGTTCGTGGCGCCTGGCTATGCCCGTTACTCGGTGGGCGTGCGTTACACCTTCTGATGAAGGCGTGTAAGGCGTAAAAGCGGAGAGAAGCCATTCCATGCGTGGGATGGCTTCTCTTTCCTGCGCACGGTGATATGTTCGCTGCAAGGATCGAGAGTCATGGATAACCCTGTCACTGAAATCGTGATTGTCGGCGGCGGCACCGCGGGATGGCTGGCGGCCTGTGTCCTGGCGGCTTCGGAGGCTCCTGCTATTCAGGCTGAAGTGACCCTGCCGGCCATGACTGTGAAGATACCTCTTCCATGCCTTGGTGGAGATTCGCAAGTATTCCCGCCTGTCCTGAGGCCTATAGCCCTGCGGTACCGCAAAGATTATATTATGGCAACAGGCCTGGAGGTGCCAGGGGTGATTGTCGGGTCTGACCAGCCAACTGTAGCTCTGGAGCAGCAATAACTTATCATTGGCGGAGAATTACTCCAGGGGAAAGAGGACATTCCTGCAATAGAAGCGGGAGAGATTGTGGAAGAAACAGCCGGGGTCTCCATGACCCTAGCCCTTGCCACTGAGTCGGCCTTGGTGGAAGTTGACCAAGCCGGTGGGGGAGACCAACCACTTCTTAGTGATGAAGCTCAAGCTACGACGCCCTTGCCAGAGGCAGGGGGAGAGCTTGCCATCATTGAGACTTCCTCTGTTTTACTAATTACCGGAACCAGTTCCAGTGCGGGTGCCCTTCAAGACATGCCATCGTCGTCTTTAGAGCCGAGTGACGATATTTGGGCCGCGGTTGACAGTCGCATGGAATTTCATCTTCCTGATACACCGCCACTTGGTCTATAATCATCAAATGACCTAGTGTGGCAATATTGGGAGACACTGCGGTAGACCGTGACAACCCGCTAGGATCTAACCTATGTGTAGTTAAGGGGCCTCACGGAACACCTCTCTCGCATGCTTTTGGCTTTCGACTACCGCACAGAGGACTGGACGCAGCGGGTGATCTTGCTTCAGAAATATGTGAACAGAAGGGAGTTCATCGGTCATGGCCTAGAAGACCAAGTGACGGCCACAAAGTTTAGGTGAGTGGAGTGTCAAACCACTCTCGCGTCACTGAGAGGAACTGCCCGACAAATGCGGGATGCTGCTGATGCCTCTACTCAGCGTCAAACTTCCTTGAAGACTCGGATAACTGAATTTCGTGTCGAACTCTCTCGGGCTGAGGCAGAGTTGGAGGCAGAGTTGGAGTCGACTGAACAGCTGTAAGTCCAAAACCTAGAGGAAGCGGAGCTGGCAGAAGGGCAAGCCGCCTCTCTTGAGGAGAAACTGATGCAATTGCAGGCCAAAGAGTCCCGTTTGCAGTTGCTGATCCGTCATCCTTCTCTGGGGATTTTGGAATTTGAGGACATCTTCTACCATTCGTTATAATAGTTTTTTATTACTTTCTTCCTCCTTTTTGATGAATCTTCATGTATCCCGGGAGATGCCCCGAGTACTATGTACTCTTCTTTCTATGTAAATGAAATTTCTCCATCATTTGCTTTGCACATTTGTTGCTGAGTCATAGCTTTCCTTCCCTTCTTTCTCTTTCTCTTGGGCATGGACGTGTAGCTAATTTATCTAGCTTGGGATATATGAGCTGCTAAGGCAGGAGAGCACTCACGCCTTCAGGGAAAGTATGAGGGGTTCACTCGACCGTGGTGCAACTTCTCCCAAGGCCAAACTTTGAGTAGAATAGGCTGAGTGCCGCAAGATAAAGGAGGGTTTATTGGCTGATAGGGCCAGAGGGTGAAGCCAATGGTCTGTTTATAGACCTCACCGATGGTGACGAAGTTTGCAAATGACATTGTTGTTGACGGGCTTAACTACCAAAGACAAAGAGTAAGTTTATTTCTTGACAGGGACGAAGGATCCAAGTCATGGGCCAATTTAATTCATTGACTTTACTTCTGCAGACGAGAGTCAAGGGTAAGTTTATTCATCAACATGGGCTGAATGTCGAAGCAAAGAAGTTTATTTATCGACGGGAACAGAAGGTCTGAGCCGATGGTTTGTTTGTCAATCTCGCTGATGATGACGGGAATCGACGGTAGGTTTGTTTATCGGCATGGGTTAAATGCCGAAGCAAGGGATTTGTTCATCGACGGGGACGAAGGGTCCGAGTTGATGGTTCGTTCATCGATTTCACCGATGATGACGAAAATTGACCATAGGTTTATTTGTCGGCATGGGTTAAATGCCGAAGTAAGGGATTTATTCATTGACGGGGACGAAGGGTCCGAGCCTATGGTTCGTTCATCGATTTCGTCGATGATGACAAAAATCAACAGTAGGTTTGTTCATCGGCATGAGTTAAACGTCGAAGCAAGAAGTTCATTTATCGACGAGGACGAAAGGTCCAGGCCGGTGGTTTGCTCATCAATTTCACCGATGATGATGAAAGTCGACTTTAGGTTTATTCATCGGCATAGGTTAAATGCTGAAGCAAAGAAGTTATGTTATAGCATAGGCGTAAGGCTTATGCCGGTGGGACGTGATATATCTGCCACACATAGCGATTTCCGTGGGGCATGAATGGTAAATGAAGTAGCCACGTCATTTTCATCATCATTTTTTGAACCATATTACTGACTTAAGCACCCTTTTGGGTTTTCACTGAAGCCAGCCCCCTCTTGCTTTTACCCGCGCGCCCTTTCAGATTTTCACATGGTGGGGTACCCGATTTTACCTGCAGCGTCCTTTCAGATTTTTGTCACAGCTGGGTTATAGCCATTTTTGCCCTTGTCCAGGATGTCTGGACAAGTCTGGCGAGGCACCTATATTTTAAGCCTCATTTTTTTTAAAGCATAGTTGCCTATTTTCGCCGAGGCTTTTGGCAATGAGTTAATTTGCAGGACTGACGCCAAGGCCAGCGGGTGTTTATTCATCAACATTAGCTAACTACCGAAGCAAGGTTGGGTTTATTCATTAATGAGGATGAAAGGTCTGAGTTAACAGAATACTGACCGATCTTGTCGATGATGACAAGGGTTAGAGCTGGTTTGCTCATCGACATTAGCTAAATGCCGAAGCAAAAGGTGGGTCTATTTGTTAACGAGGATGAAAGGTCCGGGTTAATGGGATACTGACCGGTCTTGCCGATGATGACAAGGGCCAGTGCTGGTTTGTTCATCGACATTGGTTAAATGTCAAAGCAAAATACAGATGAAAGGTCCGGGTTAACGGAATACTGACCGGTCTTGTCGATGATGACAAGGGCCAGTCCTGGTTTGTTCATCGACATTGGTTAAATGCCGATGAAAGGTTCAGGTTAACGGAATACTGACCGGTCTTCCCGATGATGACAAGGGTCAGAACTGGTTTGTTCATCGACATTGGTTAAATGTCGAAGCAAGAGTAGGTTTGTTCATTAACGCGGATGAAATGTCCAGGTTAATTGTTCATTAACTGACCTTGCCGATGGTGACAAGAGTCAGCGTTGGTTTATTCATCGACATTGGCTAAATGCCGAAGCAAAGATAGGTTTGTTCATCAACGCAGACGAAAGGTCCGGGCTGACGGTTCATTAACTGACCTTGTCGATGATGACAAGAATCAGCATTGGTTTGTTCATTGACATTGGCTAGATACCGAAGCAAAGATATGTTTGTTCATTAACGTGGATGAAAGGTCCGGGTTAACGGTTCATTAACTGACCTTGTCGATGATGACAGGAATTAGCGTTGGTTTGTTCATCGACATTGGCTAAATGCCGAAGCAAAGATAGGTTTGTTTATCAACATGGATGAAAGGTCTGGGCTGACGGTTCATTGACTGACCTTGCTGATGATGACAAGAATCAACATTGGTTTGTTCATCGACATTGGCTAGATGTCGAAGCAAAGATAGGCTTGTTCATTAACGCGGATGAAAGGTCCGGGTTAACGGTTCATTAATTGACCTTGCTGCAATTACATCTCTTAAAAAATCATCAACTTTAAAACTATTTGATTCTATTTTACCATGAGTTTAGACTGAAAACTAAAATTGGTGAGAATGGATACCATGACAAGTGATCCTATTTTAGTATCCAAACAATTTATAGTTGTAGAGGTTTAAATATGATATCTTAAATTTCTTTTCATATTTAAATGATTTTTAAATAGAAAAGAGATCAATTGCACAGAGGAGACCTGCAATAATTAAATAAACACATCAGAATGAGTCTTGAGTGAGGTCCCAAAAAATAACCCACCGATATTTAAGTCAATAAAATACTTGTGTAAGGAAAAAGGTGCTAAAAGTTTGGGGAGGAGTGCTCAGACAAGAGATAAGGTCACTATGAAAAGTGAGAAGTAATTTGGGTGTTCTTTGTGAGCAGGTTGCCTACCCTCCCCCTGTCCGTCTGTCCAGAATGTTACGTATATGATTTACCTTGAGCTGGCACGTTTCCATTACTTCATAACTTAGTGGAGACGTGATAGTGGAATAATAGGTTGCCAGATCGTGAGGTCACCAGTTACCCGTTCGTTCGCTCCATGAGAGGTGAAGGGGTGGAATCACTGACAAGTAATCCGGAGACGTGGGTGATGACTCAACGACTGGCTGTCTCCTGAGATAACGCATGTCATTATTGCGACATGCGACAATAGTTATCTGATTGAGTGCCACGAGGAATGTGAGGCACGAATGTGCATGGAACATGTGCCTAGATATAGGGCCAGTCCTTAACGAGTCTTTCTAGGTGACAACTTGAATGATGGGACGTGGTGGATCTAGCGAATTTTTTCCTCCTAAGGTACGAAAATATAAGTTGGATTGATACTGACGAAAAAAATTATTGCACCACAAAAAAATTGAAAACAAGTCGGCTGCACCGCACGTGGTGCGGCAGGTATTACTCGTTTTGATTAGATGTTTGGGCTCATTCAAGTATATAATGAGATAAGACCAATTAGTGAAATTAAGATCAACTTGTAAATAATTTCTTTTGTAGCTTTCTTTCACATAATTCTTTAGCGTACAACGTTTAACAACAATCCTGTCTATACGACTACTAGTTGCTTTAAAAAGAGACTAACGAGGTAAGGCGCAGACTCCACTCTGTGTTAACGTAGTCCTTTCTCTGTTGGGTTAACCCGCAGAGTCTGCAGAGAGAGAAGGTGAGCAATGCTCTCTCCTTAAGGGTGAGTACGGTTTGATTTGATTGATTTGAAATGAATTTTTTTCAAATCAGATAGAATCTAATTAAGACTTCAACCTGAATCAAAATAAATAGAATTATTTTGAAATTAAATCAAATCAAATCAAATTTCGATTTGATTTGATTTGAACCATATATACATATTCACACCTAACTCTCCACCACCCCAGGGTTTACAGAGAACCCTGATACCAAAATACAGTGCCAAGATAAAAACTGATTTTAGATGCGCGGGCACGAGAAAAAGTAGGAGGTGGGTTGGAGATGAACTGTGCGTGCGGGCAAGAGAAAAGGAGGAGGCGGGTTGGAGTTGAACTGTGCATGCGAGCAAGAGAGAAGAAGGAAAGACTGTCCTGAGATCTCTCCTCTCCAACATGATAAGATGGCATTGACATCTGAGAAAGCAACCTTTGGCCGGGAGAGGACGAGATTGACAACCATAAGATAGATGCAGTGGCCTTTGGATATAAATTGTTCTTTGGAAATGCATTGAAGCTCTGAACAATGACCCAGATTTCCCAAGCCATGCGGGTGGGAGAGGATTGTGGGGAAGTATCTACAGAAAATCAAGATCACCACCAGATTTAAAATGAAGTTGGCAGAAGCATCTGAAGAACCAATTCCACCAAAAAACAAAGAGGAACAAAAGAAACAGCTAACTCAAAGGCATGTGGAGCAAATGCTCATGTGCTAAGATAATGTTGTACCTCATTTAACATCCTGTGGAGTTCATCTCTAGCCTCAACAATACGGTCTCGGTCATTACTGTCAACCACAAAGATGAGCCCCTGTGTGTTCTGGAAGTAATGTCTCCACAAAGGACGGATCTGGTACACCAACATTCAGAAAAGAAGTTAGAAAGATATCTTCTATGTTAATAATGAAAGAAGCTACACGGCCAAAAATAATTATAGCAATGCCTTGTCTTATGGCAATTTCTTGAGGATAAGGCCAGTTCGAGTGAACAAAAACTTGCTCTCTTAACTTGGGTAGCACGAGCAACAGGCCAACAGCGAGTAAAAAATGAATCAAAGATCACCTCCAGAAACATAAGAAGGCAAGGCAACCCCCAATGGGAACATTATTCAAACAAACCCTTGGAGGATAAATGCCTTGAGGCCCTGATCTCCAGTCTCCAAAAGAACGTAGACATGTAGCTATTCATGCTCAAACTTGCTGTGCAAATGTGCAAAAACAAGAATCGTACAATTTGATGATGAGTTTTTTGCACGAAAACCATTGTTAGATGAGAATTTGCAAAAAAAAATCATTCCTCGAAATACATTTGCAGATATATCACTATGTAAATTCATATTGTGCAAAAATGCCATCGCCGTAACCACGCATTACCAGTTGAGGTTAACTATTGTTAATTTTAACTAGCTTGTAAAAAGACAAAACTTCTTAATAAAATAATAAAATCTCTCCTCCCCTTCCTCTTGCAAGAACCCCCCTCCCTCTCACCGCACACCCCTGCAACCTCTGGCCGGGGAGAAACCCTCTCCCACGGAGTTCGCGGTTTCCGCGCTCGGGACAGGGTAGTGGTCCTTCCAGGGACCGCTACCGGATGAGGCGGTCTCATGGAGATCGTCAGGGGTCCCCTATGTCGGTTCGAGCCTTGTGGTCACGCGATGGACCGCTACCGGCCTTAGCGGTCTCGAGGAGATCACCAGGCTATGCCTTGCGGTCATGGCATGACCGTTTTTATGTTTCGTAGTCGTTTAGGGTCGGGTAGGGTAGCAACCTTGCGACAGATCGCCAGCCAACGACTAGCGGTCAAGCCAAGGACCGCCACCCAGCTTTGCGATCTGGGAGGCGACCGCCTGCGTTTCGAATGTCTCTGGGCCTTGCGATCCCGGTTAGACCGCTAGGCCAGGCCTTGTGGTCCAGAGGAGGCCGCCAGGCGCTGTGACGGCCCAAAGAGGACCATCACGTGGTTTTCGTGCTCGTCGCGTCAGTTTCGCATTGTGTTGGCTTTCGGTCGACCCGGTTGTGACTCAGTAGTTGACCTCCGGTCTCATGAGAGTCACGGACATCTGTGGGTTCTGTGCTTTTATTTTTGCGGGTGTTTGGAGGTACCAAGTTATCTCGATTAACGTGTCCTAGAGTCTTGGGGGTCCGGGTGACCCCACGTGTTCTGGGCTTTCGTGTTTTCGCTAGATCGAGTCACCGTCAGTCGGTATGAGTGCGGTGGGTCTTCCCCGCACGTCGTGGGTTTCTCTGGAAGGTGGTTTCCAAGTGAGTCATGTGTGTGGCCTTGGACTGTAAGAGAGAGTGTGAGAGAGAGGGGGGAGAGAGAAAGAAAGACACTGAGGGGAAGAGTGAGAGAGAGAATGCAAGAGGAGTAACCTTTGCGGGTCGCAGAGAGAGTGGGGGAAGAGAGAAAGAGAGAGTGCCAGAGGGAGTGGGAGGGCACTGGAGGGGGTCCCCCCTCTGGCACCGATACCCCATTGGGGGGCTCAAAGAGAGAGAGAGGTGGGAGAGAGAAAGAGAGACAGAGAGGGGGAGAGCGAGAGATAGAGAGTGTGAGAGAGAGAGGAGAGAGTAGTGCACTGGAGGGGAGTCTGACAGACCGGAGGGGAGACCAGTGGGCTTCTGGGTGGGGGAGAGAGAAAGACAGATAGAGAGGGGAGAGAGTTACAGAGAGAGAGAGAGAGGGAAAGAGAAAGAGAGACAGAGGAGAGAGTGAGAGAGAGTGTGTGTGAGTGGGAGTGAAAGGACATCAGAGGGGGTCTCCCCTCTAGCGCCAACATCCCATTGGAGCTCACAACTATAGAGAGAGGGGGGAGAGAGAAAGAGGGACAGAGAGGGGGAGAGAGAGTGTGTGAGAGAGGGGGAGACCGACGAATCAGAGGGGGAGGGGGAGGGCAAGTCAAAGGAGAAAAATTCAGGGATGCTACACAGGATGTCATAGTGAGTTAATTTTTAAAACTAACTTTATTTAAGACAATTCAGATAACTAGGGGTTCGGGGTCCAAAAAGTAAAATACTAATTTGATCGGCATGCTGATCATTCCAACATGACTTGAGGTAAATGTGACTTGTGAGAGCTGATGGAATCTAAATCAGATACCTGGTTTGGGCCCAACACTCAAAAGAGCATTCTCTAAATGTACTTAGTTTAAAATTAAAGAAGTTGGGTTCGAGGGTCCAAAATCTAAAATAATGGTCTGATCAGCATGTCGATCATTCCAACACGACTTGAAAGGTAAAAGTGACTTGTGAGATCTGGCGAAATCCAAATCGAAAACCCGATTTGGGCTCAGCACACAAAAGAGCATTCTTTAAATGCACTTAGTTTAAAATATAGATAAGAAATTAGATTTAGGGGTCCAAAATCTAAAATACTGGTTTGATCGGCATGCTGATCTTTTTATGACGACCTGAAGGGTAAAAGTGACTTGTGAGAGCTGACGGAATCTAAATCGGATACTTGATTTGGGCCCGACGCTCAAAAGAGTAATCTCTAAATACACTTAGTTTAAAATTAAAGAAATTAGGGTTTGGGGTTCAAAATCTAAAATGCCAGTCTGATCGGCATGCCGATCATTCCAACATGACTTGAGAGGTAAAAGTGACTTGTGAGAGCTGACAGAATCCCAATCCGATACCCAGTTTGGGCCTAGCACTCAAAAGAGCATTCTCTAAATGCACTTAGTTTAAAATTAAAGAAGTTGGGTTCGGAGATCCAAAATGTAAATTACTGATCCGATCAACATGTCAATCGTTCCAACACGACCTAGGAGGTAAAAGTGACTTGTGAGAGCTGAAGGAATTTAAATCGAATACCTGGTTTGGGCTCGGCACTCAAATTACTCAATTCAAAAAATAATTAAGATAACTAAGGATTTAGGGGTCCAAAATCTAAAATACTAGTCTGATCGGCATGTCGATCATTCTAACACGACCTGGGAAGTAAAAGTGACTTGTGAGAGCTGACGGAATCCAAATCGCATACTCAGTTTGGGCCTGGTGCTCAAAAGTGCATTCCCTAAATGTACTTAGTTTAAAATTAAAGAAGTTGGGTTCGAGAATCGAAAATCTAAAATACTAGTCTAATCGCATGGTGATTATTCCAACATAACCTGGGAGGTAAAAGCGACTTGTGAGAGCTGACAGAATCCAAATCAAATACTCGGTTCAGGCCCGGCACTCAAAAGTGCATTCCCTTAATGCACTTAGTTTAAAATTAAAGAAGTTGGGTCCGGGGGTCCAAAATCTAAAATACCAGTGTGATCGGCATGTCGATCATGGACGCCTATCAAGCGCCTGCTCTACCGTTGAGCTACAAACCCATGGGATGCCTCACGACATTCCGAATTGGCGAGTATGACGGTATTCGAAACCGCAGCAGGCGCGCAGACAACGCGACTCCCCTCCCAGGGGGACCCATACCCATGTGTCCTTTCGGACTAAATCTGTGATCTAACCACTCGCTACCCACCCCTTGTTAACGAAGCATCCCGCGCGGGTCTTACTTCTCGGGCCAAAGCCTTGTCCGTTTGATCAGTATCTGTGTGCCTATCCTTCCGGGTAAGACCAACCGCCGCAGCCGTCACTAACACAGTTTTGGTGCTCCCTGAGTGAATCGAACACTCGTCTCCCGATTACGAAACGGGCGTCCTACCACTTAACGAAAGAAGCATTCTGTTGGAGCGTCTGACCGGACTCGAACCGGCATTTGCCTGCGTGAGAGGCAGGTGTCCTAGTCCGTTTAGACGACAGACGCATGTGAAGAAGATGGTGATTGGTACCGAGTGGGGGATTCGAACCCCTCGTCTCAACGCTTGAAAGGCGTGTATTCTGGACCGCTAAACTAACCCGGTATGGATTAGTGCGATTCTCGCCCGAGGGTAATTCGGGTGGTATCCATACCTCGCCAGGTCGTATCGGAAGTGCTATGATAACGTGTCGTCATTTCGAGCCCTCCTTGTTCGAGTGGCTTAGAGCGCGAAGCTCAGGGTTTGGTGTCGAACTCTTCAACAGGTGCCAGCCCAGGAAGCCCCGGCGACGCCACGCTGCTCCGACAGCGGGTATCAAGTGGGACCACCAAACTGGACCCTGTAGAAGAGTCCGTTCGTTGATGTTCATAAGCCTATAGAAGGAAATCGGTTCCGTCAATAGGAAAAATGCAGAGGATCGCATAAAAGTTGAATCAAGTTTGGCGTTGACACCTCCATCATGGTCTATATAGTGCATCGAGTGACGAGGTCGTCACAGGAGGTCCAAATGTCCATCAAAGCCCACGTCGAAGCAATCTTCTGGCCCAACGGTCTCGGCGAGACGCCCTGCACCCAGGAATATAAGGCGCTGCGCGACGAGCAGGATGCCCTGCGCGAGAAGTACACCGACATCCTCACTGGCATCCAGACATTCGTCGACGACTGGTCGTCAGCCGACTACAATCGCTTCCACCAGATCGAGAATGACCTCGGCTGCTTGCAGATTGATGGTCACCTCGGGAAGGGCTTCAAGTATGCAGCCTAACTTCACCCCAGAGCCGACGCGCCAGAACCGCCAGAATTGGTGCGGGCCTTTCGCTCTCTCCGTCATGGCAGGGCAGGACTATGACGTGGTCTACAAGCGGGCGCTCAGGTCGCTGCGCGCATGGACCAAGAAGCGCTGAATCTGATCGTTTCGTCGAATATCAAAGATCGAAGAAATTTTTAAGATAGGGTCCGGCTCCAAATAAGCATCGAATCTTTGTGTGATGGCGACGGCAAGTGGTTCACCAATGCTGAGATTGAAACTAGTATTGTGGTAATCCGAGTGCTGGAGTGGATGCTGGTAAGCTTCGATGTCGGAGGCAGCTACAATCATGAACGAGGCGTCAACGGCTCCGAAAAGCTGGTCGCCGGGGACAGACACCTCAAAGTCCTTGTCCGAGCTGGTGAAGCCCGCGCGATAATATGAACGTCGGCACTCAAGTTGAAGCAGGTAGGCGGCCTTTTGCTTCCTGACCCACCCCGCAACAGCATCGTCATTGAATTTGGCGGCTACTTTCAGGTGCCAGTTGGGGTATTCTGCCCAGACATTCAGCTCGAAATCGAAAGCATTTGGGCTGATGTCGTCATTCAATGGCGACAAAACTGGGTGCGGCCAGCTTCTCGATGTCGTGAGATTCATGCGAGGTATGCTTTCAAAGAGTATTTCCCAGCACGATCAACAGATATTTTAATGATGCGGCCCACATTGGCTTGCAAAGATACATTGTCTATTCGGCTGCCGCTCACGCCAAGGTCGCCCTGCTCGCTCTCTGCTGATTTCAAAACGATTCCCTGTGTGCCTCCATCGTCTCCAATTCCTTGGACAAAGACAGGGCCTGTATAGTCTCCATCAGCCCGCAAAACGATCTCGTACAAGTCATCGCCGCCGTTTCGCTGAAATGCACGGGAGATAAGCGCGGGAACCTTCGGCTTATATTCATTTTCGCCCGATTGCGCGTCCTTACGTTTCCGGCTGCCGTCGCCGCCCTCTTGCTCCCGTTTCTTTGACTCAATATTTTCACCTTCTGCGCCCCCGGAACCACCGCCGCCTCCGCGAGGAGTTCGTTGCATGGGGCGGGTTACAACCTTGAGCTTTTCGGGAGGCGTTGCATCTTTGGGCGCTCCTCCCAAGTCAGTTTCAGCGTTGTCATCGGAATTCTCCGGTAATAGATCTTCCTGCTCCGTCTCGTAGAGCTCGGGCGGAACTTCGGTTTCGTTGAACTGATCCTCGTTCCTATGGGGTATCTGCTTCTTTAATTCATCCTTGATCCACGTTTTGATTTCATCGAGAGCCGCTGCCGCTTTCGTGTTTTCTGCGCGTTTCTTGTCCCACTTGTCATGGCGAGGCGGTTCCAGCGTTTTCAGCAGCTTATTCCCTTTGGCATCGTTGCAAACGAAAAGACCCGCAAACGGCAATACTCCTACGCGCGGAGGGTAATATTCAATTACCATGCCAGTGCGGCGTACCATACAAACCTTTTTCGGCAGGTCCGGTTTCGCCAGCAAAAGGTAACCAATGTCGATGAACAAATCATGTTTGACCCTTGTATCATCGGCGAGATCGGTCAACGTCTCCCTTAACTTGAACCTTCCATCCTTGTTAATGAAAAAATTATATCTTTGATTCGACATTTAACCAATGTCGATGAACAAACCATTCGACCCCTGTCATCATCGGCAAGACCGGTCGACTTTCCCTTAACTTGGGCCTTTCGCCCTTGTTAATGAACAAACGTATCTTTGCTTCGACATTTAACCAATGTCGATGAGCAAATAGTCTCGACCCTTCTCATCATCGGCAAGATCGGTCGACTTTCCCTTAACTTGGACCTTTTGTCCTTGTTAATGAGCAAACGTATCTTTACTTTGATATTTAACCAATGTCGATGAACAAACCGTTCGACCCTTGTCATCATCGGCAAGACCGGTCGACTTTCCCTTAACTTGGGCCTTTCGTCCTTGTTAATGAATAAACCTATCTTTGCTTCGACATTTAACCCATGTCGATGAACAAACTGTTTGACCATTGTCATCATCGGCAAGACTGGCCGACTTTCCCTTAACTTGGGCCTTTCATCCTTGTTAATGAACAAATGTATCTTTGCTTCAAAATTTAACCAATGTTGATGAGCAAATAGTCTCGACCCTTGTCATCATCGACAAGACCAGTCGTCTTTCCCTTATCTTGGACCCTTCGTCCCTGTTAACGAATAAACCTACCCTTGCTTCGACACTTAGCCAGTGCCAACGAACAGATCTCGACCCGTTCTGGCATCAGTTCTGTGAATTATGTTTCAAAAAAAAAGAGAGGAGAGGCTTAAAATAGAGGTGCCTCGTCGGCCTTACCCAGCCACACTAAGGGCAAAAATGGCTATAATCTAGCTACGGTGAAAGTCCAAAAGGGCACTGCAGGTAAAATCGGTTACCCCATCACGTGAAAACCCAAAAGGGCACGTGGGCAAAAGCAAGAGGGGGTTGGCTTCGGTGAAAACCCGAAAGGGTGCTTAAGTCAATAATATGACTTAAAAAAAAGAAGAAAAGATGATGATGAATAAAAAATGAATGAATGAATGATATCAATGAAATGATGATGGAAGTGGTATTGCTTTCTCATCCACCATCCGGTTCCCATGGAAATCCCGTGTGCGATCGGGAAGTCAAATCCCACCGTCATAGGCCTTACGCGTATGCAGTGACACACCTTTTGCCTTAACATTCAGCCCATGTCGATGAATAAACCCTACCTTTAGTTTCGTCACCATCAGCGGAGTCAATAAACAGACCATTGGCTCAGATCTTTCATCTGCGTCAATAACTAAATCTACCCTTGACTTTCTTCGTTATTCGTGGAAGTTATTGAACCTACCCTTCACTCGGGTTCTCCACCCCTGTCAAGGAATGAACACATTTTTGGTCTCCCGGCAGCTTCGTCACCATCGGCAAAGCCTGCTAATAGGCTTTCTGACCTTACCCTTTGGTTCTAGTGGCCACTACACCTTCGTCCTCGAGCATTCAACCAGTATCAACTAAAATTTGGCCCCGAGAATAGTTACGCTGCGGTGGAGCGAACCCCTCACCCCTTCGCTGAAGGCGTGAGCGCTCTCTTGCCCTAGTAACTCTTGTATCTGGGCTAAGTTAATTGGCTAAGAAAGAAGGAAGGATGATGAAGTTGTGACTTAATGGCGAATGAAGATATTTCATTTCCATAAAGTGACAAAATACATGTTACTCGGGGCATTCCCCCGAAATACATAAAAGTCCACCAACAAGGGGAAAGAGAAGAAGGAGAGAGGCTTTTATAAGCCGCTCTCCACTTGGTTAAAATAGCACACTAAATAGCATGCCGTATTAACCTCCCTTATGCAAAAGGCACACCGGTTAACCCCGTGCCATATTAGCCCTTGTCATGGCCGCACCGATTTAGCAACCGCACCGGTTTAAGAGACATTATGGGTCTCTGCCAACTAGACGAAGAATCTGCCCAGTCGGAGTTCATCCACCGGTCCCGCATTGCTCGTGCCTTGCTCGTCGCACTCACAGCTGGGGGGCATTTGTTGACCCTCAAAATATGCTTGATGGCGATCAAGCCTAAAATGACAAGAATGATGCGGCCCATTGAAGCAAAGAAGCCAAAGGAAACTAATACACCAAAGCCTTCTCGAGCTGTCAGAACGTCAGGTCACCCGATATGAACACCAGGGACTTCACCTCAGGAGAATCGAGAAGAATTCACAACAAACCGGCAGTGTCGTCAAGCCTACCCAATGAACCGGTATCGACTCGGTCATGCCACATAAACAAAATCCGTCATCCGACCAAGGACAAGGACATACCTGGTGGTCCGCTGCCTGAAAGAGAAGCCCTCCTGAGGTGATCGAATGTCTTTGGCCTTTCAAAACAGGAGACCAAAGGTTCCATAAGTAGAAGACCTGGATGACCTGGCCTGGGTACGACTTCTCAGCAAATCAGGTCCATTAGTGACCAAATGACCACCCAGTCAAGGCGAAAGCACTCCGGGTAGTATCCCACTCCCCGAAAAAGCCATAAACACGAGTCAAATTGAGCCAACAGCATGAACCATAGTCTCAAAGGCCGTGTCAGTGAAAAATCCGCATGTCTGAGCTGAAGATGCATGGGGCTTTGAAAGCGGCCGCTTAGCAGCCTGAATGCCTTATCAAGACTTCTCACCGTGGTTTTGTAAAGATCGCAGTGAGATGAAGGATCATAGTGACCCTCGAAACCAGTCTGGGGCTCACTGTCTGGCCCGTGTCAAACGAACGCAATGAATGGAATTAATACGGCGCGCTCCCTTCTCCGACGCGCTTCTTTCTTCGGCGCCCCTTTAACCGGCATGCCAAATCAATAGACGGGTTGGGACGGCACACATTCTCCATGCCGGATTAAGCAGGTATTATATATACCAATCATCTTTGACCAAAAAAAAAGGAACAAAGAGAAGCAAGGGGGCAATAGAGCAAGGAGAGATAGCCAATCATCAGAGTAGAAAAAAGAGAATTGGGGAAAAAGAAAGGGTTCCTGGGAGCGAGCCTGAGAGCCCGAAAGTCATCGTCCCTGCCAATCCTCCCTACCTGTGAGAGCCTCCAGAGCCGATACTCTACTCTTCGTCGCCGACAACAGAGGTGGGTCGCAGAGAGCTTCTTCGCCTCCTCTTCTCCTCCCCTCTCTGTAAAATTCCTCGTGGATGCTGTAATGGTTTGGGCAATGATATGAGCTTGTGAGCCTCTCTCAGCAGCTGCTCTCCATTCCCTCTGTCTCCTTCACCTTTGGGCCGAAAATCGGTCACGTGCGATAATGTCGAGCTGCCTTTGTGTATGATCTCTATATGATTATCAATATATGTGACAAATCATGAAATAAATAATAGTTATGACTTGTGTTCCTGCTTCCCTCTCTTTGAGTCCGTCTTGATCTACTATCGCCTGTGCTACCGCTGAGTTCTTCCTCCTTACGCGCCGGACATGCCCTGGGATATCCCCGAAGGGCAATAGTAACACCCCCCTCCCCGGGGTTTGCTTCTAGTAGGATACTCGTATCAGGCTTTCGCCGTGCTCATTATGGGGTTTTATGCCAGGGACATATGCCTGTGTCTTTCTGGATAATCCCCAGACCAGCTTCCTGTGGCCCCTCTGTTCCTAATCATGAACTGGGGGGGAAGTGAGGCCGTCCACATGGATCATCTCATGGCATCTCGACTTCGCCTCGCCGGGCACCGCCGGCACTCCTAACCTCACCACGATGACAAAGGCAGCGGCTGCCTATGTTGTTACCGAACTGACCCCTTAGCAACGCAGCGCGCGAGGCGCTCGTCAATACAATCGATTGAGACTTCGTCAACATCAGTCAGGGGGAAGACCAGTGCGCGCAGCGCGAGTTCGATTCGTTGCAGTGGTGTCGATCGCGGCGGCAAGCCTGCTCGCACTGAGTGCCTGCGCTCCCGCGACGCATCCGTCGTCGCAGCACACTGCCAGCTCACCGACGCCGAGCGCGACGCCCGCGCTCGCAAAGCCGCAGGTTCGTATTCCACTGACCTGCGACCAGGTGGCGCCGAGCGCGACGCTGAAGAGCGTCTTGGGCCAAACGATGACACCGTCGGTAGACCTGCCGGACCCCAACCTGCAGAAGTATGCGGCGATCCAGGCCGGCGCCCTGGATTGCAACTGGAGCAATCCGTCAACGTCCCTCGGGCACGCCGCGTTCTGGTCCGTGTTCGCAACGCCGGATGCCGCAGGCGCCTGGAACGCCAACAAGACCAAGTTGCAGCCACCGTACCCCGCGGCGTACCTCGGTGCCGGACTGTTCGGCGCCTGCTACGGCAGCGAGAACGGCGGGGACGCGCGCTGCACCGTTGACACGTTGATCGGTTCTACCTGGCTCACTGTCACGGGGTCCACAGAACTCGGCACGACGCCGAACGACTCGGCCGCGATGACCAGGTTCAAGCCGTTGCTCTCCGCCGCGATCACCGCAGTCAAGGGCGTTACGGTGACCGAGCCGGCCTGGACAGATCCCGCTGCGACGGCTGTGCACCTGCCTGCGAACGGAGCCGCTGTAGTTGCGAGCACTTTCGCGTCGGCCATTCATCTGCCGTTTAACGTGCCAGGCATCTCGAGCACAGCACCAGACGCACGGAGTGCATTTCTCACGGCCGTCCGCTTCGCCGAAGACGAGGGGGCGGGCGCCCCTGGTACGACGTCGTACAGCGCCACGCTTGAGGTGCTGCCGTCGGGCGCGTGGGCGTACGCGCAGATGGAAGCCGCAGCGAGTAGCAAGCCGAGCTTCACGAAGGTATCCGGAATCGGCACCCAGGCATTCACCTATAAGGGTCCAGGCGACACAAATGAACCCAACGAGATCGTGTTGGTCGGAGTTTCGGGTGAGCACGTCTACTCGATCGCGGTGTTTTCCGCGGGTACGCCCGGCTCGCCCAACCTCACGACGGTGAGCCAGGCGGCCGCGAAGTACATCGTCGGCGAGCTGACGCCCTAGAAATCGAAGTCGGCCGCGAACTGAGTATTGCGCACGACTGCTCAGCCCCGATATCCTGTAAGGCTGCTCGGCGCATTTCAGGGTCAGTCAAACTGCCCCCCGTGCTAAAATGATACTTGGGAGTTATTTTTGGAGTCATTTTCGAGGTCAGTCAGCCCTCTGTGAGGGGACCAGAATAGACCGAGGGCACCTTTGGTATTGGTCATTACTTTTTTTTTCGTCCTTCTCTTTTGATGCTTGGGCATTTGCCCTTCGTAAAGGGGTAAGTGGTCTGCCACCTCTAATGTCTCACTTTGATTTGGGGTTAAACATAGCTCGATTAAAATTAAGTGAATTTATTTTTTTATCTTGATATATCATCGGGTTAACTTAACTCACACGTGAAGTTGGAATAGATTAATTTGGATCAATTCAAGTTCACTGTCATTTAACTTAATTATTTAAATCCGACTCTATCAAATCAAATAGAGTTAACTCTAGACTAAAATCAGGATAACCCAAAGTTAACCCCAAAATATGGGGCTAAGAGAGTGGGGCACACACGAAGAGAGTATATCACTAAAGGGTAAAAAGAGCAACCACAGTCGTTTGTTGACATTTAACAATGATAATAGAGTAACACTATTACTTGGCACAAGTACTACTCAAGATAATAAGTTGTATCCAATGATTCAGATTCGCACAAAAATGATAACCCGGTGTGCCGATTTAATCATTGTGGCACTCTTATGATGCAATTAAAATACTCAGTATTGGATGATAATATGATCATTGACAAAACGTACTTTATTTTAGCAAAAAAAAAAGCATATTCGTCTATCTATGTTTCTCCTTCTTGTACAGATAAAGAATGAAAATTCTACCGTTTATATGTTTAATAAAAAATATATTTAGGCATGATGTAAACATAATGTAGAGTGAAGCAGGGATCGCTTAGTCATACCATCAGCCTGAGTCGGCTGACTTATACCATTGTTAGGGTATAGTAGGTCGGCTTAGATTGGTCGGCAAAATAGGAGTTAGTCCAAACTATCAAAGCCTTTCATTAGACAACTCAGCCCGAGTAATTGTATCAAGATAGATCGAGTTAGTTCGTCCCAACAAATCGACCAATCCTATAATGAAGTAATACACATTAGTGTCAGATGATGGTCAGCAAATCCGACTGACACAATGAAAGGATCGTGACATCTTGAATCTCAAAAAAGATAAAACGGAATCAAAATGGATGAGAATCGTAGATCTAAACGGTTGCAGGAATAAATCCAAAAATGAAAGAAAAATTATTGTGACAGTTACATTTGGGACGGAGGGGAGAAGGGGGTAAGCCGCTATGAATGGATGATTGTTCCTATCGAAATGAGCACAAAAAATCAGTGTGAAATTCTTATTGTCAGAGTTTCAAACTCCAGATCCACTCACCTATCTCTCACTCCTTTGGTTAGGAACCGATAAATATCCGAAAAAAAATCCGGGGCATTACAGTTGGCATCGATGATGTAAAATGTCACTTTTATAGTGAAGCCACAGAGAGCCAGCTCCACGTCCACTTGGCTAAGAGCATCTTCGATGTCTTAGTTGAATCTGGAGATCTTGACCGCCTTGACCTTTTGGAGGTAAGGCATAAGATATGAAGACTCAAAGGTCTTTAAGGACATGATGTTGACGGTTGCACCGGCATCCACCATGTTCCGGTTTATTTCGTGACCGTTGATTTTTGCTCGCATATATCGAGGGCGGTTGTGACACGAAGAGGACAACATCATATCCTTCTCCGAGAATGTGATGCTGGCTATGAATGCTTCGTAGGTTTGGGCCTGTAGCTCAGCACCATAGGCCTCATAGAGTTCTGGCTCCTGCAGTACTTTGATTAGAGCCTCCCTCAGCTTTTTGTTGCAGGCTATTGCCTCCCGTACAGTGATTGTTGCAGAAGACCGCTTCATATGTTGAAGGATTTTGCGGTCAGCTCGAGCACGAGCCTTCTCCGGGGGTGGCATTATATCTGCCAAGGCCTCTTGCGAATTATCAAAAATTTTCTTCTTGGTAAACTGCTTGTCCCCGCCTTCAGGGTGTTCATCTGCTCCCTCTCGGCTATCCGACGGCTCCCGGAGCAACGGTGCCAGGGAGGATTCACCTTCTACCGGCAGTTGCTGAGCAGGATCATCCTTGCTATCTGGTTCTGAGTATCTAGCTGACTCAATCTCAGACTGCTGCTCAGTGTCATCAACAAACAAAACCTTTTTCTCTCTCTGGTGCTCGTGAGTCCCTCTTGGCCTCTTTGTTGATTCTTTGAATTCTGGATCCTTTGGCTCATCTCCATCCAATATACCCTCTGCCCATGTTTTGTCATTAGGATAAAAAATGGGCTCATCAACCTACGCTCGTATCTTAACTCAAGATTGCAAGAGATTGCCATCATCAAATAATGCATCCACATCAATTTGGCCAGTTGTATCGTCTGCGATGCGTTTGTCCCTCAACTATTATCTCAACTTCATGTTTTTTATTCTCAACCTTATGTTGTAGTGGCAGTAAATTGATTTTTCTAGCCGTTCAGCCTTTAGTCGATTGCGAATTTTTGAGTGTATAAGACTAAACGTCCTCTAATTCCTTTCACATTGACTTGCTGATGTTATTTGACTCGGCACCTTAATTGCAATGTAAGTCAATGCATTACTGCCTAAATCCCTATTGTTCACAACTATCCATTAGTCAGTTGTTCCACCAACCATAAACAAATAAATGTAAGATGTAAATGAAGATTAGTTCTTCTGATGTACTAATACATATTGACTTAATTTAAGCACAAAGATTTACTTTTCTGAACCATGACATCAAAATACTTCTGCTCCTGTTGACGCAAAGTCTGGAACTTCTCCACAGTGTCAATATCAACCTTATGCTTTGTCTTAGGCTTTGGTGGCTCAAATGGACAAGTCAATATAGCAATTTTGGCATCTTCAATTCGCTTTGGCATCTGAGGATGGCTCATATCCTTGTCTACAACAATTCCATGGATTAGCTCCGTGTCTTCCAATTTTCCTCCTACCTTTCCTTCTACTTTGATTAAATCCAAGTTGACGTCCCTCCTCTCTAAATCAGCAACTGCTAGAACTGCTTCAACAGCAATTCCAGCTAAATCACTCTTTCGTCGACTTACACTGCACCATAGTTCCAGTGTTACTTTTCCAATCGTATACAACTTATAGAGCAATAAACACATAGACCACAGAATTACAAAATTTCCTACACAGTTACAAAATTTCCTACAGCATACATTGTCAGCTAGCCTACTGGTGATGGGAGAAATATAGGGAAGCATATAGCTAATGGAAAGAGAAATGCAAAGAAGGATGTCAGAACAAGATTGCACCACCAAACTTGTCTCCAGTCTGCATAATATGCATTAGATAACCATTAATCTTGGCATGCATAGAAACCAAAAAAAAGTGAAAACAGCTTACACCAGGCTTTGTTATAACATCATGAAAAAAAATGCCAAAATAAGTAGAGCATTAGACCAGGCAAGCTAAATTACTGTGAAGATCATTTAGGCATTTAAATCCTTCTTTACTTCAATTATTACATGGAAACACCATGCCGGAACATGAGCACGAAAGAAATAGATAAAAGAATCCCAACTAGATATATTGATTGCATATCATGAGCAACAGTATGAAATACTGTTCATCACTGCAATGACTATTAAGCTTGTCATCTCAAATATGCATTCCAGTCATATATCTCTCGTTTGGTATCTATACAACACACAAAATAGAATGCAACGACAGAAAAAAAGTGTTAATAACCAACACGGTTCTTGTGGGCACATGTAAATGCACATAATTACTGCCTACTGAGTTATGTTATCAAAGGCGATGGAGGCGATCGCCTAGGCGAGGAGGCAAGGCAAGGCGGCCACAAATCGCCTCGCCTCTGCCTCAATCACCTCAATCTGGCCTCGTGGGCCCGGCCCACCTCCCCGTTGAGAACACAGCCCTCTCTCACGACTCTTGCCTCACCAATTACAGTAATACCCTTAGGGCACCACTAATCACCAATTACAGTAATACTCTTAAATAAATTTTTTCTTCCCCAATAAGCTGCCCCCTTGACCCCCGCGACCTGACCGCGTAGGTCGATCTGCGGTGTTGCGACGACAATCCCAATCGGAGTGGGATCCGACTCCCAAGTAAACCTTACTCCCTTGGAATGTGTATACATTTCTTGATCTCCAGAGACTCCAGCAGATGGTATAAGGGATGATGAGGAGAACACCATGGTTTGCAGTACCACCGGGTACGTACCGGTACCGGCCTTGAGCGGTCCTTTGACTGGTACCGGGCACTAATCGGCCCTGACCGGTACCGGAATCGATACCGGCTTTGCAAACCTTGGAGAACACAAGCTCTCAAGCTGCTTTTCTTTTGGAGACAAGTGCTTGGAAATAATTCCACATATCCTGGGTTGTCTTGAATGTGATTTAAAGCTTTGCTAACTCTCTAATCTCTAAGGTCCCATTTGGTATCGGGTTAAGGATGGGTGAAGCCCATTTTATCCTCATTCTATGTTGGGTATGGTATTTTTGTGTGGGGATAAGAGAGGTCAGGGTTTAGAGGATATTCCCGCATTTGGGGTTAAACATGGGGATTTGGCGGAATGACTTATTGCCCTTGCCAACTCCGTTTCCCCATCCCCCCTTTTTACCTTTTGCTCGAACCCCTTCCCTCGCAAGACCTATCTTTGACAGAAAAAGGGATGCCCACCTTGTTGCCAAGGATTTTACACAAATCTGTAATTAATGTGAGACCTTTGCACTTGTGGCTCGGTTTAAGTCAGTGTGCCTTGTCTTAGAACTTACTTGTCTAGTTTTCCTGGGATCTTATCAACTTGATAATAAGAATACCTTCTTGAATGGTGATATGCATGAAGAAGTTTATATGCAGCCACCTCTAGGACTTGATGTAAAGGGGGAGAGTTTGTAAGCTGAAGAAGGTTCTCTGTGGTTTTAAACAATCACAACGAGCTTGGTTTGATAGATTTTGGATGGCCATGATCTGTTTTGGCTGTAATAGGGAAATTCGGATCACAACCTCTTCACAAAATGGCAGGATAGCAGAATGGTGGTTCTTCTTGTGTATGTTGGTGACATGATCATCATAGGATATAACAAGGAAGAAATCAGCAAGCTCAAGCTAAATCTTGCCCAGGAATTTGAAATTAAAGATTTGGGAGTGGTCAAATATTCTTGGCATTGAGGTTACTCGGTGTAGAGAGATATACATTTGTAAAGAAAATATGCAAAGGGAGAAGCTTTGTCTGATGGGAAAATATCAGCAGTTGGTTGGATGGCTACTGTATCTTGGCCTTACATGCCTAGAGCCTATGTTGGGAGTGTGGTTAGTAAGTTTATACATGCTTCCCGAGTGACTCGTATGAGGGTTGTTGAGCATATCCTTATCCTTCAACGTCTCTGCCGTCTCCGCAGTCTTATTCGCCACTGCCGATGCCGCCACCTTCGACTTCTCCGCAAGGACGGTCGCGGCATCGGAGGCCGCCTTCGGCCGACAAGTACGGTCTCAAGGTCGCCGCGCATATCTCCGGCGGCACGCTGTCGTTCGACAAGAGCTACCTTCAGGTTCTGCGCAAGAGCGGCCGGACCGATACGCAGCTTTTGATGCAGCTTGGGCTGCTGGATTCATCCTGGTTTCTGGCGCACGGCATCAACTGCACCGACACCGACCTTCGTTTGATGGCGGATGCCGGCGCGCCTCTTTTTCTCCTAAAAGGAAATCTTTTGGTAAAATTGTCTCTCCTCAATGCCTTTATTGTGGAAACCATAGATATGTCATTGAGAATTGTAGGATCATGAAGAATGATGATGTTGTAGAAATGAAAAGGAAGAAAGTATTTGGTGGCAATGCTAACAACCTCTAGGGACCCAAAAAGACTTGGGTGCCCAAATCTGTTGATTAAATTGGCCTAAACGCCAGTGTGCCTTGAGGTAAATAAAGAATGAAATGGGTTCCAATAAAGGGAACAAGACACACCCATATGGTAAAATCCCAACTTTGCTTCTTTCATTGTCAAACTTGATGGTTTTGATGTGTTGGTATGATAATCTAAATTCTTCACAAGCCATGCATGCTCTTATTGAATGAATAGTTGGTATATCAAATGGTGATGTGTGAAATGACAGGTTAAGCCTATTAGGAGGCCATCACTATGCGTGAGTTGGGTCTTCGGATCAAAATCTCCGCCCTGTACTAAAATTCAGGATTTCAATATGTTTGGCTTATGTGGAATTTTGTATTTTGAATGAAATGAATTTGCCTTTGACTTGGATAGCTTTCAAATTGAATCTGAAAATCCTTCTTGGTTCAAAAAGGGCAAAATTTCTGAATTGTGGAATTACTTGATCAAATGTAATAATTGATATTGAATGTTGACCATGGCTCAATTTACAGTTTATTGACCTTGTGTGGTTGTTTTGCATGAATGACAAGTTGCTTGATTTGTTCAAACTGAAAATTTATCTCATGCAATATTATTTTGAATGATCATCATTGAATGTTTGGGCTCTAAGAAAAATGATTCTTCATTATGAAATCTGAAATAAAATACTCATGTATCAGTGCTAAATTCATTAAAAATCTATCTCATGTATTTACTTGCTTCATGCTTTCTTAAATGTTCAAATCCTTGCAAAAACTAAAAACTTGTATAAAAAGAATGCATTGGCATATGTGCATATCATTCATAGATCATGCATACATTGTGAATTTGAGTCTCATACATACTTTGAAATATTTATCCTTGAATGTCATGATTTACAGGCATACAAAATGATAAAAAGATACATATTACATATTCATGCATATAGGGCATATGCATATATTTCATGATAATTGCATATCTTGCATCATAAGTGCTTTGTAATTACCTTGGTTTTTTTAAAAAATTTTAGGAATTAAATAAGATTATTAAGTATTTAAAAAGATTTAATGGGCTATTTAAGGAATTATGAGTTAATTAAATTAATTTAGTAGTCAATTAATAACCAAGTAATTGGGCCCACTTAAACCAGGCCCATAAACATAATTTTAAGGCTTTTAGGCCCAAGTCCAATTCCAAAAACGTCATTAGGATAATTTCTTAATTGCATTAGATAATTAGGAGATAATTATAGGGGAATTGGATCAGAATTTAAAATCTGACACCTAGACAAATGGCGGTCTATCGTGAGACCGCAACCTGATGAAGGAGGTCTAGCCATGACCACTACCTACTTCCGGAAACAAGATCTGTAGAGGCGTGGAAAACTTAGATTTATGTCATCCCAATCGCCATGGATCGATGTGACCTGACATGGGAACTCATCTAGGACTCCCAGGGGATCAGATTGATGCCCTATAGGACTCCTAATTCGATCTAATCCTTCAATCCTAGGCTAAACCTTATGAATAGAGCCCAGATTCAACCTGCACAAATCCTAATTTTGGCTCACGTGGTTTGAAGGTAAGATATTAGTATTTCGTGTTAGTCCTTTAGAAGTTTTTGTTTCCTTTAGTATCTTCTAATCCTCTATCAAATTTCGTGATAGGAAAGCAAGCAGCTAAGGAGTTAGAGGATCTAGAAGTTACTAGTTCCACGTTGGACTCACAGGAACGGGGGTGCTCTTCCAGCAAGGAATTCGAAGTCTAGGGACCAAATCAGAGGTAGGTTATCTCATGGATGACTTAAATATCAAGTTAGGAACAAAATCCCTCAATTACCTCATGACTTCATGCATTACATATAGAGTATTTTACATTTTCCCATGACTGCGCATGTGTCTCTCTTTACATACCATCACTGCACCTCTTGATTAAAAGATAAGAATCTTTGCTTAATCTATGCCTATTCCTATAATTTCTTCATTCTACACATGTTAGCATGTCTTATCCTTCTATTTCTTATAGTTTGCATGCATTGATTACCCTAGATTAGGCTCTGTACATCGGTTTCTACTTCTGTCTGTAGCAGATAGGAAACAGTCTTGCAGACCGATCATTAGATAGCGGCCCCCGATAGACAACCACTTTACAGTAGCGACCCTTAACAGACCGCTACCTAGTTTCTACAACTAGATTAAACTCCGTATATTTCCTTTATATTAATAGAACTATGCATGCCTTAACCCAGTTATTATACTTCCTGATTATAGCATATTTCATACTGCATGTTGGCACGTTCTTAAGCTTAATTTCATGTATGTTATTTTCATGCCAAACGTATAGTTTTGTAATTAAAGAAAATTTTTCATGATATTTATACACAACATATTATTTTACAAAAGAGAACTTTGGCACACCAACTTATAGGAAAACAGTAAAAAAGAAGCCGACAATCATAGGTTCAGTTCATGCCATTTTTTATTTGAAACGTTACTTTTCAATATCCAAATCTTAACCATGGTTTGTCGATTAGATCCGACTCGGGCATGCAATATCGTATATGAGAAAACCTGATACACTACGAATCACCCTCAAGATCGGCCGAGTCGAGCCGAGTCACAGAGTGTGTGTGTGTGTGTGAGAGAGAGAGAGAGAGAGAGAGAGAGAGAGGACCGAGTTAGATGCGACTCGGCCGTATCATACCGGATCAAGAGGATCCCAATCTGGTACAACTCAGCGAGTCAGCAAACCTTGGTCTTAACAGCACCAGAACAGAAGAACCCAATGTGCCACGGACAACATTAAACAACTGGATCCCCATATTTGTCAAGAGCAGGAAGGCAGTTGATACAAAAAGTAGCAAGATTTCGTCTCCAGGCATCTTTATATTTCCACCTGATTCTTTTGGGTTAGCTACACGGTGCCATGCATCAAACAAACAAGAAAACTTGCTAATTCAGGTAACAGCGATGCCATCCACACTGCTGATCTCTTCAACAAACTGGGGTTTTGGCTCCAAATCGATGAACTGATTGGATTTGCTGGCAAGATGTGAAATGCTAACTCGCCCCTGGCGTTTGATGTAATCAGCAACGGCTTTCATCTCTTCAGGTGAGATGTAAATGTACTTGCCTCGGTCATCCAGGACACCTGATAGTCTACCTGCACATATTTTTTTCCAAAAGAACAACGATCTTTTACTACCACTACTACTACTACTACTACGATAGTGGCGAATGGAGAAGCAAGATAACAAGGAAAGCCATGACATCTTTCTCAAAATTATCACCACTCCAGAAGAAGCATGACACCAAAGGAAGGGCATACCCATGCTTTCCAGTGAAGTTATTCGATTGATGCATTCCTGCAAACAACCAGAGAATTATGAGAGCGGAAACATTTTCGATACCATGAATATTCTAAAAGCAAACAACGGAAAAGGCTGATGTGAGAATAAGCCCTTGGATCTGGATAGATATAATGGTCACTAAGGCTTCCAAAAGAAGTTGTGCAGTTGAAATAATTGATGCATTCAGTCAAAGACCAAAAAAAAAAAACCACGGATGCCTTGTATTTGGCGGACAGATACGCACCAAAAGGGAAAAACTAATCCACGGCGCCTACCACAGTACAATTTATTCCACAGTTCTTCTCATTTCTCTTTAGAAAAACAATCTCACAGAAGAATTGCACAGTGCAAAATAACTCCTCCGAAGGGGAAGCCAATTAAAATGAAAAAGAACCCCAGAAGAGATAAAACTTGAGCTGGAGGGATATTCTCGGTGAAAACGGTGCTAACAAGGACTCCAAAGAGTCCTCGGTCGAAGAAAATGATGCCCGGAACAGTCCAGATTTTACAACAAGAACACAATTTGTCGAGCAACTGTGACCATGAGAACGCATTCTTGGGAAGGCCGTGGCTATAAAGAGTTATCTGGAGTCGACGCCAGAGGCCCACGGGGTCGACACAGGCAAAACGACGAAGAAAACCAAGACGCGGTCTTGGGATGACCACTACCTGATGGTAGCAGTCCCTAGAAGATCGCTACTAGGCAGACCTTAAAATAAAAATAATAAAATACTTAATAACAAAAGAGCAGAACGTAGTCTTCTAGGAGACGTTCTCATGAACGCGGTCTCATAGAAGACATCATTCAAAGAGGCCTGCAGGGTTTGTGTCAGATGCCCGTTCAACCCTCCGAACTGCATGAAAGTAACCTGAAAGTGAGGGAATCAAGGATAAAAGCCTCCAAAGATCAATGGGCTCAAAAAAGGGGCAAGAAATGGGCTCGAAATTTAATCAAGAAAGATCCCAAAATAATGGATAATTCAGAGTATCATGAAGAATGAATAAGAGAATAAACTCAACTTGTAGGCTTAAAATGAGCATCAACAGATGTCCCTCCTTGATGTCCGCTTTGCGAGGGAGCGAGTGAAAGCGGTGCAGAGGCGGAATGGAATAGAGATGGAGCGAAAGTGACAACGACATGAAATAGAGATGAGACAGAGATGAAGGGAAGAGAACTGAAAAGCAGGCATCAAGGTAAAAGACACCCGTCACAACCAACAAGCCACAAGAATTCTCCCGAAAATGTCGAACTAACTATCAGGAATGATTGACACACATGAGGCATGTCTGGAGAACTAACTAAGGGAGGAAAAAGGAAACACGACCAACCTCATCGGGGACACAATCCACGAAAAATGAGGGGATCGGAAGGAGCCACAGCTAAAAAGTTGGAAAAGGGAAAATAAAACTAAGATAAAATCCAGACATGAATCACGCTGGCCAACCAGACCGAGCAGAAAGATCAGAGAAAGTGTTCAAATTCAGAGTGGAATGGGGATCTCTTATCCAAGAGAATTGAAGTGTAATTAACCATTGCTGAGGAGAAACCCTTGAGAGGTTCACGAGACATGAGTGCTCAAAAATGACATGATGCATGCTGGGCTAAAATAAAGAAATCATCAAAATGAATGCAAAGAAAGGATAAAATAGAAAATACTCAAGGACAATATTGCTAGACCGAGCAAGACGGGGTCAAGAGTCTTCTTGCAACCACGGCGTACGAGATAGAGTCTATTGTCCCCCACCCGACTCAATCTAACGACCTGTGCTGCTGGCGGTGGCGGCGGCAGTGAGTCTGGGCCTGGGTCGGCTGGATGCCTTCGAGGCCGGCACCCTGGATGCCGCGCGGGTGCAGGCTGGCGACTGGTGGCGGGCCTGGACCGCCCTCACCCTGCACCTGGACGCGGCCCACATCCTCGCCAATCTCGGCGCGGGCATCTGGTTCGGCTGGCTGGCGGGGCAGCTGGCGGGGCCGGGCACGGCGTGGCTGCTGATCGTGCTGGGCGCCGGCACTGCCAATCTCATGGAAGGCCTGGTGGCCGCGCCCGGTTATCGGGCCGTGGGCGCCTCCACCGCCGTGTTCGCGGCCCTCGCTGCTCGGGACAGGAATCGGTTGAGCGCGGCAATGTGCC